>OX422208.1:510237113-510592113 GCA_949130495.1 Sambucus nigra | reverse complement strand
TAAGGACCGAATCGATTCGAAAATCTGCAGAAAACCAGTTCTTGTACGCAATTGTATTTTTCCAAGGTTTCACCCATTAAAACCTCTTGATTCCATACCAAACTTTAAACCAACATAACTACACCTTATTCTAGTGCATAGGGATGATTTCCAATGATTTTTTTTCACAAAAACATTAATGATTCAATCCAAGAGCCGATTTCTTCCTCAATTAACATAAAACCCTAGTTTTCTCATGTTCTTCATCTCTATAACTAAGAACCCAGATTTTATTCACACAAATCATACCAAACCCTATGATTTTGTGTTACCAACATAAAGGAATGTCTCTATATGCATCCCTACTTCAATTTATGGATTATACCCACCCAAATTCACATTAAATCTCCAAAAAACGTGTAAATCAAACCCTACTCTACGTGGGTATTATAGCATGCTTATAATAAAATGAAATTTAAACACTTACCTATAAATAGAAGGTCTAAAATTCATTTATGTGATTCTATGATTGTTCTCCCCACGCTCAAATCTCAATTTCGTTGCGTTCGGGACGAAAAATGGCGTAGGAAACTTGGTTCTCCCCTCTTCTTCCTCTACTTTGGCCTCTCTTACTTTGGCTTTGTGTTAAACTATATGCCTCTCTCTAATAGAAGATATAAACCTACAATTTTTGGAGTTCTCTAAACCTCAAACTCCCAAATGATCGAAATGCCCTTAAACGGTGTCAGGTTGGTCTAAAATCACCCCGGGACCCAAACTTTACACTCGAATATATTATTTCGACCCTTTCAGAACCAACCATGACCTCAAAATCACCATTTGGGTCACTTCATAAAATTATTTTATTTCCACCTCAAAATTCGGTGTGAAATTAAACTTAAACTGAATTAATTAAATCTAAACCATCAAATTAAATAATTTCTCCAAATTAATAAATTCCTAAATCACCAATTTAATTAATTTCTATATTCTCTAAAAATATGTGGCGTTACAATATGAAGGTATAAAATATGGGTGTTCTATAACTCATACGCTGGGATGTTGCTTTTTAGGAAAATCGAGCCTTTTGTAAAAACTATTTAAAATAAAAATTATTTTTGAACCTCGTTCGAATGATAATTGAGATCTCGTTAGAACGTACTTTTAATGCCTTTCAAATGAGGTTGGTTCTGCCTTGCAGAGAATTGTCGTTTAAAGTAAGTGAAAAGGGTTCATAGAAAGAGTTTTAATCTCATTCGAACAAAATAGTAATTTTCATTTTAATGAAGTCCACTTTCGTTCGAACAACTACGTTGCCTCAAAATAAATGAAATCCTTATAAATATCTATTTTTAGCAGTTTTTTCAAAGGACTTTGGTAAAAATGATTTCTGCATATCTAATCCAAAGTTTTTCCATTTTGATTTCACAAAGTCACTTTTTGATCCACAAATCCATCATCCCCTTATGTGATTAGTGAACTTTACAAAACCCTAGTTTCAAATACCTTGCATACATCTTGTGGATTTCAATCTCTGCGGATGACTTGAAGAAGACGAAGGTTGATCATTGGATACCGAGGGTAGATCGCTACATGAGGATGACTCTGGACTAGATCGTATCCGATTAAAAGACTCTGTGCATCCTACTTAGTATGTTTAAGTTATTTGTAAGTCGATTGCCTGTCAAATTACTCTATAGTGCTCAATATAGGATTTTTTTCCTTTTTAGGGATCTTTCCTCATCTCTGTGTTTTAATTGCATGCATGGTTTGTTAATTTAAAATTGGACTATATGTCGTATGCACTCCTAACTTAATCAAAGATAAAATTTAGTAAAAATTAGATTTGTGTGGTAACCTAAGATACAAATAAATTCATTCAATCACTATCATTCTCAAATTAGTATCTGATCCAGTTACACTAAATTACTGTGTGATCTTTTTACAAATTTTTTTATATCGATTTTTTTTTTAAATTATTAATCTTTAAAATTTTGGATTTCATTGATAATCTGTATAATAGGATGCCTATTTTTTACGGTTCAAACTATGCTTACTGAAAAACTAGAATGAGGTCCACTTTAAATTCTATTGATGAACGTGTTTGGAAAGTGTGTGAAAGAGGGTGGATACCACCCACAGTGGCAGTTGATAATGTCATAAGTCCAAAATTTGTTTCTACACAGACAGAGGGAGATTTTAAAAAGAGAAATTTTAACTCTCGCGATCTAAGTGCCATCTCTGGAGTCGTCACCCATGACGAGTTCCGCCACATTATGATGTACATCACGTCTAAAGAAGTTTGGGATACCCTCCAACTCACTCACGAGAGTACCAATGCTACAAAAGCTTCTAAGCTTCAAAATCTCACCACACAATTTGAAACGATCACTATGCTTGAGTCTAAATCTTTTAATGAGTTTTACGATCATTTGTCTGATATAGTAAACTCGAGTTTCAATTTAGTTGAGAAAATCCCTGAGATGCTTGTAGTTGAGAAAACTTTAAGATCACTTTTGTCTCTCTTTATTCCTAAGGTTACCGTGGTAAATTATTTAGGGATACTACATACTCTTAGGTTCGAAGAACTCGTAAGAGACCTTAAAACGTATGAGACATATATGTTTCCCAAAATAGTTAAACCTGAGGAAAAGGGAATTGAATTAAAAGATCAATCTAAAAATAAAGAGGAAGTATCATTTGATTTGGAGTAAGCTACTTAACCTTACGCTGATGAGGAAGCTACTAAACATAATGACCTCGACAGTGAGTCTAGTTATTCCGATGAGAGTAGGGAAGATGATGTTTTAAGTGAGAGTGAGAGTGACCTTCAACATGCCAATGTCAGTCTTGATGCTATGTCCTTTAAAACAAAGAAGCAAAATAAAGGTTTTTATGAGAGAGGGTTTTGGCCTTAGAGAAGGAGTTGAGAGAGGATAGGGGAAACGGGTCCTGAGTGAGAGATTTTTATGAGAGAGGATTGTTTTAGTTGAGAGGGAAAATGATGACTTGGCCAACAAGGTGGCTAGTCTTACGAGAGATATTCAAGCATCCGTGGAAACTCGTGAGAAACTTAAAGCCCTTATATCCCAAATCAAGAAAGATCTCGAACTTTCTCGGGGGGTCAACGTTACCATAGAGGATACATCAAATAAGGTAGGAAAGACGTTTGTTGGTCCTACTTTAGGTTTTGGTGAGAGGCGAGGAACAGGTTATAACGATGCATCCACTTCTCATGCCACACCGGAGTCGGTACCTAAATTTGTGATTAATCCTTTTGGGCCTCAACCTAAACCACAAAAGAGAGTTCAACCAAAGCAAGCGAACTAAGGTAGACCCAAACAAGTCTATGTTTTCACTTTTTGTAAAAGGAGAGTCACCGTAAAGAGTTTTGCCAAAAGTTAGGTAGAACTGGGCATATGCATGTAAGAACCATTGCCCGAATTTCATTCATTCTTCAGAATATATTGTTATATGTTGAGTAATGGGAAGGGGATATGAAAGATCAAAATGTTCTTTGTGTATAAGTCACCATTTGCATAAAAGAGCCTAAAAGGATTGTAGACACATAAAAACATAAGTGCAAGACCAATTTTGTTTAGATACATTGATGCTTCGCTACATATGAGAACTATAATTTCTTCAAAATAATTGACAGTGAATTCATAATATACGAGATATTTTGAAGGATTTAAAGTCGAAGATCAATGGGTTTGTGACATCTTAGAGATCCTATCCAATGACACGTAGCTGTAGCATTGTGGAGGCTTGCATTATATTTTCTTAGATGCTTCAGCTCGTTCTTTAGAGATAGGGGATTTTATTATTAGTTCATCTAGGCGTGTTACTTTCAAACTATTTATTTATTTCAGTTATGCATGAGACTGTATTCAGATATCATTTACTTATTTCAGATTGTGGTTGGATTATTTTACCTAGAGAATCGATGGTTTATTTGTTCTCCTTTATTTAATTATTTATATCTATTGTGGGATTGTTCAGATTAGATTCGTGAATGATTGATTTAATTCATTTAAATTATTGTTGCATGTGTTAACTGTTGGAACACGAGGCCCCCAATTTGAAAACTTTTACACAAAAAATGATTTCCTTTTTGAGATATGTGGAAGCGAGATGGTTCACTTAAACAATTACATAAACAACAAATTTTAATTTCTTACAAATTAAAATTAAACCAAGTGAAATAAGATTAAACATACACATATTTTAATTTCACTCAAACCAACTTAATTTAACCAAAGTCCTAGAAATTCGCCTAACAAATAATTAACTCAATTTTGTAAATTAGGCCAAACCAAATTTTATCCAATAAAATTAATGACTTGAATTAAATTAATTAATTATTACCCAAATTAATTTTAGCACCAAATTAAGTAAGTAGTGATATAAACCAATTTTATCTTTTTACCTAAGCATGCTTCTAAGGTGAATTTTGCAAAAGATAAAATAAACAAATAAATCACTACGCCGCGGTGTACGAGGAAAAACCCACAACGGGAAAAAAACCTCGGATGTCCCTAGCGTCAAATCCATTAAGTATTGTTTTACAAATACAAGACAGTAAGACTTACAGCACTCGACTTGACTCCGTCCAAGCCCCGACGCTCCTTCTTGTATACACCTCTACCTAGCGAATAACCACGAAACTCCACCACGGTCTCGGAATTCACCGATCCGACTTTAGGAACCACCGTCAACCACACATGGTGCCTTTCATCATGTGAGAATGCCGCAGCAAAACCAACAAACTTATTCATTATGGGACGTAGAAGTAAACCCAAACGAACTCTTCAACTCGGTAGAGTAAACCCGATGCCAAACACTCCAAGCAAGATATTTATATGGAAACTTGGAAAAAACTAACTATGGGTGTAAGAAAGTGTTTTTCAAATAATGTTCTTAAACTACAAACACTTAAACGTGAACTTTTGAACTTAGGAATTTTTCTCTCAAAAATTTTCTCTCTAGAAGATGTTTAGAAAATGTCAAAAGTTTGTTTTTCAAACTTGGTTCCCGCATATATAACTTCTGCCAAGAACATTATTTTGGAGATATCGGAGTTTGTTTTATACCTTAATCAACGTGTCATGAACCTAAATGATTCTCACACCAATAACGCCAAACTATTTAATATTTTTTAAGAAAGTTCGTTGTGCAAACTGGGGTGGACAAAAAAAAGACCGACCCGAACTCCGATATCTCCAAAATCAAAGAACCCTCTACAAGATTTGAAGGTATAAAACATAGGTGTTCATAGAATTTTATAAATCATATGTTGGGATGTTTCTTTTTAGAAAAATAGAGGCTTTTTGTAAAAAGGATTTTAAAGTAAAAATGATTTTTGAGCCTCATTCAAACGAGAAGCAGTCTCGTTCGAATGAGAACTAGGATCTCATTAGAACGTACTTCTAACCTCTTTCAAACGAGGTTGGTTTTGGTTGGCAGAAAATTATCATTTGAAGTACGTGAGAAGGGAGTTCAAAACAAAAAGACATGTCATCAGAACGAGTTTTAATCTTGTTCGAATGAAACAGTAATTTTCGTTCGAATGAAGTCCACTTCATTCGAACCACTGTGCCACCTCAAAATTTGTGAAATACTTATTAATAATTGTTTTGTGCAGTTTTTTCATTAGACTTTAGAAAAAATGAGTTCTGTAAATCTGATTTAAAGTTTTTCCATTTTGATTTCGCAAGATCACTTTTATATTCACAAATCCATCACCCCCTTATGTGATTAGTGAACTTTATGAAACCTTAGTTTCAAATACCTTACATACACCTTGTGGAATTTAATCTCTACAGCTGACTTGTGAACTGAGGGTTTATTGCTGAAGAAGACGAAGGTTTATAGGTGGATACAGAGGGCAGATCACTACCCGTGGATGGATTTGGAATGGATTGTATTCTATAGAGAGATTTGAAGACTCTGAGCTCCATACTTAGTTTGTCTAAGTTATTTGTAAGTAAATTTTTGGTCAAATTAGTATGTAGTGCTGAATATAGATTTTGTCATTTTTAGGATTTTTTTTCTCATCTCTGTATGTTGATTGCATACTTGGTTTGTTAATTTAAAATTGGACTACATCTCATATGCACACATAATTTAATCAAGGATGAAATTTGGTAAAAAAAAAATGGATTTGTGTGTGGAAATCTAAAATATAAATCAATCTGTTGAATCACTTGCATTCTCAAATTCATTATATTTTTTCATTCCACTAAAACTAATAATATAAGATACAGATTACAGTGAGACCTTTTAACTGTAGCAAAATTAATATTGCAAAGAAAACTAGATAAAATAAATATAATAATTAAAATGTTACATAAAATAGTATATCGTGGGATGTGTGTCATTTTTTAAGGAAATGAAGAAGGGACATTGGAGGCGGTTACGAGAGGTTATGGGTTAATAACAATAAGAAAAATAAATAGTATAGGTGACAATTAAAACTTTCAAAGTAGGACCGAAGTGTAAAAACTTAAAAAAAAACTAATAGTATATATGTGAAATTTGATGTAGTAAAAATTGTAAGAAAACTATGCATAACATTGCATCATTAGAAATGTAGCATTTTGTGAATGTTAATACAATAGAAGTTATATAATAAGAACATTCAAGTGGTATATTAATTTTAAAATTTTATATTTTATTTACTAATGATAATAATTTTGCTGAAAGTTCATGCTTCATGCGCACTTACATTAAATCTTTCATTTCATTATTTAATTACATTGAGTTAGTAAATCATTATTCTAATAGAAATTTTCCCAAGATAAGTACCAAAAATATGGTTTTCAAAGTGAATTTAAAAACTGGAAGATTTATAGCTCTTTTCATAAGACATTTCCCCATTGATCCATTCAAAACAAATTTTCTTCAGTATGTCATATTCATACACATATTTAATATTCATGTTTTCAAATAATAGGTATTGGAGAAAAAAAATTCTCGAAACCTGTTGGAGTAAAAATAAATATCAGTACCTATTTGACTCTATATTTAGTAAACTGGACTAATCGAAAAGAAACTTTTAAAAAATTCTTAAAAAATCATATTTGTTATGATTCAATGACATGATTACAGTCGTTATTCGCACATATAATAGATGTTTTGTCATTGCAACTATTTTGTACTTTTAATATATATATTTATCATTTATTTATTTATTTATTTTATAATGTTTTATTGAGGATGAAATTTCTATGAAACCTATTATTCATGTTTCACAAGTTAATCACATTAGATACTTTATTAAGTTACATAATTAATAGTAACTTAACTTAAAATCCATTAAACATTAATAAATGAATCTAATATTGGAAAGTGTGTTACACTTTTCGTGCATCGCACGGATTACCACTAGTATATATATATATATATATGTGTGTGTGTGTGTGTGTGTGTGTGTGTGTGTGTGTGTGTAAGCATGTATGGGTGTTAACTGATGGGATTTGTTTTAAAAGAAACAACAAATTTGGCTTTGCGCAAGGTGTGCGTGTATTATAACAGGTGTGTGCGTGTGTTTTAGGTGTGTGTATTTATATGTATATATGGGTGTATATGTGTGTGTGTGTGTGTGCATAGTGTTATAGTAGTATGTATATATAAATATAACAGTGAATATAAAGAGAGAGCTATATATAGCAGTAGGTTTACTTATATATCTATAGTTGTGTGTGTGTGTGTGTGTGTGTGTGTGTGTGTGTTACGAGAAAAGAGAGAAAAACAGAGCGGGAAGAGAGAGAAATAATGAGATGGTTATAATATTGGTCGGATAGTGTTTGGTCGTGAGTATATTTAGCTGGAGAAGAAACCGCTTGGGTGTTCGTTTTAAAAAGAACAAGATATATATATATATATATATATATATATATATATATATATATATTCTAACAACTCCCATTTTCTCATGTAAAGTTTAGTCAGGCACAATACGCCGAAGATGGGATTTATTTGTCAATTAATACCATTCTCGGTATCAATATCATATAAAGTATATACTGATAAACCGTAATTGAGTTTAAATTAATATCCCAACGATAATAAAATCCAATCAAGCACCAAGCGTATGATAAATCCAACATAACAGTAAATATCTCAAATTGACATGAAGTAAATAAAATATGGGCTTATGCCCATTCAAATATCCCAAATGAAATAAAAAAAACTGAAGCTGAATAGCACATAAACTAGAATCAATAATTCTGAAATGTTTATGAGCAAAAAAATACAACAAGGCTGATCCATCAATAGTCCTGTTATCCCTATCTAGGAGCACCTAGGGGATAAAACATTTAAATTTAGGTCAGAGCCCTAGAGTTGCAAGAATTAACTTATTTCATTTTAAAGTGAAATAAATCCAGTCGTTTCAAAGTAAATATCCCCCATCATCACTCACATACGATTAACATCTCACCCCTCAGCTAAGTGTGATATTACCCGCATCCAAATAAATCCCGAAATAATATATGACAACTATGCCAAATAATATCAAATGAATTAACTGTAGTCAACATGATAAAACATAGCCATCTACATTCATATTATCAATGCCCAACCTACCCCAGACTCATATATCTCCTGAAGTGACATAAACATCTATTATTCACAATATAGTATGGCTCTATTATTTACTGTCTACGTTCTTAGACAAATTAATCAATCTCATTTAATCAGGGTAATTTATATATATGTCCCTTCATATATGTGACACTCAAAGGCATATATCAGTGGTGTCTTGTTCGTGCTCTATCGGTAAGTTCGAAGGAAATCTCTATCCAATTAGACATCACAGAACACATAAATGGGGTGGCCCCTACACAGTACACCAATTCATAGCCCATACCCAGCGGTGACAAAGGATCCCAGCATCTACACCCACCTCTTATAGATAGGGCTGCTATGTAGTACTTATAAAAATGATCTACACAACGTCTATCCCACCTGTGTCGACGTGTGCTACGATCCCGAACGTGTGAGACTCCAAACCGATAGGACCGTCCACAAATATTGGTGTGTCCACACAAATAAATATAAATACATATTATTCTCATATAATATGTGTAGGTAACTAACCTATAATTACCTAATGTATCCCACATGATATCCATAAATATTTACTTATTAATTAATTTCCATCCAACTAATTATTAATTTCTTCTTCCTTAAAAGATTACGAAACCATCTAGTTAAATATAACTTCCAAATTAATATGCGTGCCACATTAAAAAATTTAATAAAATCATCGTTGACCCAAACACTGTCCCCCCAAGTCGTATGGTCTTCTAAAATATCCCAAACCCATTCTCGGTCCCAACTCAACCTTCCCTAGAGCCCGAATCGATTCGCCTCCATGGCATAATCGATTCAGACCTGGGCAGAAGCCCAGATCTACTATGTTTTTCCATTTCAGGATTTCTAAATTTCTTCTCAAGATCCATTCTAATTGTTAATTCCTTTTTATAATCGTATGAACATGTCTTTACTACTTAGTTACTCATCTTAAAATAATTAATTTCATGTATTAACATTAAATTCTTTCCCTAAATCCCAGAATTTATATAAATAAATCAAGACCCTTAACCCAAATTTTCTACCATGATTTCAACTATAGACAAATCAGATTTTGGGGCATATAACAAGAGTTAAAAGTCATAAATTTTCAGATCATAGACATATATTAAAACATCTACATGTGAATCCAATCTTCTAAATTTATCCCAAGAAATCTTAAGGCATCTATCATCAAATTCAAGATTTCGATTATACTATATTTCTGGGTTAACAACCTATATTTTAATTAGTCCTCTATATGCATAAGATTACTCCCTAACATTAAATCACCAAATTATAAACTAAAACAAAGAAATCCCATGGCGTTTACTACGATGAATCAAGAAGCATATTGAACGTTAAATTAAGTAAGAAAATATTTGCCTGAGTATGCGGTTGATGAATTTACCCTTGAATTCCTTGCTTCCTCTCCTTTTTTGCCTCTGTTCCCTTCTCTCTTGAGGTGGGGCTGCTAGATTTATGTATTTGATTAAGTGTGGGGAGTGTTAATCGTCCCCTTTAATCTTTTATTAGTCTCGAATTTTGAGTTAGACTTATTTCCCCAATTTTGGACACCCAAATTGGCCCAAACCCATATTTAGACTAGCCCAAAAGTCTCCTAACTTTATATACTTATACCCCAGGACCATTTCTAAAGGATTAAAACACCTAAACGATCCCATATAACTTTTCGAAATGTGTCCCAATTATTTCTATCCACAATTATATTTATAATCAAGTTACGCATCATTTAAAAAAATTCTACTGCACATGCAATTATTTTTCATTGTACTTATTAACATAAAAAATCAATTGCACGTGATTATGACATAATAACAAATTACTTGTTCGCACTTAATAAATTAAGTTCATTGATTTAATTTAATTTCCACGAATTTTATTTTCTTCCAAAAATATAGTTTTATTTATTTTAGAAAAATACGGGGTATTATATATATATATATATATATATATATATATATAAAAACACACGCGCACACACATATAGAGATTAAAAAAAATTAACTTTAAAAATTCATATATTTTAAACGGTTATTCCAAACATTCTATATTTGACACTATTTTTTACACTATTTTCCGTTGGATTTGTAGTGTAGAATAGATCACTTTAATATATAAACATTCTATATTTGACACTATTTTTAACGCAGTCAATTTTAGGCCTTTATGTCAATTAAGGGTCACCCTATACTCATATTTTTTTCGTACATGGTTGTTTTAAAAAATTCTTGCACAATATTTTATATTTTTAAGATATAAACCCCAATATCCATTTACAACCTCAAAATATATTTTTCATCTTCTATTAACAAAATTATTTTTGTATCATTTTTAGGAGTATTTGAACTCGATTCCTATATACACAATGGCTATTATGTAGTATTGATTCCATACTAGAATAACAAAGATATATAAAATAATTACAAAAACCTGGTTGCATATAGTGTGATACATATTAAAACACTGTACCTAAATACACTATATTATAATTTCACATAAAACCAAGGGTAGTGTATATCTAAAATTATCCATAATGACCTTTCCATTAAAAATCGCTGCCAAAGATACTAGATTCAACTGATAATAAGCAAGCATAACCCTAAGAAGTATTGGTAGGTGATACTATTTCAGTATTATTTCACGCAATGCTCCTGATTACGCCAATTATTCATAATGATAGTCCGATAGCCCCAATTGTTCATAATGATAGCCACAGATCTCTTTTTCTCAACTGATAAACTCATTTGTGTACTTTAGAATACGTTAAACTTATTTTGATTTTAAAAACCCTACATTATTATTGAACCAATGATTTTAATCTGATTTCATTGACCCCGTTTTATATAGCATACCTTATAACCAAGTAATAAACAATTGTTCTACCCACGAAAATGTTGTTTGGCCTGTAGGACTCGGGGTATTGAGTACCTAGTTTTGCTTATCATATATATGCCACTCTTCGAAATTTGGATGCAACACTGTTACTTTATCTCCAAAGGTTTTGGATTGATTATCTCCAAAGGTTTTAGATTGATTTGTTATTTTTATTGCTATTAACCCTAAGCATCTAAAATAGATAATGCTAGGTTATCTTGTTTTAGAAACCATACGCAACTTTAACCGTTCTAAACTTGATATATCTAATTCTAGTAATATCACCATGTTTCTAATTTTATACTGCTTCATTTAGATTATTGCTATTTCAAAGCTTAATTTATTTCACTATCATTTACTCATTTGATTTTGTAAATACTCTAAATTATTTTCATCAGTTTCTATAGAAGTAGAATTATTTACTTGGCAAAGTTTTACTTATTATTTCCCCTTCTAATTAATTTAAATAGGTACCTATAATCGATGATGGTGATTTCAAAATAGGATTATATGAAGATCGAGAATATTTTTGGTTACATAATAGTCATACGAAAATGGTTGGTAATTAGGCAGTGAGATATGTATACATAGAATAAAATAGTATTGTACAGTTAAAACTATGGGTTGCAACACAATAGAATATCAATATAGTTTCCTCATTGAAAGAAAAGATATTTTTCATTATATTTTAGTATTTGTTAGTATAAACCTCACACTCAGGAAATTAGGGTATTCATATTAAAATGGCTAATCTGCATCTTTAATACTTGGTTTCTCATAAGAAATGAATACATTAGACATCCCAATGGTACATTCACTATATATCATTATGAATTCATCATTTTCTTCCACAACCTTTGTTTATTTATCAAATTCCACTATTATATTCCACTAAGATGTAGGAGGGTTGTTATTGGCATCAGTCTTAGGAATCTGCAAGTTGGTTTGGTTGGTACATCTGAGACCATGAGGTTTATCGCCGACGCGGCAGTTTTGGGAGGTAGGTACCCAAATTTTGTTATAGGAGCCACCAGGTGTGCTGTTTTTATAATGAAATAGGTCGAATCTACAACTAGATTAAATCCCAAATTTCCTAGGTTAGTTTGTAATTATTCCATAAAACTTACCTGCAATGTTTGTTATTTGGATAGGTTCCACAAAAACATTAGTGGAAGCTTGGCTAGTATGATTACTACCAATGACAATGGTATCTTGAGGAGGGTCATCTGTAGGAACATTATGATTCCCTTCAATGTGAGTATCCTAAAAAAAGTTTGGTTGATATTTTCTATCACCATTTCAACAAGAAACATCCATAGGTTATAGACCGATTTTGATAAAGAATTATATAGGTTATATTACTGCACCATAAAACTTTGAGTTTATGTAAAAAGTCCATAATCAAGAAAATATATCCCAAAAGTCTAATAACATGATCATATCATCAATAACAAATACATGATCATATATAGTTTGTGGAAAGAAGAAATAATTTAACATCATTGAGAGATAAACACCAATTTGTCATGAAACACCTAGTGGCTTTTTAGTAAATTCATTTAAGTTAATTATTACTTAATTTTTAAGGTAATTTTTATAATTAATATTAGTTACATGTTAGAACAATTATTATGTAGTATCTTAATTAATTAAATAAATAAATTTCGTGTTATGTATTACGTGGACTATGCATGTTGTTAACATCTTATTTATACTTGATATTATAGGTATATGAGGACTAATCATTAGACTAATTGTATACATCGAGGTTTTTGGTTTGGATTATTCATTTAATGTATTGTGTCTCACTAATTAGAATTTATATTATTATAATATCGAGTTAGTATATTTGAGATGTTTTAAATATATTGTGTGCATTTATGTTTTTCTCTAGCTAAGAGGAGAAAGATAATAAAGTCATAAACACAGTCATAAGTTAGAAAATATTCTTAAGGTTAAGGAAACTGTGGTGACAATTATTATGCAACACAAATAAATATGAAAGAGGTAATAACCAAGAAAAGATAAATAAAATGCCAATCACACAACAACGGGTATACGTGGTTCAGCAAAGATGTGCCTATGTCCACGGTGGTTCAGTCAGTGTTATTTCTCTATATTCTGAAGAACAAGTACAGAGAATACAACTTGTCCTTTGCCCCGGACTTAGGGTTTGATTTATACATGTATATTTTGGTTAGTGGGGATGATGGATTCCTCCTTATTAGCCATCTCCCCTCTACATGGGATCGCGCTCCTCCACAACTTCTCCTCATGGGATCGTGGAGTAATTAGATCAATACAAGAGGTGATGGGCCTGGGCTTTGGTCCTCTAAGGCAGGGCTACTCGTCCAGGCCTATAATGCTAAATTCAGGGTACTCATAATTGCCCCTAAATTTGTTGAGCCATTTTTATGGGTCCAATGAATTTAAATGATCAGCTGTTATGGTTGATTTCTTTGAAAACTGTGAAGTTGCTTTGGCGGCACCCGCTTCGCTATCCGTGCGCTATGATTAGAATTGAAGGCTTGTTGGAATAAGGCACATTTCTCTTCGTCGCTTCAGCTTTTTTCAGCAACCTTCTATCTTCTGAGAACTCTTACGCTTTGTACCTTCTATTTTCGATCTTTACTCTTGTTGCTTCTTCGCCATTTGACCTGATCTTCTGTCTTGTAAGTCTCTCGTGCTCTTTGAATTTTCTCTTTGGTTTGTAGTTTTTCCTGTATTTTTCCAATGGCGGAGATTGGAAATAGGTCAGTAACTGAGTTTAGAAAATTCTACAGTATTCCTGAGTGGGTAGAGATTGAGTGTTGTGCCTCGCCTCCTAGGAACATTAGGGATATAGAGGATGCACATTGGATTCACATCCTGTTTCTCTCCCAGGGGGACTTACCTTTCCCCCTAACGATCTGTTTCTGCACTTCTTTAGCTATTTTAGTATCGTGCCTGCACAATGTTCACCCAACGTATGGAAAATAGTGAACGGCGTGCATAGGATAAATATTTTGTATGGCACAAGGTTAGGGCTTGACGAGGTCTGCTTTTGTTACTCCTTTTCTCGAACGAGTTCAGGTGTTCTGTACCTTAAGGCTAGGAGCCCTGATAGGGTATTGGTAGTAAATTTACCTGATTCCCATAAGGACTACTGGCAAGAAGGTTTTCTTGTTAGGAATTGGCAACTCTCCCCTCAATTTGAAGGGTCGAGGTCTGAGAGGTTCACTATTCCCTTTTATGGGGAAGAATATATAGGTAGATGTTATATTATTGTTTCAACCTTTGCTGACTTGTGATTTTTCTGACCTCTCCTTGCTTTTTCTTTCACAGCGAGGATAAAGAACTTGGATCCTGCTCTCAGCGAGGTTCGTATCTCGGAACTGGTGAAAGCTTGGAACATCAGGGAACCTTTGGGTGACGGTGAGCATCCTAGGTCTGCTGCTTTTTTGCTTGAATACAAGGACACAGGCTCCAGCTTCATAGCCCGACCTGTGGATAGTGTTCCAGACTTTGACTCTTCCGAAGAGATTTCGACTGAGCCCATCCATTTGGACGAAGAAGAGAGCAGCTCGAAGAGTGAGCCTGCAAGCGTTGTGAGTAATTTGGGTGCAGGCAGTGCTGACAGTAGCAGTTCTTCCAAAGGGGATTCTGAGGCTCGAGATTCGCCGAGCACTACCAGCAGTTCTGGTGAAGAGATGCCTCCTAGGAAGAATTTGATCAGAGATGTCGATGATGATGATGACAACGTGCTTCTTGAATAGAGGTCCAAGAAATTGAAGACTGCCTCCGGGGCCATAGCTACTGGTTTTCGGCCTTCTTCTCAGGAGTAAGAGAAGAAGAAGAGAGAGGAGGAGCAGGCGAGAGAGAGAGAGAAGAGAAAGGAGGAGGAGAGGAAGAAGGTGGAGGAGAGAAAGAGAAGGGAGAGAGAAAAAGAGGAGGAGAGGAGGAAGATGGAATTGAGGACCAAAACTGGTCAAGCCCTGGTCCCAGTGTCTGCCTTGCCTGAGGGGGCTTCGGTGGCCACCTCTCCTCAGCTTGCCCCTGCGCTTCTCGAGAGAGCAGTCCTCCCTGCAGATCGTGAGAGGGCGTTGGAGTCCGATCAACTGGCTTTGCAAGCTAGCCAGAGGCTTGCCTTGGTAAGGTTCCCTTCTAATTCTCAAATTCTTTTAACAAATTTTGATGGTTTCTTCTCCTTGATCCCTTCCTTGTTCTTTGCAGTTTGTGACCGACTTCGCTGTGCTTTATCGCTCTCGCGATGAGCTGATGAGGAGGAATGGCGAGCTGGAGCAGCAAAAATCTATCCTGGTAGCCAGGGGGTCTCAGCTGGAGGCCAATCTGAAGGCTGCTGATGCAGCTCGAGCTTCATCTGACTTGGCTCTTGTTAATTCTGCTCGCGAGAGAGATGATGCGGTCAGGGAGCTTGGGGAGCTGAGGAAGGCGTATGACCTGGTGTGCTCGAGCAAGATAGACTTTGCAGAGAAGAACAGGGTTCTGGCCGAGCAACTGGAGGCGGAGAAAGCCCAGGCAGCCACTCTTAAGGAAGATTCGTACAACTCTGGCTGGGCTGCTGCGTATGAGGACGCTGAGGTTCAGATAGGCTATATCAGCCGTATGAACTTCAAGAAAGGGTGGAATAAGGCTCTCGTGGCTGCTGGGGTGGACGTTGCATCCCCACTCTTTGACGAGCATGATCCAGGGCCAAAGCCAGTCGTGGATGAGGACCCAGCCCCAATTACTGAAGGCACTGATCCTGTCTCTCAGGCGACTTCTACTGATGCTCCTTTGGTCGAGAGGACAGGGGACACCCCTGCAGAGGGTAATGCCCCTGCTGATGCTGATAAGGACAAGGGACCATCCGCCTCTAGGCCACCCGAGGTTGTTAATTGATAGGGCTTCTTTGTAATTTTTTCTTTTTTGATCTGATGTAACCTCGTTCATTATCAATGAAAAGACTTCATTTTTGTTTATGCTGATCTCTTTCTTTTACTTGTAGTTGGTTGATGTGGATGACTATATTCCTGTTACCTCCCAACTAGGTAGGACTCTTGGTCCTAATGCAAGCCCTGTAGTTCGCCAGGCCTTTGCTAGGTTTTGCAGGTTTGCTAAGTCAAGGAACCAGAAATATAAGGATCAGTCCGAGCTAGTGGCCAAGTTGAAGGACAGTCTCCAGGAAATGGAAGAGATCGGTGCTTCAGTTCAAGAAGAAGTTAGCGAGGTGAGAGCGAAGTTACTGGAGGCCACCGAGACCAACCAAGTTGGGGAGTTTCTGCAGCGGGAGAATGAAGACCTGAGGCGGGAGGTCTCGAAGCTTCAGGAGCATTCGTCGAGCACCATTTCGGCAGTCCTACAAGGCTCTTCTTCGTCGAGAGCTTCTCGGCCTCCCCTCCCGCGTGCTGGTAGGAGTGCCAGGGGTAGGAATAGGGAAGTCGAGGAACAGCGTGAGAGGGAAATGGAGGAGCTGCGTGATGATGTTCGGTGAGCTTACATGACTGCTGCTGGTCTCCAGAGGGACGTTACCCGACTGCGGCATCTATTCAAGAAGGGCCCTCGCCAAGTGTGGTCTGATGGCTATGATCAGGGCTGGCTGGATGCTCCAACAAGATTATCAGAGTTCGAGGATCTCTCCTTCATCAGGGGGTGGTTGAGTGCTCTCAAAGAGCTGCAGGTCCCGAGGAACTCGACGTTGTGGTATCGACACGAGATGTCCTCCTCAACTCTGATGCCCAATCCATTCAGGCGGGATGATCGATGGATCCCCATCGATGCTATTCCCCGGCGATTATTGGAGTTGGACTCAAATGAGGACGTGGAGGAGCTCGCTCCTGCTCCTGATGATGGAAGGAGAGCTAAAGTTGCTGATTATCTTGCTCGGAGGCTTCCACCTCCTTGAGATTTTGTTTTTTAATAATTGTAAATGCTTTGGGCGAGCTTCGTCGACTAAACATGTACTATTATTGTTTATAAATATAAAAGATTAATGTAAAGTTCGAGTTTTGGGAGATTTTACCGACTAAACGTGTTCATCCAATCCTTTTATATTTTTGCAGCTTTTCAATCCCTTTTATCTTGTCATGTGAGTGTCCGCCCAGTCCAGTATTAAGAATACCATTGTGCCCTCCCTTTACCCTTTAGGTCGTGTCGTCACACTCCCTTAGGCCTAAGTAGGGAAATTGGCGAGGACACACCTGGTATTGGATGTCTTCATCCGGTCAGGATTTTGTTCAACCAAAGTAGGTTTGATGCCTAAGGATACTCTGTAGGGCTTCATATATTGCCATGGGCAATGCTAAGAGGTCTGTCGTGCTTCATGACAATGACCTGAGGAGGGGTGTTCCCCTGCTATGTCGATCATTGTGCCTGTGACTTGAAAGGGATGTGCAATAAGATATAATTGTTACTTTTTAGAGAGTGATCAACCGAGAGATTTTCATTGGTGAATTGAGAAATAAACTGTTATTTCCCATAATGAGTACAATAAAAAATCTAACAATAGAACTCCTAAAAATAGAATTTCTTGAGATTAGTTGCGTTCCATGCTTGTGGTATCTCTCTGCCCTCCATCGTTTTCAAATGATAGGCACCTTGCAGGTCGTCTCTAATTATCTTATAGGGTCCTTCCCAGTTCGGGCCCAGTTTACCATCTGATGGCTTCACTGTGTTGCCCAGGACCTTTCTTAGAACATAGTCCCCAACTTTGAATTTCCTCGGATTGACCCTTTTGCTGTAGTGCTTCGCGAGTTGTTGCTGATAGCTCGCTAGTTTTACTAGGGCAAGTTCCCTGCGCTCGTCGACCAAGTTGAGTTCAGCGAGCAAAGCCTGATCATTTTGACCCTGCTCGATAAGGTCGGATCTCATTGTAGGCAATTCTTCTTCTAGTGGGATGACTGCCTCTATACCATATGCTAGTGAGAATGGCGTTTATCCTGTGGCTCGCCTAGGAGTCGTTCTGTACGCCCATAGGATATGCGGTAGCTCGGTTGTCCACGCGCCTTTGGCTCGCTCTAATCGCTTCTTTAATCCAGCAATCACTGTCTTGTTGGAAGCCTTAGCTTGTTCGTTACTTTAAGGATAGGTCACCGAGCTGAAGTGGTGCCTGATCCCGTGTTTGTCGCAGAAGTCTTTAAAAGGGCCACTCTCGAACTGTGTTCCATTGTCAGTGATGATGGTTCTAGGGATCCCGAATCGAGTGATTATATTTCTCCATATGAACCTCATCATGTCAGCATCTCGGATGTTCTCCAGTGGTTCTGCCTCGATCCACTTGGTAAAGTAATCAGTTGCAACCAACAGGTATTTGCGATTGCCGGCAGCGGTGGGCAGTGGTCCCACGATGTCCATTCCCCACTGGGCGAAGGGCCAGGGATTGGTCAGGGATTTTAACTTGCTGGCGGGCTGGTGGACCATGGGGGCATGAAGTTGGCATTTTAGGCATTTGCGGACATATACTGCGGAGTCCTGTTGCATATATGGCCACCAATAACCTTCCTTCATTGCTCGGAAGGCTAGAGACCTTCCTCCGATGTGACTCTCGCAGATTCCTTCGTGAAGCTCGTGAAGCACTGCCTTGACATCACCTGGGTGGACACATCTAACCTAGGGGCCGGAGAAAGATCTTTTATACAAGTCGCATCCCGTGGATAAGTGGAAGCGAGCAGCTTTGACTCTTATCTGGTGGGCAGTCCTCTTATCCTCTGGGAGCGTTCCGTTCTTTAAATAGTTTCTCAAGGGATCCATCCAGCTGGGGACTGACTCTAATTGGAGTATTGGTTTTGCCTTTGTCATCTCGCAGTCGGGGTAAATGCTTGGGCAACTGAGTCGATAGGGATGATCCTTTTAAGGCTAGAATCAACTGCCGAGCTCAGGGCTGCTAAGGCGTCAGCGTGGTTGTTTTGCCCCCGGGAAACTGTTGGATGTTGATCTCTTCAAAGTTCGTCATTAAGTTCTTTACCAAGGAGAGGTAGGCTGCCATTCTCTCATCCTTCGCGTTATAGTCTCCACTTATCTGATTGAAAACTAGCTGCGAATCTCCGAATACCTGCAAATGCTTTACTCCCAGAGTTTGTGCCTTTTGGAGACCTGCTATTAAGGCTTCGTATTCTGCTTCGTTGTTGGAGGCTGCAAATCCCAGCCTGATTTCTTGCTCGAGGACTGTATTTTCTGGAGTGATGAGAACAATTCCTACTCCTGCCCCCTTTGAGTTGGAGGCTCCATCAACGAATAGTTTCCAGCTTTCCCTTGCAGCCTGGTTGTTTTGTTCTGTTGGCTTAGGCTGGTCGAAGGGTTCTTCGCCGGTGAATTCAGCTATGAAATCGGCAAGGATTTGACCCTTGATAGCTGTCCTTGATTGAAATTTGATGTCAAATCGGCTGAGCTCGACTGACCATTTAGACAGTCTGCCCGACAAATCCGCCTTCCTTAGGACAGCCTTGAGTGGGTGTGATGTAAGGACGATGATCGTATGAGCTTCGAAGTAATGCTTCAGTTTCCTCGAGGACTATCTAGGGCGAATGCGAGCTTTTCCAATGGTAGGTAGCGCTGCTCGGCGTCTAGTAAGGTTTTGCTCGCGTAATAGACTGGATGTTGGATCCCTGTAACTTCACATATTAGCGCCGAGCTGACAGTATGGCTGGATACAGAGAAGTAGAGGTACAAAGAGTCCATTTGCTGTGGTATGACAAGTAGAGGTGGGGAGCTTAGGTAGGACTTGAGCTCGTCTAACGCTTGTGTGCAACCTGGGGTCCATTCTACTGTTTTGCTACCTTTTAAGAGTTGGAAGAAGGGCTTGCATCTCTCGGAGGATTTATAAATGAAAAGATTTAGAGCAGCGAGCATTCCAGTGAGCTTCTGCACATCTCGAACTGTGCGAGGAGGTTGCACTCTTTTGATTGCATCAATCTGGTCAGGATTAGCCTCTATGCCTCGCTTGCTGACCAAATACCCAAGAAACTTTCCTGACTGGACACCGAAGGAACACTTGCTCGCGTTGAGTTTCATTCGGTACTTCCTGAGGATTTCGAAGGTAATTGATAGGTCCGAGAGGTGATTTTCCTTCTTCTTGCTCTTGACGAGCATGTCGTCAATGTAGACCTCCATTGTGTCTCCCATTTGATTCTTGAACATTTTAGTAACTAACCGCTGATAGGTTGCCCCTGCATTTTTTAGCCCAAAAGGCATGACCTTGTAACAGTATAAACCAACCGTCGTGATAAACGTCGTTTTGTCCTGATCTAGGGCATACAGGGGGATCTGGTGATATTCTGAGTATGCGTCCAGAAAACTCATTCGTTCGTGAGCTGCGATGGCGTCTACTAGTTGGTCTATTTTCGGAAGAGGGAAGCTATCCTTGGGGTAGGCTTTGTTGAGGTCAGTGAAGTCTATGCAAACTCTCCACTTCCCGTTGCTTTTCGAAACTACCACTGGGTTGGATAACCATTTGGGGAATTGCACTTCCCATATGGACCCTGCATCCAGCAGTTTTTTGACTTCTTTTTCTATTGCTTTGGCCTTATTGGGAGCAGTTCGTCGTGCTTTATGCGCTATCGGCTTGAATGTGGGATCGACGTGCAACCGATGGCAGACCATATTGGGATCGATTCCTGGCAGCTCATAGGGTTCCCAAGCGAAAACATCTATGTTGCTTCTGAGTAAGGTTAACACATCCTTTTGCTCTTGGTCAGTGAGTGAGGTCCCGATCAGGAAGACTCTGCTGTTGTCGCCTTCTTTAGCCATCACTTCTACCAGGTCCTCTACAACACGCTCGGAGGGGAGGAGCCCGGTCTCTTCCACACCGGGCCTTCCATATTTTAATTGCTATTTGGAAGGGATTGCACCTTCCTCCACTTTCTCGCTAGTTTGAACGGCTATTTTCTCTAGCTTTGGTCGGATGGCCGCTATGAAGCACTTTCTCGCCATCGCCTGGTCGCCATGTATCTCCATCACTCCCCGCTCGGTGACATATTTGAGTTTCTGGTGGTAGGTTGAGGAGACTGCATTCATTGCATGAATCCATCCCCTACCGAGGATGGCTTGATACGGTGAATCGATGTCGACCACCAAGAATTCGATCATTTTGGAAACATTTCCAGCGAGCACTGGCAGTACTATCTTGCCCAGAGGCATGGTCATCTTCCCAGCGAAGCCGACCAGAGGTATAGTGGTTCCCTTTAGGTCGGCGATGTTCAACTTCAATTTTCGGAACAGGTCTATGTACATTACTTCGGATGAGCTCCCTTGATCGACGAGCAGCCTGTCGATATCAAAGTTGGCTATCCTGAGTGTAATGACTAAGGCATCGTGATGTGGGGTCCTTACTCCCACAAGATCTTCATCTGTGAAAATAATATGATTGTTGTAGTTGATGTCCTCTGCTTGGCGACGTTTTCCTGCCTTTGATTTTGCTGGATCAATCTGAAAAGCTTGCATCACTGTTGTCATCTTCTTTACCTCCATTCGAGCTGAGTTACCCTGGATTTGTTTAACATCGGATACTCCGTGGATTACTGCGAATTCGTGTCCGGCGTTATATTCCAATACGTTGTCGGGTTTTGCCTCCTTGTGGACAGTCACTCTCTCTACCTTCTTTTCCATAAAGTCATTCAAATGTCCAAATTGGGCCAACTCTTCGAGGTGGGACTTAAGAGCCTTGCAATGCTCGGTCTTATGCCCTCCCTCTTTGTGGAAAGTTCACCTTAACGCATTGTTTCTTTTCGAGGGGTCTCCTCCCATTTTCCGGGGCCATTTGACGAACGGCTCATCCTTGATCTTCGCGAGAATTTTGTAAATTGGTTCTTTGAAGACGGTGTTGACCGCCTGGAACGATTTTGTAACGTCAGGGTTCCCTCCGCTTTTGGAGCCATTCTTGCCCCCACTATTTCCTCCTTTTTTCTGGTTCTCAACTTTCTCACTTCCCTTGGTAGTGAGCTTGGCTCGACCGTTTTCTCCTATATTAAGGTGGGTGACATCTTCCACCTTTGCGTATTTCTCAATCCGGGCCATGAGGTCGTCAATGGTCGTAGCTTCCTTCTTTGTCAAGGACTGGTAAAGGAGGGAAGAGCTAGGTAGCCCAATTTTGAATGAAGCTACTGCCACTTCTTCCGCGCAGTCCTCGACCTCGTTGAATAACTCCCAATACCTCTTCGCGTAGTCTCGGAGTGTCTCCTGAGGTGTTTTCTTCATTGTTAATAGAGCATCCATCCTTTTGGGGTGGGAGCTGCTGGTGATGAACCGGGCCGTAAAGAGCTCGGCCAGTGATTTAAAATTTCTGATGGATCGGTGAGGGAGTTTCTCGAACCATTTCTGGGCCACGTCATGAAGGCTCGAGGGGAAAATACGGCACATCAGTGCATCTCGGTGATTCCAGAGAGTCATAGGCTGCCGATTTTCCTGACATGATCAATGGGATCAGTCTTACCGTCGTAAATCTTGAACCTTGGAATGGAAAACTTTTTGGGAGCCTCTTCTTCTTCAATTTCCCTCGTCAAGGGTGATTTCATCTGGGTCTTGAGGGCTCTCCTGGCGAGTTCTCTGGTCGACTTGGTACCACGGTGAGCTGGATGTTGGTCCATTTCTCTGCGGTCCAGGTTCCGTATATTTTCGTCGCTGCGAGCAGGGCTCTGGTAGCGGCGAGCTTTTCTTAGTTGTTCGCGGATGTCGTCGTCTGAGTCGCCACCTTCGTACCCTTGATATTTCCTCCTAGGGCTCCTTCCTCGGCTGCGAGATTTGCTCGCCTGAGGGCTAGGAGTGCGATAGGGGCGTCTCCTGGTATTAGGACGTAGTTCCTTCTCCAGTTTTTCCAGTCTTCTTTTCAAGCGAGCATTCTCAGTCTCATATCTGCGAGAAGACTCCCTCTGCTCGTGGAGCCTTGCTTCGTATGCATCGATCAACCTGGATATCTGCGTGGACTTTGCTGGTCCTTGACTTTCTTCTGAGGCTGGCCTTTCTAAGCGAGCCCCTTGATCTGAACGTCGGACTTCAGACCTAATCCTGCGAGGAGAAGGTGGTTCCTGAATATCTCCTGCTTGAGGAGCGTTGCTGCTATGACCAGACATCTTAAATTTTTTCTCGGCGTGGGCTCTTCTCAGGGAAAGATGAACGCTTCCCACAGACGGCGCCAATTGTGGTGACAATTATTATGCAACACAAATAAATATGAAAGAGGTAATAACCAAGAAAAGATAAATAAAATGTCAATCACACAACAACGGGTATACGTGGTTCAGCAAAGATGTGCCTATGTCCACGGTGGTTCAGTCAGTGTTATTTCTCTATATTCTGATGAACAAGTACAGAGAATACAACTTGTCCTTTGCCCCGGACTTAGGGTTTGATTTATACATGTATATGTTGGTTAGTGGGGATGATGGGTTCCTCCTTATTAGCCATCTCCCCTCTACATGGGATCGCGCTCCTCCACAACTTCTCATGGGATCGTGGAGTAATTGGATCAATACAAGAGGTGATGGGCCTGGGCTTTGGGCCTCTAAGGCGGGGCTACTCGTCCAGGCCTATAATGCTAAATTCAGGGTACCCACAGAAACATATAGAAAATAGTATTACATAAAGGATGGATGGAAAAGTAAGAATGGTCATCCAATTCAATGAGCTTGACAAAGTTATCCAAGGTATTTAAGGCCTTAGAGAAACTGCCTAAATCAGCCATAAGCTCAATAAGTCCCTTGATCCATCTTCCTCCTTGGCATTATAAACGACAAAAGTTGGGTTCATAAATATGTAAGTTAACTTTTTATCCTTTAACTTCATCCTCTCCACGACATATAGTCTCACTCCCTCAGTTTTAATAACAAAAGTATTAGAGACGTCTACTCTAGAAGGGCAAGGCCCGAGATTTATATATTGAATATTAGGTTTAAGGACCAAATCATTGTCACAAAAATTCTTGGGAGTCAATAAATTTTAAAAAAGAAAATCCTTTAGGCGAACATCCACCTTGATCCTTTCAACCTCGCTCGCCTTTAATACCACATTAATTTCATACAAAAGATCGACAAATTAAAATTAAATAAGGAAAGGAAATAATATTCATTAAGAATTAAAATTTTACTTAGTTCAAGGGCCTTAGTCCTTATGGTGGTAACTCCTAAGACACCTTACCCCTTTTCTTTGGGTAAGTATCCAAATCGCCAATAATAAGGAAATACTTCTTATTCTAGTGTTTAAAGAGTTTATATTATCGCTCGCGAATGATTTTTTTGTCATTTCTAGACAGGAAATACCTATGGCCCATCTCTTTCATTTTTTTAAATTATATACAGATGAAATAATTAGACAGGGCTAGGTTCATATAATCCTTCACTCGTCTCACTGATGGAAACTACGATTGCAATCATAGGCATCCAAGCCCTAATGGTCATTTAAGAGGAGTTTATCCCATAATGCTTGAGAATGTTCTTAACTCGCATTGCCAGAGAAACCCAATACTTAAAGGATAAGAAATCTTTATTAAATTAGCACGACCCATAAACCTTGAACAAGCTCTCTTATGGGGGCTAGCCTCCTTCAACTTCATAGACTTTCGTATCGAATTCTTTCACCACAAGTAAGGGTCGTTAACCTCTATACTTTAAGGTGCCTTCAATAAAGTCTAGGTCCTTAAGGACCTTGTAGTCCATAAGGTTGTAACCATGTGGACTTTCTAAAGGATATATAACAATTGGAGAAGCTTTTTTATTGCTCTGTGAATGAGAATCATCTTATAAAGGCTTTGAGGAAATGGGGTAGCAAATAGTCCCTCAATCACTTGAAGTTTGCCCCATCATATCAAGATGAGTAGGTATATAAATACCATGTTAACAATTTTTTAGGAATTCATAGAGAATGAATAATAAAAAAATAAAGTTTAAGAAGAAAACAAAACAGGAAGAAATTTAGGAAAAATATTGAAGGAAAAATCATGAATAGATAATACAAGTAGAAGGCATGATTTATATCCTTCCCCATCATTGATTCATTAACATGCATTCTCCTGACCTCTAATGGACATGGAAAATCTACTACCACCACGTGGGGGTAGTTTATGATAGTTCCCTTCATTAAAATTGGATAAATATATCCTTTTCTATCGCATGTAAAAGGCAATAGGGATACTTATGATACCATAGGAAATCCCAAGTCCTCATACCCAAATCATAAGATTAAGGTCTCCAAGGAGACACAAAGACCTTAACTAGATAAATATCAAACAAGGTAAGCTTACAAGGCCAAGTTCTAAGGTTCCACGTCTCTAAAAAAAACCTCATTTGATGGTAGGATGCATGCTTAAGCCTATCTAAGATCCATAACAAGTGGTAGAGACCTTATCTCTTATATTTGGGAACTCACCAAGTACTTAGGGATCTTATTAATAATTAAAAGATCCCTTACAACCATCTAGGATGATCCTGGTATACACCTTTACTCATTCTATACTTTGTTCCTACTGCATTAAAACAAATTTAATGCTACCACTAATTACCACTATCTCTTTATAGGATCTCGTGGGTAATGCCTGAGATGGTGATGGAGTTACTAGAGATGTGGCACCCACATAAGGGGTGGGAGGCGGATTTCAAAGTGTGGCGCTTGGTTCCACATTCCATCTTTTGGACTATTTCGCATGAGAGAAATTCGAGATACTTCAAAAGGGTGGAAACATAGCCGACTAGAATTTAGTACACTTTTACGAGCACTTTATTAGTCTATTGTAAAGAGAGATACGTGGAAACTTTGCTTAATTTTTTAGAGTTCGTGGACGAGTTTCATAGTGGTGTGTAATCAAGAACTTTTCTATCTATGCTCTGGTTTGTGGGTGGTTACTTTTTTTGTAGGGGTGTCAATTAGGGTCAATGGGTCGTGTTTCGGCCCGACACGACACGATACGACTTCGTGTCAAAAAAATACGACACGAACATGAAACATCGTGTCAATTTCGGGTCAATTTCAGGTCGTTTTTTCGTGTCGTTTCTAAAATTACCACACCTAATTCTAGTGTATACTCCCTTTATATGGGTTACACCCCTTAGCGGTTGATTTTAATGCATTGTTATTTATAAAAAAAAATTACCACTTATAATTTGGAAGCTCTTCACCTCAAGTTATGGCAACGCACATTGCTGGCATCACACTCCGCTATCCATAGTTAATTTATAAAAAAGAATACTTCAAAATGGCTACAATGGGATCATATATATAAAAAAAAAATCACATTTACTAACAAATAGTGAGAGAAATAGGTAAGTTTCCTTTCCTTTCTATATCTAGTGTAATTAATCTCTTATATTGAGTGGGTTTATTAATATTAGTCTCCACGAGTCTTAAGTGAACTAGAAATGCATAAGGTGTACCTTAAATGACCTTAGACGAACTTAGCCTTAAATATAAAATTATAATGCTTGTAATATTTATTATCAAAGGTTATATACAATGAGAAAGCACTTTCACAATGTTTGTAGGACCCTCAAATGAGGAACTAACCACAATACATCTTGTGAGGAACACAAACTCTCTAACGATTCTTAACACCATCAATTAACTTCGTAAAAGTACCTTTGTTTATTTCCTAACACCATATGAGGAGCACAAACATTGGTAAAATGTATTTAATCTTATTTTAATTCATTTTTTTGTTCTTATTCAAATCACTAAAGTTCTTCTTTGTAAAACTCTTAATAAACCCCACCCTAATTTTTAAACCAACACCACCACTCCCCACTACCACCACAACCACCCACAATTGACACCAAAAAACTGTCGCTACTTCTCTCCTATCATTATTTCTATCTCCCCCCTCCCCATTCTTCCATTAGCGTAATGTTCCCTATACCCCCTCTTATATGTGTGTGTGTGTGTGTGTGTAGGAGAAAGCTCACCTACATCACACCTAGTTATACGCCTTAAAAAACTTGTTTTTTCAAATTTTTTATTTTTCTATTTAAATTAACCTTCCAATAAACCTATGCTCAAAACATTAGGTCAAAATGCATTTTGTATCTATTTTTAAAAAATCCACAAAAAACTACTCAAAATATCTTGTTTATAAGGGTCTGCGCCATCAGTTTTTGGTAGATTTTTTAAAAATAGCTACAAAATGTATTTTGACCTATTTTTTGAATATGGGTTGATTGGAAGATTAATTTCAAGAGAAAAATGAAAAAATTAGAAAAAATGTCTCTTAGGGCCTAGAACTAGGTGTGATGTATGGTATGATGTATACATAATGATGTAGGTAAGCCTTCCTCTCTCTTTCCCTCTCTCTAGAGAGAACGAGAGATTATAAATTTTGATTTAACTATTATTTTTAATATTTTTTAAAATATACAGAAAAATATGAAATTCTTTATCAACTAATGGTCAATAAACCATATGAGGATTTGTGTACATCTGTTGGGGTTTTATTATTAAAATCATTTATGGTGTTTACTTTTCAGTAAAGGTTTATCAGTTTAGATTGAAATGAAAATTGTGTTTGTGAGAATGCCTTATATTTATGGTTGAATATATTGTATATCATATAGGCCAATTGAACTCAGCATGAATTTTGGAGAGTTTGGTTTGGCTTGATCACAAGATATCAAAATTTTATTTATAGTACAATTAAACAATTCACAGTCTAGATAGGGAGTTGACAACCTATCGGTGTAGCTATGTATGTAATCCTAGTAGTTTATCTCAAACTATGAGAACATGTTCAATGGTTCGATAATTTTTTTGATAGTTTGAAGGATAATTGTGCCTGGTACATTCAGGAATGTATTGAACATTGATAACTTTGCTTTTTCTATGTCATTGTTGAAAGCCAAGTTAGTCAAAACTTTAAATACCTACAAAATAACACAATCTCAAGTGTAGCGGTAAGTAAGGGTATCAATCCACTTCCAAGGGGGTAAAGCAAAGGGAACACAATTGTAATTCACTTTTTATTTTATTTTTGTGCTTTTTCACTTTTCTACTTTTTTTAGCTTTTTCAAATATTAAAACAATTGGGTGAGGTGATGATTTAAACTAAACTAAACTAAATGTGATATGATAATAACTAACTAGAAAATTACTAAAATGAAAAATAAAGTCCAAACTAAAATAAGAGATAAAGTGAGGTAAATAATTGTGAGAACAATCAAGGAGTGGGATTACACCACAAATTTTAGCTGTTCTAATTAATTAATTTAATTAACTGAATTCTCCCAAATTAATATCAAAATTACAAATCAACTCTCAATGCAAATGTAATCTTAATAGTAACCTTTTAGAAAATTAAGTTTAACACCCCACAACTCTAGAAAAATAGATCTACACTCCTTTTAATTAATTCCCGCTAGGATCGATCGATTAAAATTCATATAAATCTTAGAAAATAAATTTAGAGTTGAAATTCCCCACTTAAGAAAACCCTATCTCTAGTTCGAATCTAAAATGGGTATTATAACTAGAATTTCGATTTTCTCTCGAAAATCATTTACCCTCTCTCGAGGCGTAAATCTAAGGATGAGTGATCAAAATTAACATTCAAAGGGAATTTTCAAGTAATCAAACTAATTAAACTAAAATAACATCAAATAAGGGTTTCCCCACACCCCTTGAAAGGGGATTAGCCTAACATGATATTAAACATGATGAACAAATAATCAAAGGCATATATAATAAAAGAATAGAGAAAGAGAACAAATCTTCAACAACTCTCCTTGAAATTGGCAATTTGAACTCTATCATCTTCCATACAATTCAATTACTCACAATTAAATCTCACCAAATCTCTAAAAAAATTAAAACAAAAACTATTTACATATCTCTCTTCAATTCTCTCTCTAAAAATTCCTATCTAAAAAGCTCTTTGAATCTAAACTAAAAATTACAAAATAAAAATAAAAAGGATAGTGGATGAATTCATAATGGACAATTAAATAATAAAAGAGATTTGCTAAAAATACAAATCCTAACATTATAAAATTGTACATTAGAACTCATCCAAAGAAATAAATTCTAGATCATTACTTTATATTGAGATAAATGCTAAAAATGCAAAATCTGTAGAATCGCTACAGTAGAAATATTGCGACTTCTCAAATAAAATTTAATTTTAATTAATTCCAAATTTTAGTCAAACCCTAAAACATGCATCTAGATTATTTATCCAATAAAATAAAGCATGCAGGATAAAACAACCAATTTCAGAAAAAATCCCCCAAAGGGGCAAAACCTTTTATTTCATTATAATTTGTAAGAAAATGGCTTACACGGATTACAATGAAATGGGGTGACATACGAAATACCTGCAGGTGTCGGTTCCGATGTCCCGGCTAGAATTTTCCCTTTTCAGGAGAGCAGCAGTGAAGAAGAAGACGGCTCCTCCACAAGTTATGGCTGGAATTTTCCCTTTCCATGAGGGCCACAATGAAGATGAAAAACGGCTTCTCCACAAGAGTGAACTTTATAAGGACTCCCTCCATAATAGCATGCAACTGTCGGTTGTAGAGCTCTCCCCACAAAGTATAAACAAGAGCAAAGTATGTTCTTAAAAACCAAAGCAATTCACTAAAGCATATGGGAGTTTTGTGAATTGAAAACAAAAAGGGATTAAAACCCTAAAGGAATAAGCCTAAAAGAATTCTGCTTTTGCAGTTTTTCTGTTCGTCAAAACGCTATGACTTTTTAATGAAAACAGAACCAGAGAATGAGATTTTATAGAAAATCGCGTCGCCTCGAAAATAGAGCTCGTTCGAACGAGATCAGCAAGTCGCTCGAACGAAGGACAACTGTCGTTCGAACGAGATCGCACGACATGCTATCTCGCGCGAACGACATGCTATGTCGCTCAAACGACTAAAGCGAAAAAAATATTATTTTAAAGTCCGCTTAAACACTTAGAAAAAATACTCATTCTCAAATTTTGACGAAAAACTCCGCTCCAACACTTAGAAAATATTTTGTAAAAATATCCCAAAAGCTCTAAGTGAAAAGTTAAGGTATTTAAAACATAACCTTACCAAAGTAAACTTCGCGGAGTCTTGAATGATGAAGAACTAGAGTAATTCAGATTCGTCTTAGATGTAGATGTCTCTTGAATTATCTTTGACAGTGTAGTGGTATATGACATAATAAATTGATAACGGACCTATGAAAATATGTCCTTACAAATCTCCCCCTATGTCTATGTCGGTACATACATAAAATATATTCGAATTATCAAAAACCAAAATGCCTATACAAATCTACCCTCCCATGAATAAATTTGCAAGATTTCAAAATTGTTCTTCAATCATCTTCGTCAAATCTCAAAGCTTTTCTCATCAGAGTGTGAAACATAATGATCTTCAGTCTTTGTACCTACACACATAAGATAAAGCAAAAATCTTCGTGACGCATCGAGTTTGAAATGATATAAGAATAAATCATTAATAATCAAATCTCCCCCATAATGCAAAAACCTCCCCCATAACATAATAATTCTTTCTCCCCCTTTTTATGATGTCCCCAAATAGACAGATAAGAAGAAAAAAAAATCAAAACATGGAGTGTCACGATAAAATTCATAACAAAAAAAGATCAAGCTACGCGCATGCAAAGGTATGTCCCAAAAACATCCACAAACTATTTTTGATTTTTTAAATTTTTCATAAAAAATAAGATACTAAAAATCACACCATGGATTTAAACTACAACAACCAAATCATGGAAATGGAATGTATGGGTGTGAACACATTTGATAGAAAAATCAACTCAATCAATCATATGTGCACGATGCATATGTACTCCTAAGGAATGAACATAAAAAGTATCCTTATGTGTAAAAATTTATTGAATTTAGATGACATTGTCTTATACAAATCAACAAATCAAAGTCAAATGATTTCCACACTAATAACGTCCAAAACTATTTAGTGTCGTTTCAAGAACTTTTCAAAGGACGTGCAAACCCATTGATATATCCATCCAAAACTCCCTCATATATAATAATGCAATTTTTTATATCAAAAGAGGTACTAAATTCTCAACTTAGAGAAAACCTATTGGCCCAATTTTTTGGCATATTTCATCTTTCTATTGCCTTAATTTTTGTGTGGGCTCTTTTCAAACAATGGCTTTCACGATGTGATTATTAATCACTCGTATCCCTTTCCCGTGTTCACTCATCATTTTTTCAAACTAAACAATTAATTCCTCATGGGCAATGGTTTTTACATGCACAACTTTTATTACTCTCGTATTATTGCACTTGGTTCGTTTTAAGGACAGGATTGAGATGAAAACACCCAACCAACATGTGATAAGTCAAGAACAATAATCAAACAAATCCGTGCATGTGTGCAATAAAGGAAATTATGAGTCAAACATGTAGGAAGCAACACTTAATTACATCTTAATGACTCCAAACATTATAAAGCACATGGATGAATTGACCTATTGTCTCAAAACACTATCAAATAGTCACATGGATAAATGGAATGAAATTGTGACTCGGTCGTCCAAGTGTCTATCCATAAACGGTGTAAACAAAATACAAAAATCTTTTTGGATTTTTAAAAATTTTATCAAAATAAAATCTTTTTGTATTTTTTTTTTCAAAATTTTCAAACAGAAAAAAATATAACTACAAAATGATACAACCAACAATAGGCATATAATATCGATATGCGCAACATCCTATGCTAGCAAACAGTAATCACACAAGAGAATACACAATAAAAGCATATGTTATAAATGAGCAATGCAGTGTTATCAATTGAGCATGGATACCAAGAATAACTGCATATAAACTGACCAGAAGCAAACCCATCAGTACCAAAAATCTAAGCATATGAACACCGGGTGCTGGAATCAGAATGGAAGAAAAAACAGAATTTTCAGACAGGTCGCTCAAACGATATCGCTTTGTCGCTCGAACAACAAGGGCATGTCGAGAGATGCGACTTTGCGCGAGATAGAGATGTCGCTCAAACGACAATACATCTCGCTCGAACGAGAAAATAAAAAATTCCTAGTATTCCTAAAAAATCATACAGTTTTTCCCAGTGCAAAAATTTCACGAAAACAGTAACTGAAAGGGGCAAACAGATCCAAAATAGTGCTAAATCAGTAGCGAAACACACAAATGCAACAAACATACCAATGTGCGCTACATCAAAGTGAGTCATAACACTAGAAAGAGTATAACATGATGCGTCGCTAGTGTATGACAAAAATCCAATACAATCAGCCAAACGATCTCACATGGGGTGAATCACGTACAAGAAAACGGGAATCGTTAACAAGTAAACCATAAGCCTCTAAATTCGATTTCCTAACCCAAATCGATGTGTAACGAGGTGTGGGGGTGTGGGGAATCGAATTTATTCTTCTATTAACCTTCCTAGGTCCATTTAAAAGCTTGTAACAAAAGCACATAATATGACCTTGCCTACCGCAATGTGTGCAAGTGTAAATCAGGCGGTGTGTTTTACCTAAAGGTGGCCCTCTCCTCAAATTTCTAGGTTGCTCTCTCCGAATTTTTCAAGGTGGGTCTCTCCTAATGATCCTACGAGGTTCTCTCACGATGTTCCTAGGGGACTCTTTCCTAACAAACTTAGGTGCCTCTTTCTTAACAATTCTAGGAGGCTCTCTCACACGTGTGGGAATGGGTGCAACATATTTTTCAATACCAATCCCACCCCTATCCTTTTTTATCTCGGTGGTGCCTAAAATCTTATCAAGTTTTTCAGACCTAGACTCCAAATCAAATTTCACCTTACTTGAATCTTTCAATTTCACCTCAAGTTCACCTATCCTAGATTCAAGTATACGTCTAGAATCCTCAAACTCTAAAAACTCCTTTTTCATAGTCTCCATCAACCCTATAAGACTATCTCTCTCACCCTTAACATATCCTAATTTATCTTTAAGCATCTCCTCATGTGCCCTAAGATCCTTAATCAATGCATCAGTATTATCATTATCTAAAGCACATTTCTTCAATTCAACTTTAATTTTCAAGTTTGCCTTTTTTGTCTTTAAGGAACCAAAATACAAATTATTGTAGGCAACTTGCAACTCACTCAATTCTTCTTCTTCCTCCTCACTCTTTTCACCCTCACTCTCATGACTAATCACACGGATGGGAAGCTCTCGCCTAGAAGCATAAAAGACTTCTTCTTCCGAATCACTATCACTAAGGGTAGAAATATGAGAAACCGATTGATTCAATTTCTTCTTTAAATTTGTGGTACACTCATCTAACGTGTGGCCAACACCCTCACAACAAGGACACCGCTCAGACTCATTTTCAACAGAATATTAAAAACAAGAGTTTGTGTGAATTTTCCAATTAACTTTTTCAAAAATTGGACATATAAGATCATCAAAACCATCAAAAGCCATTTTGTGCAAAATCAGGATCAAAACACAGTAACTTAGTGCAACAGGCTCAGATACCAATTCGTAGACGTGAGTAGACAAATTGTATCAAAAAGTAAATCCTTGAAAAATCAGGATCACGCGAAAAAATAGCGTAACCCTCTCTGATACCAATTTGTAGAATCGCTACAGTAGAAATATTGCGACTTCTCAAATAAAATTTAATTTTAATTAATTCCAAATTTTAGTTAAACCCTAAAACATGCATCTAGATGATTTATCCATTAAAATAAAGCATGCAGGATAAAACAACCAATTTCAGAAAAAATCCCCCAAAGGGGCAAAACCTTTTATTTAACTATAATTTGTAAGAAAACGGCTTACACGGATTACAATAAAATGGGGTGACATACGAAATACTCACAGGTGTCGGTTCCGATGTCTCGGCTAGAATTTTCCCTTTTCAGGAGGGCATCAGTGAAGAAGAAGACGGCTCCTCCATAAGTTATGGCTAGAATTTTCCCTTTCCAGGAGGGTCGCAATGAAGATGAAAAACGGCTTCTCCATAAGAGTGAACTTTATAAGGACTCCCTCCACAATAGCATGCAACTGTCGGTTGTAGAGCTCTCCCAACAAAGTATAAACAAGAGCAAAGTATGTTCTTAAAAACCAAAGCAATTCACTAAAGCATATGAGAGTTTTGTGAATTGAAAACAAAAAGGGATTAAAACCCTAAAGGAATAAGCCTAAAATAATTCTGCTTTTGCAGTTTTTCTGTTCGTCAAATTGCTATGACTTCTTAATGAAAACAGAACCAGAGAATGAGATTTTATAGAAAATCACGTCGCCTCGAAAATAGAGCTCGTTCGAACGAGATCAGCAAGTCGCTCGAACGAAGGACAACTGTCGTTCGAACGAGATCGCACAACATGTTATCTTGCGCGAACGACATGCTATGTCGCTCAAACGACTGAAGCGAAAAAAATATTATTTTAAAGTCCGCTTCAACACTTAGAAAAAATACTCATTCTCAAATTTTGACGAAAAAGTCCGCTCCAACACTTAGAAAATATTTTGTAAAAATATCCCAAAAGCTCTAAGTGAAAAGTTAAGGTATTTAAAACATAACCTTACCAATGTAAACTTCGCGGAGTCTTGAATGATGAAGAACTTGAGTAATTCGGATCCGTCTTAGATGTAGATGTCTCTTGAATGCTCTTTGACGGTGTAGCGGTATATGACATAATAAATTGATAAAGGACCTATGAAAATATGTCCTTACAAAATCTCAACATAAATGAATGGGTTAGAATTTACCTCCCATAAGGGATAAATTTCACTACATCAATCTATTTTGAATTAATTGCTAAAAATGCAAAAATTCATAATAGAGGGGTGGGGTGAAATTTATCCTAGAGATAATTTTCACTACACACCTCTGTATTGAGGTATTTGCTAAAAATGCAAATACTCAACATAGAGGGGTGGAGAGAATTTTATCACACCAAGCTTAAAACTAAATTTGAGATCTCTTTGCAAATGGCCCAAGTCTTTAATTTATACGGTGCACATGAAGGCTAGGGGTATATTGGATAATTGACATGAGTGTGCATGGAAATGGTGAGAGGAGCATGTGGGTTGAGAGGATATACAAATCTGATATGGGTGAGGGTATATTAGGAAAAATGGCAAGGGAGCATGTGGATGGTGAGGTTATGAGAGAGTGGGGATAAGTTGGGGGGCATTTTTGGAATTGGGGTTAAAAGAGGATTTAACACATGTGCACAAGTGGGGACTTTGTCTTTGGTTTGTTTTGTGGAGGTGGTAAGTCGTGGCTTGGGGTGAAATGGGTATTTGGGTTTTCAAATGGGTTTGGGGGTTGAAATGGGTTGAAATGGGTATGGAGGTATGGATCGGGTTCGGTAACTCACGATCGGAGGGTTGGAGTAGGGGTGATGTTGGGTAGTTTTCGGTGGTAGTGGACTGTCAGCGGGTTTCGGTTTCGTCGGAGAGAGGAGCGGGTGAGGTCGCGACTGAAAGCCACTGGAGAGGGGCTGCAATCGGGGGTTTACGGCGGCAGCGAGTTGCTGGCAGCCGACGATTTAAGGGGGAAGGTGGTTCCGAGTTTGGGACGTCGGCAATCGGGGCAGCGCCGCCATGGGTTGGGTGGCGGTTTGGCCGGTGATGCAATGGAGTAGATGGTTCCAGGTTTATGGTTTTGATGATAGAGGTTGGGTTTGGGATGGAAAGGTTGTAGATTTGTTGGTTAAGTTATGAGAGAGATATGTGGTAAGTTGTTTTAATGGAGGAGAGAGGTTAAGGAGGGAGAGAGAGGAGAGAGAAAAAGGGTGTTGGGGGAAGCTGAAGTGGTGGGTGATTAGGTAAGGTGAGGTGTGGGGGAATATGATGAGGGTGAGGGGGTTTGGTAAGTTTTAGGTGTAGTGAGGTGTATAAATTTTAGGGGGTGAGTGGGTTAATGTGTGTGTTTTATTTGGACACCTAAAAATAACACTAAAAAAAACTAAAAATCTGAAAATTTAATTCCTATTCGAAAAATAAAATAAAGACTCAATTAAAAAAATGAAACTAAAGAGGAAATAAAACTAAAATTCTAATTAAATGTAAAATCAAATAAAACTAAAAAAATTAAATGAAATCCTAAAAAATATAATCCTAATAAAGCTAAAAACTAAAAACTAATAAAAATCAAAATTAAATTAAATTATACTAATAAAATATAAAAATAGTAAATAAAACATAAAAATCCTAAATATATTAAAAATAAATCCTAAAAATAAAATAATGCAAACCAGAAATCTAAAAATGATAAAAAGACAAACAAAACACACACAGGGCTTAGGGTAGGTTTAGGCTAGGCTTAGGCTCGGGTAGGGTCTGGGAATTGGGTATTTAGCTCCATTTTGCACACAATTGTCTTTCTTTAAGCGTTTGAACTCTGCAATGCACAATTTTACCTACAAGATAAACATTTAAGCACATAATACCCATATTGTCGAGAATTAGCAACTAAAGTACGTCTATTCGGGTATAAATTGTACAATTTTTTGTGCTTATCACACCACCCCTAAACAGAGCGTTGCTAGTCCTCGAACAATAAGATAGATAGAAAGAGAAAGATAAGAAACCAAAAGTGTACCACTTTCGCGGGCACTTATGATTGCACTTAGCACGTGCAATAAGCCTTTAAACATATAGGTTGCCCTACAGGACGAGTTGTGTCTCTTGAGGGTTTGCAGGGAATATACCCACAAAATTCTTATTTAAAATGATTTAGTGAAATGCAGTCAATCTCTTATTAGACATAGAATAATCGCACAATCCATCACATGGGAAATATTTGATTTCAGAAATACAAGCTAGAATGCGTAAAAAGTTTAGCTAAGTAAATACACAAGGCACATCCTTCCTAGAACTCAACGTGTGTAGTGTGAATCAATCAAAACGGGTTGAGTATCACAAGAGTAATTCCTAGATTGCCTTTTCGAAATCAATGCTTCAACTTCAAATATCACTGGATATAACTCTCTCAAATGAACTCATGAGATTTGGGTTAGTGTATCGCTCTTGTGTGTGAGGAGGTGAGTAAATATAAACAAGTTCAAACATCTCACACACACATAAGAAAGAAAGAACAATTTGAAAGAAAATGATCTCATGAAAGGAATGTTAATCACTATAGTGAGAACGTCGAGTTATTCACCACGTTGACTTTTATTTGTCCGAACACCTAGGGAAAATATATGGATGATAATGGGTGAGGGGGAAATGAAATGAGGTAGGATGGGATGAGATGAGGTAAGGATAGGATGGGATGATGATATGATGGATGGATGGTGGATATGCGATGGGTAAAATATTGAGAAGAGTGTATACACTTTTAAGCACAAATGTCTTTATTACATTAGAACTAACTACAAACTCTTTTTTTTTCTTTTCTTGTTTTTTCTCTTCTTTTTCTATTTTTGCTATTTTAATGTTTTTCTCTTTTTTTTTCTTTTTCTCTCACTTTTCAAACCAACAATGAAGACATTTACATTTTGAATCAACACTCTTTTATTTTTTTTTGGAATGATGGAAGATATATGAAATGAGTGGGGAAATTATGGTGAGGGGAATATATGGGAATATGGAAGAGCATAGAAATATAGTGGGTGAGTGAATGGAAATGTGATATGGAAAAGTGGTAAGTGTATGGATGAAACTCTAGTATTCGGGATAAATTTCAAGACACGCATTTCTTACAACTCGAAAGTGATGTCGTTCTCGGTGATCAAGCCAAAATTTTAGTGAAGAATAATGAGATCATACAACTATTTAAGTGCGGACCCAAAGGAAGTTGAATCAACTTGTGACTCGTATATTGCGTAAAACACTCTAAAAGGGTGAAAGACACAAATCTCACAAGCTAAAGTCTCCACTAGTGATCCTTAAGGTTCTCTAGTACTCCTCAACTCTAAATCGTATTGACGTGATAAGTGCGTAAATTTTGTTGAGTCTAGGAATTCATAGTGCAAAATGCCTTGTTATGTATTACATAAGCTATTAGAAAAAATATTCTCTAGCTTGATTCCTAGACTTTTGAAAGATGGATGATTGAAAATTCACATCAATGAGTGAGATGAAAGAAACTGCACGAGATTTTAAAAATCAGGTTTAAAAATAAAAAATTTCAAAAGAGGCACGATTTTGATAAAATTCCCCACCCCCAAACAAAAAGGAACATCGTCCTCGATGTTAAGTAAAATGATTTTTTTTTAATGGAGAGCATAAGGTAGGAAAGAGATTACCAGAATGAACCGCTGATGAAGTGGACAGATATCGCCAATAATAAACCTGAATAAGAAGTGAGAAAAAAATGTGCACAAGTCTATAAGGATGGGAAGCGTTGGGTGATGTGAAACACCACCCCCAAACAAGATGAGACTTGTACAAGAAACGCGGGCTGCCTCCCGGTAGCACTAAGTTTAATGTCTTCAGCCAGACCAAACGATTCTCACCCTAAAGATAAGATCTGTGAAAGCGCGGGGCGGCAGAAAAATTGGATGATGAGAATCACCCCTAAACAAGACTGAACCGTCAGTCTTGATGGATAATTTGACAAAGGTGAGGGTGAAGAAACACCGATCACGGCCTTATTTTTTATTTTCAAGATGTTCTCTTTTTTGTGGTTTTTGAATAATTTGAAAAAGAAAGGAAATATATTTGGTATTTTTAGAGAATGAAAGGAAGAAAATGTTTTTGAATTATTTGGAAGAAAATAGTGGGAAAAAAATATTTTTGGATTTTTTTTTTTTTTTTTTTTTTAAATCAAAAGGAAGAAAATATTTTTGGATTTTTCTAAAAAAAATAAAGGAAGAAAATATTTTTGGGGTTTTGTGAAAAATAAAGGAAGGAAAATATTTTTGGATTTTTTGTTGGAAGAAAAGGTGGGGAAAAAATATTTTTGGATTTTTTTTTTAGGAAGAAAAGGGTAGGGAAAGATATGGACTCTTAGAATTTTGATGAACTCACTAAAATCGACCACCCAAAAATGGATTTGGACATACACAAAAGTCAAGAAAATTTCCTAACTAGCACATAGCTAATTTTTATCTTTAAATTTAGTGAAAGGGTAGTCAAATTTTAATTAAGTCCGCGGGCGATAAAAAAAATCACATAAATCTAAGTGATCGCCTTTGCAAAATTTATTCTCCTAGTGGGCTACCTAGCTAATTGATTTTAAATTTAGTGATGGCTAGGGTCGCACACAATGGTAAGCGAGTGAGTCGGGTGATGAAATCCCTTCTCGTGAGTGACCGGGTGTAGGTCTTAGTAATTTAATTCATCACACAATTCAAAAAATAAATGCGAGAATAAAATCAAATAAGAGCACACAAGCACACACAATAATTGACTCGCTAACAGGAGAGGCGCGAGGGTGTAAGAAATGTACCTCCCACGATTTTAAGGCCGTGGGGTGCCGAAAAATTTGAGTCGATCGGGGGGAGATCACGCCTACCTCAGTCGTCCCCGAAAGTCCGACCGACCTAAGGTAGAGAGGCTTATAAATCCTCGCCTTTGGACGCCCTCTCTATACCTTGTCCGGTTTTCCTATCACGCTTGTCTTCGATTATTACAATTTTAAAATGAAAATAAAATGGTGTCTCTAAGCACCGCAATACAAGCCAAGATAATAAAGTCCTAATACAAGCCTTCTAATAAAATGCAATAATGGTACTAAAAATAACAAAGTGCAAAAAAAATAAATGAACTACAGTATGAAATCTGCTCCAAGTGCTTCACACTCCCAAGAATGGCAACCGCGCCATTTGATAATTGTGAGGTAAATAATTGTGAGAACAATCAAGGAGTGGAATTACACCACAAATTTTAGCTATTCTAATTAATTAATATAATTAACTGAATTCTCCCAAATTAATATCAAAATTACAAATCAACTCTCGTTGAAAATGTAATCTTAATAGTAACCTTTTAGAAAATTAAGTTTAACACCCCACAACTCTAGAAAAATAGATCTACACTCCTTTTAATTAATCACCCGCTAGGATCGATCGATTAAAATTCATGTAAATCTTAGAAAATAAATTTAGAGTTGAAATTCAAGTTATAATACCCCACTTAAGAAAACCCTATCTCTAGTTCGAATCTAAAATGGGTATTATAACTAGAATTTAAATTTTCTCTCGAAAATCATTTACCCTCTCTCGAGGCGTAAATTTAAGGGTGAGGGATCAAAATTAACATTCAAAGGGAATTTTCAAGTAATCAAACTAATTAAATTAAAATAACATCAAATACGAATTCCCCCCTACCCCCTAACATGATATTAAACATGATGAACAAATCATCAAAGGCATATATAATAAAAGAGTAGAGAAAGAGAACAAATCTTCATCAAGTCTCCTTGAAATTGGCAATTTGAACTCTATCATCATCCATACAATTCAATTACTCACAATCAAATCTTACCAAATCTCTAAAAAAATAAAAACAAAAACTATTTACAAAATGGTGTTTATCTCTCTACAATTCTCTCTCTAAAAATTCCTATCTAAAAAGCTCTTTGAATCTAAACTAAAAATTACAAAATAAAAATAAAAAGGATAGTGGATGAATTCATAATGGACAATTAACTAATAAAAGAGATTTGCTAAAAATGCAAATCCTAACATTATAAAATTGTACATTAGAACTCATCCAAATAAATAAATTCTAGATCATTACTTTATATTGAGATAAATGCTAAAAAATGCAAAATCTCAACATAAAGGAATGGGTTAGAATTTACCTCCCATAAGGGATAAATTTCATTACATCAATCTATTTTGAATTAATTTCTTAAAATGCAAAAATTCATAATAGAGGGGTGGGGTGAAATTTATCCTAGAGATAATTTTCACTACACACCTCTATATTGAGGTATTTGCTAAAAATGCAAATACTCAACATAGAGGGGTGGAGAGAATTTTATCACACCAAGCTTAAAACTAAATTTGAGATTTCTTTGCAAATGGCCCAAGTCTTCAATTTATATGGTGCACATGGAGGCTAGGGGTATATTGGATAATTGACATGAGTGTGCATGAAAATGGTGAGAGGATATACAAATCTGATATGGGTGAGGGTATATTAGGAAAAATGGCAAGGGAGCATGTGGATGGTGAGGTTATGAGAGAGTGGGGATAAATTGGGGGGAATTTTTGGAATTGGGGTTGAAAGAGGATTTAACAAATGTGCACAAGTGGGGACTTTGGCTTTGGTTTGTTTTGTGCAGGTGGTATGTCGTGGCTTGGGGAGAAATGGGTATTTGGGTTTTCAAATGGGTTTGGGGGTTTCATGGGTTGAAATGGGTATGGAGGTATGGATCGGGTTCGGTAGGTCACGATTGGAGGGTTGGAGTAGGGGTGATGTTGGGTAGTTTCTGATGGTAGTGGACTGTCGGCAGGTTTCGGTTTCGTCGAAGAGAGGAGCGGGTGAGGTCGCGACTGAAAGTCGCCGGAGAGGGGCTGCGATCGGGGGTTTGCGGTGGCAGCGAGTTGCTGGCAGCCGACGGTTTAAGGGGGAAGGTGGTTCCGGGTTTGGGACGCCGGTGATCGGGGCAGTGCCGCCATGGGTTGGGTGGCGGTTTGGCCGGTGCTGGAATGGAGTAGATTGTTCCGGGTTTATGGTTTTGATGATAGCGGTTGGGTTTGGGATGGAAAGGTTGTAGATTTATTGGTTAAGTTAGGAGAGAGAGATGTGGTAGGTTGTTTTAATGGAGGAGAGAGGTCAAGGAGGGAGAGAGAGGAGAGATAAAAAGGTTGTTGGGGGAAGATGAAGTGGTGGGTGATTAGGTAAGGTGAGGTATAGGGGAATATGATGAGGGTGAGGGGGTTTGGTAAGTTTTAGGTGTAGTGAGGTGTATAGATTTTAGGGGGTGAGTGGGTTAATGTGTGTGTTTTATTTGGACACCTAAAAATAACACTAAAAAAAAAATCATAAAACTAAAAATCTAAAAATTAAATTCCTATTCTAAAAATAAAATAAAGACTCAATTGAAAAAATGAAACTAAAAAGGAAATAAAACTAAAATTCTAATTCAATATAAAATCAAATAAAACTAAAAAAATTAAATGAAATCCTAAAAAATATAATCCTAATAAAGCTAAAAACTAATAAAAATCAAAATAAAATAAAATTATACTAATAAAATATAAAAATAGTAAATAAAACCTAAAAATCCAAAAAAATAAATCCTAAAAATAAAATAACGCAAACTAAAAATCTAAAAAATGATAAAAAAGACACATAAAATACACACACAGGGTTTAGAGTAGGTTTAGGGTAGGCTTAGGCTCGGGTAGGATCAGAGAATTGGGTATTTAGCTCCATTTTGCATACAATTGTCTTGATTTAAGCGTTTGAACTCTGCAATGCATAATTTTACCTGCAAGATAAACATTTAAGCACATAAGACCCATATTGCCGAGAATTAGCAACTAAGGTACGTCTATTCAGGTATAAATTGTACAGTTTTGGGTACTTATTAAACATGACTACTCGTAAGATTCAAGGCTAAGGTTTATCTTGATTATACTTGGGCAATTTCACATTATTTGCAAATGGTGCATAAATTCTTAATATAGAGGGTTATGAGGATTGAAATGCTTGAATAATTATTTCTTTGATTCTTATGGATGTGATTCAATTTTAGATAGGATAAATATGTCTCCGCAAGTGGGCAAAGGTTATGTGAGTAGGTCTGAGATCATAATTCAAAGGAATCTGCATCCGAAAAAGATATTGAATTGTAATATTTCCATCGATAGACTTATAACATTTGTTTCTACTAGTAAACCTGACCAGATGATTATTTTATAATCTGGTGGAGTAGCAAAATAAGCTAAGTCTGAGAATAAAAGAATTATTAAATGTTGGTTAAAATAAATTAATGAAAAAAATGATATAACTAAGAGGGTTTGGATACCTAATGAGCGGATTCATATTATGTACTACTATATCAACTTTGCAAAACAAAACTCGTTACTCAGAGTGATTTTAAGATAATTAAATTGAAGTGCAGTCATGATTATTTAATAGAATTAAATATGATTTAAGTTAAGAAAGAAAATAAATTACGGAGTTTTAAATTTGTAACTCCCGAGTATTTATTTGGTAGACAATTTAATTATTTGGTCTTGGATCCTTAGTATAGCGCATATGCCCAAGTAGTAGGCCCAGACTCTCTATATCCCAATTTAGCCCAAGATTATGGCTTATACCCATGTATACTAGTGTAAGCTATGGTTTTAAGATGCATAATCATTATTAGAGGTTGAAGAGGGAGAACACTATTCGCATTTTTGTGAAAAGGTTTAGAGATAGAAGTCCATATCTCACTCAAAACCAAATGTTTTCATCTCTAGAGGTGCCCTACACATCTATATTGCTTTGGGATGATCATATACTGGAAGATATGAGACTTTTGGCATAATTTAGAAAGATTTTGGAGGATAGTAATAGGAAAACCAAATCATCTTCTCAAAACACTTTTCCTCCTCATTTGGGTCACTAACAAGATTTGCAAAGGTACTATATTGAAAACCCTAGGTTTAACCTTTAAACCTAATTTATATTGTTCACTTTATATTTCATGATTAATCAATGTTTTTTTGGCTGAATTTATCATCGTATATTGATCCCCAACAAAAGTTATGGTGGGAAATTCCTGACCTTTAGTTTTAAGAATTTATGAACTTAGTAGGGAAAAGTAAAAATCTAACCTTGAGGTTTGGAATTTTTTGCAAATGTCGCACCAGCTCTTTCAATTTTGTAATTTTAACTCTAAAATTTTAATTTATGTCAATTAAATCTATTGTGCAACATCCGTTATATGTTTAACCAAAAATGTTGAGTGTACACAATTTTAAGTTAATTAACATTTTAAAATGGATTAATTATTTTTAAACAAACTAATTACCCCCTCCCTCTCTTTCTTTTCATTTCCCTCTTTTTGTCTGTCTCTCACCACCAACTCTCCAAGTAAACGATCACCTCCAATAAACTAGTGGCACCAGAAACGCCAAATACCACACCACTACCACCAAACACCATCACCACAAAATAAACACTACAAAACACCAAACATCACATCATCACCGCCACAAAAAAAACATAATAACATCACCCCCACTACTCCACCACAATAAATAAAAAAATACACTATCACCACCATGACTTTACCGTAAAAGACAAAAACACATACATCGCACCATAACCACCACTAACCAATACCACAAATAACACCAAATACCACACAAACACCACCACCACCACTAACTACTAAAACACCAACACACCCACCACTACTCTACCGTCACCACAAAAAAAACACTAACACTACCGAAATAAAATTAAATAACCATTGTCGTTTCCACTCTAAAGAAAAAAAATCCAGATCTAAAATTGAGGTGGAAGAAGGGTGGGTATGGCAAAGGGTGGCAACAAAAAAGAGAGAGATGGGGTGAATTTTTTATTAATGTCTTCCTCCTCACATGCTTCGATGACATGGATTAATGCACAAATTAGTTACATATTTTAATCAAGAACATATGTTGGCATCCTAAAAATGTGATCTCCAATAAAGATGCTGACTAAATTAGGGATTTTGGTATGATACAGGTGGAAAGGACAACACTGGACGACAATAGGTGGAAGTAGGTGGGGTGTTAAGTTAGGATTCTTACTATGGCATAAGATTGTGTGGTGGTGGGGGAGACGAAATTGGGGGGGTATAGGGTTTAAGTTTCTTATAAGGTGTAGTTGAGATGAGAGAGAGAGAGAGAGAGAGAGAGAGAGAGAGAGAGGTTAGTTTATTTAAAAATTGTTGACCCTTCTTAAAAATTTTACAAAAGTGGGCATTTCTAGAAATATTAGTGTTAAACATTTTACGAAATAAAATGTTTGAAAATAATGATTTACTTTGGAAAATATTTGGTGAAAGGAAAATAATTCAAAGTTCTTACAAAAATGATGATTTTACGAAAATCAGACATTTATTGAGATTGAAGAAATAAAAATATCATTTGTACTCAAAGAAATGTATTTTTGCAAGCATGATGATTTCTTATGATGAAGTGTATGTTTAAACCATGTAGTAGAATTTTTGGGTTTAAAATCCATCTTCTCATGCATACATAAAAATAACTTTAAAGAAGGTTTTGTTGAGTTTAAACATAAAATAAGAAAAGTTAGAAATTAGTCTTCAAAGTATGTGAAATTGGGACTAAAAGATGTAATGAACACGAAATTATAAGACTTCACATGTTGATAAAAATAAAGGGCATTTTCTTATAATAGAAGTCTTAAATATAAATGGATTCATTGAATAAAGAAGTAAAGAAATGTGTGTTTGGGAAAGATTTGATTAAAGTATTTATTAAGTTTTAATGGGTAAACATGGAAAAGTTAAAGTGTAACTTAGTAATGTAAAAAGGATTAACACTTATGGAATTAAAAAAATGGATTAAAGATGTAAAAGTGTTTTCAATTAAGAAAGATATTACTCCAAGTGTGAAAAGGGTGTTAAAGTGTTAAAAAACTCAAGAAGTTGGTATGAATAACTTAATAGTGTTTTTGGTAAAATTAACACTTGAGAAATGGAGTAAATTGTAATTTTGGAAACAAATGGGTAAAATGGTAATTTTACATAAAGTGAAACATTTTTATGCAATAAAAATATTGAAAAGGGTGCTACACAAAGTGGTCCTAAATAAATATGATTTTTAGAATAAAAAATCAAGGCTAAAGTGTAAGGACATAAGATGGTAAATTTCAAAGTGTAACTTAAATGGGGCAGTAAAGTCTCGAGTTTTGGCTTCGACTAGGTAAAAAAAAGTGGAATAATGTAGACGTTTCTAAATTATGTGTTTTAACAATTTAGTTAAAACACATAATTTAGAAAGTGGAATAATGTAGACGTTATTATTCCACTTTTAGAAACGTTATTATGTGCACAAGGGCAATCAGATCTAAAAACTCGACCAACATCGCTCGAACGACTTATGCTATTTCGCTCCTTTCCAGCTTCGCGCGAACTTTCGGGAAACCTACAATTGTAATTCAGTAGCATGTCGTTAAAATCCCTGCTTCTAACAACCCATCTCGCGACATGTGTAATGTCTTCGAACGACAGCCCCTTGTTCGACCCTATTTCATTTTCTTTTTATTCTTCTCCAACTTTTCACCTATAATTATTCCATAATTATAATTAACTCCTCCTCATTTATAATCAATATATAATTTAATTAATTTACTGGGACGGGATATTACATTCTCTATTTTACAGCAAATGATTCATTGTCTAAATCTAATATATATATATATATATATATATATATATATATATATATATATAGAGAGAGAGAGAGAGAGAGAGAGAGTCTCTGAATAATATTATGCCACGTGTACAACTTCATTAATATTTTATTGTTAAAGCCACCGATCATTACGCCAATTTTCTGCTCATTCTCCCAACTTAAACTTTTCTAATTCCAAAGTTCGTGGCTTAATATTTGATGTCCATTATTTTACCATCTCTTTCGTTTCTTCATCCCTTCTTTCTTTTTCATTTTCATACTTTTCGGCTAATTATTATAGTCATATAGTAGCCATATTTTTCATGTTCAAATTTAATACCACATAATAATGAAAATTGTATCGAAAAAATCTAATGGACTGTAAGGACATGATTTTATAAATATTCATTTTAAAATCTAGGAATTTTCTTAGCGTCCTAGATCTCAACTAGTATGTTTGATACCATTACATTCGGCATGTCAGCACAATCATCCATGACGGCCTCGATCCGAATCCGAAGTTATTATGCTCTCACTATCTTCAACATTCAACCGTTCCCACTACTTCACTCACAATTATGGTATAGTGTTTAATATGGAGTTTTTAAGGGTTACATATTTATTTAGGAATTTTTCTAAAAGATTGGGGTTATCAAAATGAGGCATTTTAAGGAAAATATTATTTAAATAGTTATTGGAACCGGTTTGCCTATTTATAAAGGGAAAACCGAACCGGTTCGAAATAGAGAATCGTGTTTAACAGTTTACCAAATCGGTTCCCCTCTTTATCCGAATCGGTTCACCGCACCGTTTCAACTTTTTATTTTTTCTATAAATACCTATTTCAGGAGTGTATTTATTCAAGACTGAAAAAGACATTTTTGAGAGACCTACTACAACAAGTCTTCAATTATTTGAGTTCCAAACACCTTTTTTATTCACAAATTCTTTCCAAATACATATATGAATCTTTATAAATCCTAGATACAAATGTTACACTCATTTGGAGTAATCTTGTCCAGAAGAAGGTTGTTCTCCATTGCTGACTTGGAGCTCTTGCGGGATCTCTTGCTAAAAATACCGACGCCTGTGGGTTTTCATGTGTCACTGTATTTCTCTGTAATTGTAAGTTGTTACAAATTATAGTGAAATAAAAATGGTTTTCCCCCTTTGGGGGATTTCCTCTTATGATTGATTGTGCATACTTGGTTTGATATAATTAGTGTCACAATTTATTTGCAAGAGTTAGGACTTTTGGGATTAAAAATTAGAATTTAATTAAACAAGTTAATCATTGATTGTTGGCCCACTCTCATGGAAATTATTGTGACAAGAGAGCAAGGGTTTTAGGTGACAAGATAATTAATCTGTATATTTAAATTATTGAATTTTCCGTATATAAATTATTTTGTTTTGATATATTTATAAATCAATTGTTGTAGCTTGGCAAGTAACAAAATAATTTATGTAACATTTCTATTATTTATATAGGAATATTTTGATACATAGTAACATGCTAAATTTAATGAAAGATAACACAATGTTCAGTTTATGCCGACAGAAACAATTACCATAAATATTACTACAAAATTCATTAGGAGAAAAAAATACGAACTACTAGAAAATGAGCACGTGACTCAACAAAGTAGGGTAGATATAAATATATAGCACATATATTTTAATATCAAAATCTTGGCCATAAGTTGTGATCTACTATAATGTTCGATTAGTCATTGCCTTATTTTACCTAAATTACTTTAAAAATACATATATTATTTATTTAAGTTTTTATAATATTATTATTTTAATTAATAAACCAAGAACATGAATGAAAATAAGGATCAAGAACATGTATTAAAATATTTAATAATACAATATTATATCTTGTAATCTCTATTAATTTCAGAAAAGATGGTGGATATGGGAAGTGACTCATAATGGAGAGGCTAACTTAACAGATTTCTCCTCCCAAAAATGAAATAAATATTGACATCAATGTTAACCATATTGTTGTTACATTTATCGATTAACTTTCATCCAATGTTAGATTTTTAAAAAAATTTAATATATTACCTTTACCATCCTCATATTTATATAACTATATAAAAATTATTGCCCGAAATCGTGTGAGGTTGACACGTGGGCTTTACATTCATGAATTCTACTATTCTCTAAGTCTCTCCACGTTGTTCCAATTTTCTTTAACCTCCTTGAAACTCAAATTCATGCGCATTCTTATTGCTTTGGAATTTTAAGGGTATTTGAGTCAGTTCGTTATTTGTGTTGTTTCATTTTCAAAAACTATTCAGTTCTCCATTCACAAATATTCAGTTGTCCGTTCATTTTTAAGGGTTGCTGCAATAATATATACAGAGAGAGAGAGAGATGTAATGAATAGTTTGTGTATTTGTTGGTGAGTTCATTGGAGAAGACTGTGAATTGATAAAGAGAAATCAAATCATGGCAAGTGCGGATTACGTACGAAGATGAGATTATGGAAGTGCTTCCACGCAACTTAACATTGGCCCGGGGTTATGAGTGTATTTCTGGGTTATTGGAAAGCTCTTCTGTCATCCTTACAAATCCTTAAACTCACCCCACCACCACCTCCACCCTTATCAACCAAAACGACACTGTCTTTATCACCTATAACCTTCATTGCCACCTCTATTTTATCTTTTTTCCTTGTCCCAGACTCTTTAATTTCCTTAACCAATGCTTTCAACTCAAGTGATCAAATGGGCATAATCCTACAACCAGAGGTAATTACAGTAGCTTCACTTTTCTCCTCTACTCTTACCTAGGCATCATAACCCATTTCAAAAGTTTTAATCTTTTACCTTATAAAATTCTCAATTTACTTTGTCTCTTTGGTTTTGATAGGTCGACATTGATGAAGTTGACTGTTGTGGTACTACCATCTATGAAGTGAGTTTGAGAGACACAACTGCTTTCAAATTACATCAAAAATAGACTTATAAGCTTATTAGTTTTTCTTCGGGTGTCATCAGATTGATTTATGTTGGTATGGCTTTGGTTCATGTTGATTTTATGGTTGTAAATTGGTTGTACTCTTTTGTTGTTGTGCAATTGAGGTGGACAGTGGCTTTGGTCTATGTTTTAGAGGTGTTCCCTCCATTCTTAATGATGTCGTTTTGGTTGATAAGAATGGATGGTGGATGTCTATGTTTTAGAACTGTCAGAAGTCATGTTTCCATTTCACTATGTTGAGAAGTCTGTAATCCACTAGCTTCTATTTTTTTAGTTATAGTCTAATTTTTTTCAATTAGCATCTTTTTTATTTCTATATCCATCTTGACTTATGTTGGGCATAATTGTTTTTTCAAAAATTTGTTTCTATTCAGATTTCGAACACTAGGTTTAAAGGTAATCTATGTATTATTCATACGTCTCATGAAGAATCATATATGAAATGGAAACATGGTTGTAGAAATTTCTCAAAACATTATTTATAGTCTGTATTGCAAAATTCATTTTCTGTATAATTTATAGTCGGTATGACTTATGTTATAAAAAAGTATTTCCCGAATTTTTATTAAACATTTCAGCGTAATTTTTTTTAACAATATATCGATCATATGATTTTTAATATTAATTTAAAATTCTATCTTCTTTCATTCGTGAAATATATTATGTGAAAATAAAACACAATAACAAAATAAATAATATTTGGCTAAATTTGGCCACGTATCGTGGCCTGCATACTAGTTTAATGATATATAATTATAGTGCCTATATCTTTTAAAATTTGACTTTTTTGAATTGTAAGATGAGAATTATAAAGCGGTTGAATTTATTTTTATTTTGAATATTATTTCATTTAAATGATTTAATTAATAGTGATCTTGAGGATATAACTTAGTTGGGATTAGGGGTGTGCACGAACCCGAATAAACCGAATGGATCGAAAAAATCGAATCGAACAGAACATACTTTTGCATTTTTTTTTAATTCGGTTTTAAGTCGGTCCAAAAATATATAGGACTGCATAATTCGGGTCGGTCTCGGTCCTGGATTATAAAAAATGATTTTGGACCGGACCGGACCGCTTTCATTATATATATATAATTTTTTTCAATTTCCTCACTCACGCACCCACGTGCATATCACGCTGGCTGCCTTTCAAAAACCCAAGCCAATCTACATAAGCCTACTTCTCCTCTCTCTATCTACGAAACCCTTCCATCTCTCCGCCGGTGGCAACCCCCTTCCCTCTCCGCTGCCTTTCAAAAACCCTTTACCCACCTCTACGCCGACCCACCTCTAAGCCAATCCCACTTCTACGTCGCTTCCCACTCCTTTCCCTCTCTCCTCCTATGAAGAAAACACACCCGTGCCCTTCCACTTCCCTCATTCGTTTTCTGTTTTGAAGGTATAGAGTTTTGATATAAGTATAAAGTTTTGATATCATCTGTTTTCAGTTTGGGATGTTTTGTGATATTTTGTGTGATGTTCAGCCCTACTGTATGGACTTGTATGATTTGTGTGATGTTTTATGTGATGCTTTGGATGTTTTGTGATGTTTTGTATGATTTTCTTCTCTTTCTCTCCATAGCAGAGTGTTAATTTTTATGGAATGAGATTGAATCCTATTGTATGGACTGGTAAATTGAGTCAAATGAAGGGATATATTTGAGTTAATTTTCAGGAATGATTCACTCACAACCTATTTCAGTTATTGCTAATATAGTTTGTAATTATTGACCCATATTTGGGTAATATTGAAATGTTGAAAATATTGAAATGTGGCATATTGTTATTTGTTTGTAATTATTTATTTATTTTGATTGTAGGTTGAATCTTACCTCACAAGTATCTAGGTATCCATTTTATGCAGGAACCACACTCAAAATCAAAGGTATGGATATATTTTTTTTATGGAGATATCTTGTTTTAATTATATTATTGATTTTTGAATATTTTCCTATTATTGTGAACTTATAGGTTGATGATCCAAAGTCCATAAATGCTACCGTGCATGGACCAATTGACCTCGATGTCGAGCCGCCTACATCACAAAAAAAAATAGGTAAAGCGAGTCTATAATATGGGATCATTTCACTAAGAACAATGATAAAAAAAATCCTAGGGCATCATATAACTATTGTGGTATTACGTATGCTTGTCATGTTGGAAAAAATGGGACTAAAAATTTATTAAGCCATACTCCCTCGTATCAACAGTATCAAAAAGCTTGTTTGGATGTTTTAGATGATGACAAAAGTGGACAACACAAACTATCTTTTATTCTAAAGAAAGATGATGGGGGAAACGGTCCAAGTTTAAATCTTTTACCCATGTCGTTTAACGCCGAAGCTTGTAGGTAAGGACTTGCAGAAATGTTAATGATTTATGAGCTTCCATTTAAGTTTGTTGAGAATGAAGGTTTTAGGAGATTCATGGCACTCGCACAAGTGAGGTTAATTATACCGAGTCGTACCACGATTGCGCGAGATTGCATCAATCTTTATAAAAAACGAAAAAAGAGTTAAAAGTTGCATTGAAAGGGCAAAGGGTTTGTCTTACAACCGATACATGGACATCATTCAAAAAATAAATTATATGTGTCTTACGGCCCACTTTATTGTTAAGGATTGAAAGCTTCACAAAAAAATACTTAACTTTTGTCAAGTTAAAAGTCATAAGGGTGGGGAACTTGGGATTGTTGTTGAGGATTGTTTAATTAATTAGGGAATTGAAGGTATTTTCCCAATCACGGTTGATAATAGCTCTAATAATGGTATGGTTCATGATTTAAAAAATATTTTTTTTTACAAAGGCACCGTATTAGAGCATGAGCATTTGCACATAAGGTGTTGTGCTCATATCTTAAATATAATTGTAGGTGATGGTTTGAGAGAATTTGATGAATCAATTGCGAAAGTTAGGAGGGCCGTAAAATATGTAAAGTCTTCTCCATCTAGGTTGGATAATTTCAAGAAATATGTTGAAAATGTAAAAATCGAATAAAAACGTCTATTATGCCTAGATGTACCAACTAGATGGAACTCCACTTACAAGATGTTGGAGTCAGCTTTAAAATTTGAGAAAGTATTTGAGAGGATGTATGAGGATGACGAACAATATAAGAAATTTTTTGGTGAGGAAGATGAAATGAAGGGAGAGGGGTGGGGGCACGAAAATTGGGTTCGCCAAATAATGAGGATTGGGATAAGGCGAGAAGTTTTGTGAAATTTCTTTCAATATTTTATCATGCAACTTTAAAAAAAATCGGGACATTATATGTCACATCAAATGCCTTTTTCCACGAGCTTATCATGATTCAAAGCAAGTTGATATCTTTGAAAAACAATGGAGATTATTTTTTATCTACTATGGCGGCGAGCATGCAATCAAAATTTAACAAGTATTGGAATGTCGAAAAAATAAACTTTCCATTATTTATTGCGGTTGTTCTTGATCCTAGATATAAGTTGAAGTATGTCAAATACTTTTTTGGAGAGTTGCATGGCTTTGTTTTGGCAATAGACTTGACTAGAAAGGTAAGAGAGACTTTAGTTCGACTTTTTTATTGGTATCATGAAAATAGTTCTTCTAGTACAAATCCGAGCAATACAACTCCAACACCAAGTTTTGTCGTGGTTAATGATGATGATGATATGGATGGGCGTGCGCTTTTGTTATCTCAATATAAAAACATTTGGAAGCGGAAGATAACTTTGGCGCTAAGTCAGAAGTTGAAAAATATTTGTTGAAAACATGTGAGATGGATAGTACAAATTTTGATATTTTTATTTGATAAAAAATTAATCAAAATAGATACCCAATCCTCTTTCTTGTTGTCCATGATGTATTAGCTATTTCCATATCTACCGTTGCTTTCGAATTTGCATTTAGCACGAGAAGTCATATTATTGACCCATTTCGTAGCTCATTATCAACAAATATGGTGGAAGCATTTGTTGTGGTCAAAATTGACTACGCTCCTCCACAAAGCCAATCAATATTCGAGATTCGCTGGACGGCATTCAACAACTAGAGAAACTTGATTCGAGTAACAAATTGTTAATTGTGATATTTCATCTTATTTGATTGTTTAAATGCTATTATTGATAATTTCGTTTTTAATGATTTGTAGAGTTGTTGGAAGTTACAAGTGGAAAGGCTTAACGCGTAGTGACATGGATTCATTGGAGTTTTTGAAGAATTTGTGTTGAATTTATAATAGTTAAATTAAACATGATACTTTAGTATGAATATATTAATTATGTGGTGGACATATTTTACGGGTATTAGTTGTTGGTTGTTTGCTATTTTTTTATGGATATTATTATTAATTGTTTAATATGAGTAAGGTTAAATTGAGGTGGTGTTTAAAAAAACAATGCTTTTTTTTTAAATAGTGTTTTTTTTAAAAAAAAGTGTATTGTTTTTTTATAAGTGATGTTTTTTTAAAGGAGAAATGCTGTTTTTAAAAAAAAGTATTTTTTTAATTTAAAAAATTGTGATGTTTTCAATAAAAAAAATGTGTTATTTTATATGGATTGAACCGAATAAAATCGAGATCGAAAATAGACAATTTTAAAATTAAATAGGACCAAAATCAATTATTTAGATTCGATCTCAATTTATAATTTTTTAAAATTAATTAATACGATTCGATCTTTAAAATAGCTCCAAATTGAACCGGACTCGACCACGAAGACCCCTGATAACGATTCCATTAGTAGTATGGTATTCCGTCCATGTCCGTCCATTTTAGACTCGTCCTATTAACCGCCTTTTTCTCCCTCGTAACCCTAATCTAGTCATCATAATCACTGCTGATGCCGCTGCTGGTATCTCTCACTCGTTCCCAAAGCTAGCTACAGACACTGACAGTCTGCAGGTTAATTACTCCCTATCTCCCTTTGTTCGAGATTATTTTTAATATATTGTATAGAGGTATTTTTTAGTCTCTACTGTCTTGTCTGGTTGTCTTTTTATCAAGTGCCCTGCGCTTCTCCGCAACAAACTCACCAAGCTCCTCTTCCTACAAAAAAATATAAAGACTCCACCCAAGTCTCTGCAAAAACTTTTCACAGCTTTCTCTACATTAACCAAAGCTATTTACATACCAAACGCAACTCAAACGAACTTCCAAACTCTTTATCTTATCTCTCTCGATGGACTTGTGTCTGAAGCAATGGAGAGACCAGCAGCATGAGTCAGACTCGGACCACCAACACCAACAACATCACGCTTCTGCCCTCCCCTTGTTTGCAACTGATCATGATAATAATGAACCAACCACCAAACTCACCAACCTGTCAGCATTCCCACCTCCAACCAGACTTCCCAGTAAATCTCTCTCTCTTTCTCATGTGTTGTGACAGTGTTCAAAAGTTTTTAGTTTTTTATGGGTTTTACTTGTGAGTTGAGTTTGCTAACGACGTATCTTTTTATTCTGTATTGCAAGGGATGGGAAGTTACTTAAGCTTGGGACAGAGGCAGGAGCTTGAAGTACAAGCATTGATCTACAGGCACATGTTAGCAGGTGCAACTGTTCCTCCTCAACTCCTTCACCTTCTCAACAAAACCCTTCTTCTCAACTCTCAATCTCCTCCACCCTACTATCTCCCTCAACCCCATTATCATCACCCTCCTTGTAAGTTCTCGCGCCTCTCATTTTTCTTCTTCTTCTTCTTCTTCCTGTTTGGATCAATCTTTTCTTCAATGATTTGTCTCCATATTTTGTATTGATTCGTTTTAAGATTATAACTAGTGCCATATTGCAAGTACAAGCAAGCCAGATTAATTATTCCTAGTTATTTTTTATTTACACAAAAGAACGACATTCTTGAACAATGTAAGAATTTTGGTTGAGTTGAAAAATATTTTGAACCAAGTACTGAAGTGAATATGTTATGTACATGTTGAACAGTGGTAGAATCTGGGTATTGGGGTAGAGGTGCAATGGATCCGGAGCCAGGACGGTGCAGGAGGACGGATGGGAAGAAATGGAGGTGTTCAAGAGATGTGGTGGGTGGCCATAAGTATTGCGACCGCCACATGCACCGTGGCCGCAACCGTTCAAGAAAGCCTGTGGAAATCACCAAACCCACTAACAACTCACCAATGCCTGCTGCTGCTGGTGGCAGTGGCAGTGGCACTTCTTTTGGTCTTTCTGGGCCTTCTCCTTCCTTTGATATCCTTCAGCTCCATCAAAGGTATACTTCTATTCTCTCTAATTTAATAATGATATTAAATCGTTCGTGTAACGTTAGTTTGTCTAGAGATCTGGGCGGCCCATTTTTTATAAAACATTTAATAATTCGATTGAGAGTGGAAAAAAATGATTTAGTGCTCAAATATTAAATTTATTTACGGCTGATTTTTTTTCTCCAAGGATGTTAGGACGTGTAGATATTTTTGTCATATGTATCTGTTATTCCTTTGGTATGATTTTATGCTGTCTATCTCAAATGCCAAGTTCATAACCAGATTTGAATAAAATGGTACAGAAAACCACCAAATAATGGGATATACTTTACTTCTGTCGTCATCTTTCCTTTTGTAAAATGTTGGTAGTTTAAAATGAATTTCCAAAGAACAATGAAGTTATGGAATCGTTTAACCAATTGAAACAGATTGATTTACGAATTGAAATCGTTTCAGATTTACATTGAAAATAAAAAATTGAATTTGGCTACTGAAATCATCGCCACCGTTTTTTATAAAGAGAGGAGCAATCAAACCCGGGCGTTTTAGGAATATTTATAACGAAGTGAGGAAAAGGAGAGGATGGGGTTTTACTGTTTGGGTGGAAAAATTCTTTAGAATGAAAGATGAGATGCTTCAAATTTTGAAATCAAATGAGAGGGACAAAAGACTAATATGGTTCATAAATTAGAAATGTTACAAAAGCAAGAGACAGAATGAAAATAATGTTACAAAAGATAATTATCATATGATGGCACCTTTACTTTTCGGTTCAGAAATTTCTTGGGTCCTCTCAAGTGTCCTAAAACACACGTTAATCATAAGAGTAGAGAGTTGATTGGCATAAGTATTTATGCAGGTCTTATTATTGCTATTCAAGGCTAAAAACATGGTTCTTATCTTCTTTCATTTCATTTGAATAACACAAACAACTGAACAAATCAGATGACCAAGTGAAACCTAAAACGAAGACGATGCAAGCTTATTACTTTAACCTTTGCAGGCCCTCTGAATCAATATATCAAAATAAGGATGTATTGAGAAATCAAGGTGAGTTGTGTGAGGATGATAAATCCAGTGGGAGGATTCTGCGCCATTTCTTCAATGATTGGCCTACATCTGTCCAACAACACGAGAATGCTAGCTCGGCCACCACCAGCCTCTCCATTTCAGTATCGGGAAACACATTCTCCTCTGATTTTTCATTAAAACTGTCCACAGGTAATGGAGATGATGAGGCTCAACAAGGGAGTGCAGGACAAGGACGGGGCCTATTGAATTGGGGTGGTGGTTCAGCTTCATGGGGGACAAACCAGGTGGGGGGACCACTTGCCGAGGCATTGAGATTGTCATCAACGACCTCCAATTCCTCCCCAACTAGTGTCCTGCAACAGATGCAGCGTGGCCCCTCCACATCAGAGGCCAGCTATATCACCACCTGAATTCTTGATTTTGATCATCTTTATGCCAAATCCTATCTTTACCAGTTTGTTGTTCCATTTTCTTAATAACTTCGTTCTTCTCCTGTGTTTTTTTAGCATTTGTGGTCACCTGATGTATAAATTGTGATGCTCTGTTGTGTGATTTGCTACATTATTCCTGTTCTTTCTGCAATAACAGCAAAAAACATGCTGCTCTCCTAATCATATCCTGCATTATCTTTCCTCAATAATCAAATCAGTGACAATATGGTATCGTGAGGAACTAAAATATACAAATTATCAAGGAAAAAGCAGCTGCAAGAGGTGATCATACCTTGCACATAAAATCGTTATTAATTTAATTTCAACATTATGATAATTTGGAATTAACTTAATAAATATTAGTGTCCTACTTAAAATTATCCACGTAAGAATTCAAATTTGATAATGATTTTGTAGGATAAATCATCATAATTTTAAGGATAAGACGGATGGGTTAGTTTTTCAATCAAATTTTTTCGTGATCGGTGGTAGAATTTATGTCTAACATTGTGTTAGGCACTCTTTTGTATAATTTTGTTGGGGAATTAAATGCATTAATTTTTGGCATCTTTGGAATTTAATGGATTAAGAAAATATACTAAATGCAAAAATTAAATGAACAGTATAAGGGTAAAAAAAAATTTACACAAATATATAATACAAGTATTTAAGTGGTTAAACAATTTGGCTAACTTTACATCTCACATCCATTTTCATTATGATAATTATTGTTAACAAAACACACATTATGCATCCCTCGCACTCTAAATATATTCACTCTGTATTTTGCTGGCCTGCACTCTATAAAATAATCACAACATATTTTTTCCTCTTACGCCAAAAACATCTATATGAAAATACACATTATGTATTTTTCTCTCTATTCTTGCTTGTTATAAGTAAGAGAATTTGGTGATTTTTTCTTTTGTTGAAGGGTTCCTTTTATAGGAGGAGAGAGTTGAGAGGCATGAATTGCGGAGAGAATTAGGGAGAAAGGAGGACCCCACCGAAAAGGAAAAGAAAAGAAGTGAGGGCCCCTTGCTTTTGTCTCCACTACCTAACAATCTCCTACTTGGAGACAATCGAGCAATTTCTCTACTAATGCATTTCTCCATGAACTGGGTGTGAGACTTTCTTATCTTCTAATCTTGAAAACCTACTGAAGTTGAGCACAGCTCACTGTAGTCAGTAACTTGTTTAATATGTCAGTTGGATTCTTGCTTTACTGGATCTTCTTAAGTATTAATACCCTATCTTCCAAAAGTGATATAATGAAGTGGTAACTAAATCTGATATGCTCGGTCCTTGAATGAAAGGCTTAATTCTTTGGCAGATGTATAGCACTTTGAATATCACTATGCAAAACACTCTTCACTTGTCTGAATCTTAACTCTTCTAACAATCTTGTAATCAGATCATCTCATGTTGGCTTCTGTCACAACTATATATTCTGCCTCTGTGGTGGATAATGCGAGTGTCATTTGTAATTAAAAAACCCAACTAACTGCAGTAGTATCTGCTGTGAAAATATAACTAGTAGTGAACCTTCTATGATCTACCTATCTAGTAAAATTTGCGTCTACATATCCCTGCAATCTTATCTCACCTCATCTGAAGCATAGACATCTATCAATCGTACCTCATAAATACCTAAGCAGCCACTTCACTGCTTCCCAGTGTTACTTTTCAGGATTGGTCATGAATCTAATCACTGTTCCCACTGCATGAGCAATATCTGGCCTTGTACAGACGATGGCATACATCAAACTTCCGATGGCTGAGGCATATGGAACCTTAGCCATGAAGTTCTTCTCATCCTCCGTCTCGGGTGACTGGTTCTTGAATAGTCGAAAGTGATTAGTCAATGGTGTGCTAACAGCTTTAGCATCACCCATGTTAAACCTCCATAATATATGATTGATGTACTTTTCGTGAAACAACTACAAAGTACCATTTTGCTTGTCTTTGTTGATCCTCATCCCAAGAATCTACTTCGCTGCGCCCAAGTCCTCACTAAACAATTACTTCTTCAAGTTTTCGATTTCATCCATTTCTGGGTCTGCCACTAACATGTCATCAGCATATAGAAGCAATATAATGTATCTGGACTGAAACATTTTGAAGTAGCAGCAGTGGTCAGCGTTGCACTTGAAATAGCCATTTTATTTATGAATCCGTCGAACTTCATATACCACCATCGAGGGGCTAGTTTCAAATCGTATAAGCTCTTTTTCAGTTTGCATACCAGGTTCTCCTTGCCTGAGAAACCCTCTGGCTATTGCATGTATATCTCCTCCTTTAGGTCACCGTGAACGAAAGCAGTTTTGACATCTAGCTGCTCAAGGTGCAAACTTTTGGATGCAACAATGCTTAAAACTGATCGGTTGGTATTCAGTTTCACAATCAGTGAAAAAATATATGTATAGTCAATTCCTTCCTTCTGCTGAAACCCTTTGACCACAATTCTTGCCTTGTATCTCTTGGAACCATCGTGTTCCTCCTTGACTCAATACATCAATTTGTTGTGTAGGGCCTTCTTTCCCACGGGTAACCCAACTAGCTCTCATGTCAGGTTCGAGACGAGGGATTTCATCTCATCTTCCATTGCAAGTTCCCACTTGCTCGCATCCTTCACCTGACATGCTTCTTCATAACCTTCAGGTTCACCGCCATCAGTGAGCAATAAATAGTTCATATACTTCCTATTTGGTACATGAGGCCGAAAGGATCTTCTCAATTCAGGAGCAGGATGTGGAGACTGTGATGTGTCAATATGTTGTAGGCTACTCTGCGTTGTTGGTTCATCTTATTGAGAACTTTCATCTATCTGTTGTGCCACATTACTATTTGAAATATCTGACGTGACTCAAAATGTGTCTCTAACACGTGTAAATATGGCTCAAGTATAAGTCGGTTGCTCATGTAATTATCTGGTAAATTGGGTATCGAACACAGGGACTAAGACGATCTCTCGTGACGACGATTAGAAAAGATAACTAACCTAACAAATGACTCAATAAGAGAAAAGAAAAGGTTATGATTGTGAAAGTAGGGGTGTTCACGAACCCGAATAGACTGAATGGACCGAAAAAATCGAACCGAATCGAACACGATTTTGCATTTTTTTTAATTCGGTCTAAAAATATATAAGACCGCATAATTCGGGCCGATTTCGATCTTGGATCTTAAAAAATGGTTTTGGACCGAACCGAACCGCTTTCATAATATATATATATATATATATATATATATATTTCATAATTCACACACACGCACGCTGCCCACTCACACACCCACCACGCACTTGAAATCCCATCCATCACACAAATAACCCTAGCTCTTATTTTCCTCTCTCTCTCTCTCTCTCTCTCTCTCTCTCTCTACGAACAACGCTGCATACAAATAGGAACAACCCCTCCATTCCCTCATTACCCTCCATACAAGCAGGAACAGACTAGCTCTTATTTTCCTCATTCCTTTCTAAATTGCCAACTCTAATCAAGGTCTTATTTTCCTCTCTCTACGAACAGATTTGTTAACTGTTATTTGTTTTTCATCTGTTATTTGTTTTTCATTTGCTATCTGTTATTTCTTTAAACCATAAGATAGGTGATTTGTGATTGTGTTAGTTCAAGGCCCTGCTATTTTTTTTCATCCATACGATATTTGATTTGTGATTGTGTTAGTTCAAGCCCCTGTTTTTTTTTCATCCATACAATTTATGATTGTGTTAATTTACAAGGCCCTGTTATTTTTTTTCATCCATACGATTTTGATTTGTGATTGTGTTAATTAATGTCCCTGTTATCATCGTTTCACTCTTTTTGCATCTTCTAATATGTGGCCTTTTTGTTTGCTGTAAAGAAGAAAAGTAGGAATATGAAGTAAAATAATCTCTCATACCACCCAAAACTTTATGCTTTCAAAGCAGTTGCTAGATTTCAATGCCATAATGGTGTTTATAAAATAAGTGGTGTTTATTATTGAAAAAAGGTGTTTTTAATAATTGAAAAAATGTGATGTTTATAATGGATGGACCGAATAGGACCGAGACTGAACACGGACCTCTCGAAAACCGAATATGACCGAGACCAATTATTCTGGTCCTGTCTCGGTCCATAATTTTTTAGGACCGATTAATACGGTCCAGTCCCAAAAATACCTCAAAACCGAACCGGATCGGACTGCGAACACCCCTATGTGGAAGCATTATTCTACTTTTAACGAATTCAAAATAACTCTTAACTAAATTAGCTAAGCATTCAATAACTTGAAAATAAGTTTGTGAACTTGTGTGAGAAATATGGGATTGGAATCCAATCCCTCGAACCTTAGGTAATTACACTAGATATAAAACCTATTAAGAATAAAATATCTAATTGAAAAGAAATATTTAGCTTCTTTCAAGAATTACATATATGGGGGATTTAACCTTCACAATATATAATCAAGAATAAAAGTAAAGCATGTGACAATATTGTCGATACGTGCATCACATTCTTAAACACTCCGATTACCCAAGGCAAACGGAGTTAAAAGTCCTACGACATTAACATCAACCAGATATCACGTTTCAATTTGTTATTTAATTTAAGAATAAGTTATACAACCATGCATAATACTTTAGGTTGGGTTCATGTATCCCAACCCACTAGAAATCTAGCCGAACATGGTGATATGAAGAATAAACAAGGTTTTAACATTGCATGAAATCATAGCCATTACTAAATTGTATTTAATCATGATAGAGTTTCTTATAAAGCCAAAGACATAACTAGAACATGCAAAAGAATAATAAGAATCACGAACAATGTAGATAAGGTAAACTTTATTGATTAAGTGCTTGAAAACAATCCACAAAAATATTAACTTGATTAAGAAGTAATTTGCGGAGAGTTGTTGCCTCTTTCTTGCTCTCAAAATTGTGTTCCTAACTCTCTAACTAGCTCTAGAATAACGTGGGAATATTTTAATACATTTTTACAAAAGTTTGATCATTTGACTTTGACTTGTATGATCCTTTAACTTTAAGATTATCTTAATTACTTTATAAAAAATGACTTTCATTAGTGCAATGATATTTCAAATTCAATTATTATTTTCTTATTTATAGATTAAAATTTAAACACGGGTTCACTTGGGATTGGGAACCTTAGATGCATGTGATATTCGGATTGATGGGTGGGGTAAATCTAAAAGATAGTAAAATGCTAGAGGCAGATGAATAGTTATAATTTATTACAACTTCTGTTATACTCTTATTTTCTTTAAACTTGATGCTAACATTGTGGATTTAACGTTTCAGGACTGATGCCTCTCGTTCCGTAGCCTTGATCGATATTGACGCTATCATTCATCCTTTTTGTTGTAGTTCTATTATAAGATGTAGATGTCCCTGGCCTATTTTGCAGTCATATCATTTCATTTATTTTCTATTATAGTAGTAGTGAGAAATATATACTTGTACTTGTACCTTTCATTTAAATAGTAGTTAGTTGTATTGGTACTGTAGATTTTTTATACATGTGGATAGTATTAGAGTTATGGGATATTTTTCATTATTGATATTCAGTTTATTTCTTTTCTCGGATGCTTATAATGATACTTAATTGTTTAGATCTTATACTATTTAATTTAGAACCGATCAATCAGTTTTAAGTATTACAGGATGTCACATTTAGTATTAGAGCTTTCCAGGTTTTAGTGTCTCATTGTTATTTCCGCATTGCATTCTTTGACATTTATAGCCCTACATTTAGCATTTGTACTCTATGTCTTTCACAATTATTAATGCGTTTTATATTAATATTTTTTAGATTGTAAACCTTCGGAGATGTCAATGTTGACAAGCAGCGCTGAGTCGGAGGCTGATGAACCTTAACCACTACAGAAGACAGCACCGGCCACACCCCAGGGGCAGGCGCCGACTATTTCACGGACTGATTTGTCCGCTATTATAGCTCAGGCCATCACAATAACGGCGATGACAGACCTACATCAATAGTAGCCACCATCGCCACCGCCCATGGTAGCACCTGTACCTCCTCCTTGGGATACCACCTTTGCATGGGAGAGTACTAGGACTGCCTTTGTGAAGGGACACCCTCCAGAGTTTACTGGATTCTATAATCCCCTAGTGGCACTACATTGGAAGCGTGATATTGAGAAACATTTGAGCTTGGTTGAGTGTACAGATGTCCAACAACAGATTTTAGCGAGCTTTAGGTTGGTACGAGATGCTCTAAATTGGTGGGAGACTGTTACCACTCCAAAGGAGAGGTCTCAGATGACTCTATCACAGTTTGGGATCAAGTTTGAGGGAAAATACTTCCCATCTTTATAGCAGAGGAAGCTCAAATTATAGTTTAATAAAATCAAGTGGGAGGGGAGGATCGTTGTTGTGTATGCAAGAGAGTTCACTCGTCTTGTACACTTTTCCCAAGAGGTAGAGAAATATGAGATTTGAAGATAGACCAGTTTGTGAGAGGTCTGAATTGGAAGATTAAGCAAGTGTTGCTCGAGAATCCGAAGCTTACCACATACATTATAACAATGGATGCCACTTTGTTACATTGTGATGATCACCATGAGTTTGAGAGAGAGAGAGAAGGATCCCATGAGGGGGAGATTAGGAGTTGGCCAAAAACCAAAGGTATATGAGGGTGGGGAGTCTTCCCGAGCATAGGTAGGCTTTAACCATAATCAAAGAGGGCTAGCCCAGGGGGAACAACCCCCTAAGTGCAAGGCAAGCCGGGCCAGGGTTAGTTTGACCATCACCAATAGGGTAAACAGGGTCAGGGCCACCTGGGCTAGGGTCAGTTTGGGCATTCAGGTTAGTAATATCAGAGCTAGTATAGCCATAGGGAACCAGGCCATAGGGCCAGGCATAACGTCATTTTGGCATGCCCCAGGGTCAAGAGCAGAGGCAACAAGATTGGCAAATAAATCACCCTTTTGGTGGGGCATGTTACACATGTGGGGAGCTGTGCTACTCATTTAGGAGATGCCCTAAGAGGTTTTAGGATAGGCCAACACAGTTTCAGCAGAGGCGCCAGCCAACACTTCCTGCCTTACCTCAGTTTCTAGCCTTTCCACCTACACCTCAGTACCCATATTTATTTCATCCTAGGGATCAGGCGCAGAGACGCCCTCAACTGACCTTGGGACGTGTGTTTAACGTCTACCAATAGGACTTGATAGTGCAGCCATGCGCTATAGATGGTATGTTTTATGTTTATGGTAGGTATGCCTGAGTTCTTTTTTATACGAGATCTTCGCATTCCTTTGTTAGTTATAGATTTGTTGTTACATCAAGCATGATAGATATAGCTTATGACATTTCTATGAATATTGGCACTAACGTAGGCGACAAAACTTCTTTATGCCATATTTATAGAGTTGTCGTTCTAGAAATTATCATGCTATCTTTTATCGTTGACTTGTAATTAGGTATCGGTACTTACAACGTTATATTGGGGATGGATTGGCTGGAAACTTACCAATCCTAGATTTATTGTAGAAGGACAACTATTACGTTTACCATTCTCATACAAGAGATGTTTCTCATTGCCATTCTTAGACTTGAGGGGGATTCCAACACCCATCTATATTATATTGACGCAACTGAATCTGAGGAGGTTGTGGTACCTGTAGATTATATCCCAGTGGTTCAGGAGTTTTTGGACGTGTTTGAGAAGGTACATTGTTTACACCTATGAAGAAGAGAAGTTTTTGTATTAACCTAGCTCCAGGCACCTGACCCATTGTGAGAGCACCTTATCGTATGGTTCTATTGGAGATATGAGAGTTATGGGAGAAGATACAACATATTTTGAGACAGGGGTTCATTCAGAGGTGCATGTCTCCGTAGGGAGCTCAAGTGTTATTCATGAAGATGAAAGATGGGACACTTCGGTTGTGTGTGGATTATCAGGAGTCGAATAAGGTCACGGTACAAAATAAGTATTCGTTGCACCGTATCGATGACTTATTTGATCAGTTGAGGGGGAGCATCATTCTTTTCCAAGATCAATTTACTCATGGTATATCACTAGTTGAGGATTAGGGATGAGGATGTTCCAATATTAACTTTTTTCACTCATAATAGGACTTTTGAGTATCGGGTTATACCATTCGGGCTGACCAATGCACCTAACATCTTTATAGATCTCATGAATCACATACTTTGCCAGTATCTGGATCAATTCGTCATTATATTTTGACGATATTCTAATATACTCACGCTTGGACGAGAGTATGCTCATTATTTGAGGTTGGTGCTACAAACGTTGAAGGAAAACAAGTTTTATCCTAAGTTCTCCAAGTGTGGTTTCTAGCTTAGGGAGGTTCATTTTCTGGGTCATATCATGCCGGAGGCCTGGATTTTCGTTGATCCTAACAAGGTATCCATGATAATGAAGTGGGGGTAGCCCACGACCCCGATAGAGGTTAGGTGATTTTTGGGTTTGGCGGGCTACTATCACAGGTTTATTCAACGCTTTTGAGAATTGCAAGGTCATTGTCCAACCTAACGTGGAAGGGAATATTGTTTGTTTGGGATGCCTATTGTTAGCGAGCGTTTTAGGAGCTTGAAAGGAGGCTTATGATCACTTCGGTTCTTGTATTGCTTAGGGGACAATTTCAGTATATGGTGTTTACGAATGCATCATTTTAGGGTCTGGGCGGGGTTGGATGCAAGAAGAGAGACCTATAGCTTACGCTTCTCGGAAGCTAAAGCTACATAAGGATAATTACCCGAAGCATGATTTGGAGTTAGAAGTGATTATCTTTACCCTTCTGATCTGGAGGCACTATTTGTTAGGAGACCAATTTTCATTTCACAAAAGTCTCCAGTACTTATTCATGCAAAGGGATCTGAATATGAGGCAGATGAGATGGTAGGAGTTTGTAAGACTATCATTTTTTGATCCAATATTACCCATAGAAGGAAAATATAGTTGAAGAGGCATTGAGTCATAGGTCAGTAGCTACGTTGAACGCTTTATAGGTGGAACATGGAGAGGACTTGTCAAATTTTTGGGCTGAGAAGTGGAGTATGCCGAGGAAGGTGGATTTAATGAATGCTTGTATGGTCGTGGTGACAATTACCCCAACCATTATTTTACAAGTAGTTCAGGACAGTTAGTGGATTCTTTTTGTCGGGTAAAGGTAAAGGAGCTACAAACGGGAGAAGTTACTTCCTTCTTAATAGCATTGAATGGAGGTTTATAGTTCCAAGGATGGATAGTAGTGCCCACTGATCCAAAAGTGCTAAGAGTAGTATTAGTTGAGGCTCACGGGTCATGGTACACAAGTATCTCGGAGGGGACAAGAAGTACCAAGATATGAAGCGATTATATTGATGCTCTGGAATGAAGAGGGATATTGTTGGTTATTGTAAGGACATTATTTTATATTGTCCGTTACCTTTAGAGTATGTCGTATACCACTACACCCATCGAAGAATAATTCAAGATCATTCAAGCATCAAGACGGATCTGAATATCAATGTTCTTCAGCATTCAAGCCTCCGCGAGATAAATTTGGTAAAGGTTGTGTTTTAATTCCTTAGCATTTCACTTAGAGTATTGGGATATTTTTTTATCATATATTTTCTAAGTGTTGGAGCGGACTTTTTAAGTTTTTCGTCAAAAAATATTTTTCGAAGTTTTAAGGTGGAGCATTTACTGAAGAAGAAAAAAATATTAATTTTTTAATATTTCGTTCGAGCGACAGCAATTCATCGTTCGAGCGACAGGACTCTATCATGCAATGTTGTTTGAACAACACGTGTATCCGTTCGATCGACGCTGTTATCTCGTTCGAGCAATCTGCGCCTTAGATTTTCTATAAATTGGTTTTTCCAACTTCGTTTTTTATCAGAAGACCTGATATTACCTTTTTACGAAAACAGCTACTGCATAAACATTTGTCTTCTCTTTTAGGGTTTTAATCCTTTGTTTTTCAATTCACAAGTCATCGCAGTAGTTTATGTGAGTTGTTTTGGAACCCAAGAACACATCTTTGTGTCAAGTTTCTTTTGTAAAGAAGATCTCTACTGCTGATCTAGGTGACGATTGATTGAGGTACTGGGATGAAGATGACTACGTGTCAATAGGGAGTGCTCTCGTGGGTATTCCTAGGCTGAATTAGAGTTGCGGTTTTGACTGACTCTAGGCTGCGGTCTATGTGGGTTTTTTATGGTTAACTCATTGCAGATTTCATTGTAATTATTATAAGTATTATAGTGAAATAAAGGTTTTACCCGAAAGGAGTTTTTCCCTGAAATCTGAGAGTTAACAATTTTATTTGTGATGGTTTAACATACACACGTAGTTTCATGTTTATGGGCTGATTTAATTTGGTTTGATATTTGCACCTATTAAATAAGGTTAACATGGAATTTACAAATTCGGTTTAATCAGTATCGCACACTCAAGTTTTACAAATTGGTATCAGAGTAGGTGTCATTAATTTATTGTGAATTCTTATTTTTTTGCAAAATTTGTGTGATATTGACTCTTTTTTTTAAATATGAGTTTTAAAAAATTATCGCAACGTTTTCGAATGAAAACTTATATAATCGACTGCCAACTTTTGACGGGTCTAATTATGCTTACTGGAAAGCCCGCATGAAATCGAATTTAAAAGCAATCGATGAGAGAGTTTGGGTAATTTATGAAAGAGGCTAAACTCTTCCCATTGTCATCCCAAATAATGTCACGAATTTAAAACATGTGTCAGACTGGACTGAGGATGAGTTTAGGTGGAACACTTTTAATTCACGTGGGCATAGTGCAATTTTCGGACACGTCAACCCCGATGTGTTTCGACGTATTATGACGTGCACCACATCTAAAGAAGCGTGGAATGTTTTACAACTCACCCATAAAGGCACAAACGCGGTCAAAGAGTCTAAAATTCAAATTTTAACTACTCAATTTGAAACGATAACCATGTTTGATACTGAGTGTTTTGATGACTTTTATGCTCATTTGTCTGACATTGTCAACACTAGTTTCAATCTTAGTGAGCCTATACCTGATGCACGAGTGGTTAAAAAGATTTTAAGATTGTTGCCAAAATGTTATATCCCTAAAGTGACTGTTTTGAATATCTTAGGTAATTTGAGTCATCTGAAATTAGAAGAGCTGGTAGGAGACCTCCAAACATATGAGATTAACATATTTCCTGACACTGTCAATCCTAAAGATAGAGGGATAGAACTTTAAGCCCAGTCTAAGAAGAAAAGGAAAGTGAGTTTTTGCGAGTCTGAGTCTGAGGACGAGTCTGATTTTTATATGGCCATGCTTGCAAATTTTTTAAAAAAGTTTCTCAAGTTCTTAAAACAAAATTCTTCTAATAAAAGATTTTTTGAGAAAAATAAAAATGAGGCCTAAGAGAGCGTGAGAAAGAAGATGAGAAAGTGTAAGAGGATAAGTGTTTTGAGTGTGAGGGGAAAGTCCATAGAGCATTTGAGTGTTCCACTAGGCTAAAGAGAAAGGGAAAAAAGATTTATATGCCATCCACTCTTAGCGATAGTGAGGAAGAGGAGAAAGATTTTGGGGATAAGTCGTCACATGGGATATTTGTCGCATTTTTAGCTAGTTTGTCCCACGACAATGAGGATACTTATGCACGTGAGACCCCCGAGGATGATTTGAGTGTCTCTAGCGAGTCAGAGAGTGAGGGTGATAGTGAGCTCCAGATCGCATTTAGAGATTTATACCCCAAGAACTTAAAGACTAAAAAATTGAATAATGAGTTGAGTCTTAGGGTGAGAGATGTGGAGAGAGAGTTAGAAGTTTTGAGGTAGTTTGAGGCGAAAGCGAGTCAACTCGAGAAGGTGAAGGTTTCTTTGATTGAACAATGATAACTTTAGGCTGAGAAAAGAGTGATTTGATTAACACTGTGTCTAGTCTGACGACATATATATCCCAACTCGAGAGTGATCTCTAACGTTCCCAGGAGGTAAAAATCTCTTTAAAGAATGCATCTAAGAAGGTTGGAAAGATGGTTCTCAATCCCGTTTTGGGTAGAGGTGAGAGTGTAGGAATAAGTCATGATGGTGCTTCTACTTTCCAAGTTGCACCCGATCCGGTTCCTGAGTTTGTGATAGATCCATAGGGATCTCAACCCAACCCACCTAGACATCCCATACCTGATAGGAGAGCACATAGGAGACATTTTGAGAGAGGTGTACCTAGGCCTGCATTAACTGCAAGAACAAAGGACACCTTAGAGAGTTTTGTTTTAAGTTAAGTCAGGTGTCATGTTTTGCTACTACACGTGTTCACACACACGCACGCATCCACACCTGATGCTCTGGATGATTACACGAGAGAGTTTGCACATATTAGAGAACATGTAAAGTTTTTGGTCAAAACTTCACATGATTTGATGGAGTTTTTTCATAGGATGTCACCACCTTTGGAAAACTCCACCACACCTAACGGTTGAGGTTTAGACTTGTTTGCTAGTATAGGATGATTTTCATGATGATATTTTTGCCTATTGCTAGTATGTACCAATTTTGTAGTTATGTTTTCCATTTTGATATTTTTTTTTTAAAAATTCAAAAAGATTTTCTATTTTTGAAGAAAAAATTGAAAGGGCCAAAAAGATTTTGTTTTTATAAATTTTTTAGAAAAAGTCAAAAATATTTTTGTATTTTGTTTAACACCGTATATGAATGGACGTTTAGGATGACCAAGTCACAATTTCGTTCCATATCCATGTGATGATTTTATAGTGTTTTGATATGCATCATCATTTCATTTTTATGCTTTATAATGTTTGAAGTCATTGAGATGTGATTTGCTGTTACTACCTACATGCTTGACTCATGAGTTCCTTTAATGCACACTTACAAGAATTTGTTTGATTATTATACTTGTTTATTACATATTGGTCAGAGTGTTGTCATCTCAATTCTGTATTTAAAACAAACTATATGCGATAAAACTTGACAATGGAAGTAGTGCAAGTAAAAATCATTTACCGTGAGGATTTAATTGCAACAAAATATAATGAGTCAATCACGAAAAAGGGCTTCGAGAATACAAAATTAACCCGCCATGAAATCTATCGTTCAAAAGAGCCCGAAAAAATTTAAAGGCAATAAAAAGATAAATGTAAAATGGGGGGGGGGGGGGGTACTTAGTCGTGTGTTTCAAATCAAACCAATTTTCACAAAAAATTATCCCACTTTTAATTAGCACCAAACCAAGTTGTGAAATACCAATTCCTACTTTAAACCAATTTTATCTTGATTAATCCTAAACATTCATCTAGTGATTAAAGCAAGTAAAGTAATGTAAAGAATACTCACAACGCCGGATGTACGAGGAAAAATCCAAGACGGGAAAAAACTTCAGACGACCCAAGCCAGATAATCACTATGAATGTGGAATTACAACGAACAGACAAAAGACTCACTCAACGACTCGATCCCCACGGGTCTTGACGCTCTTCTGATATTCAACCACTCCTCTCACAGTGCCCATGCAGAAAGTCCTTCTTCCACGACACCTGTCCACAACACACGCGTTCACGTATGTCTTGGTGTCCAGCGAATGGCTTTATTACGTCTACGATGCCGAACAAGAAGTCCTTCTCTTTTATTCACCGAAAAATCCAGATGTTCAAGTATAGAACAAACCTTCTTGGTTTAGCAAGATAACATAAACATATAATAATGATAACTCGGATCTTTGCAAACTCTAAGGATGTGTTTAAGCTTTGAAACCTTAGAAAAACATGTACAAACACGTTTCTGGATCGTAAACTGTTTTTCCAGAATGCACACTTGTTAATTCTGACGAAACCACGCTTTAAATATGAAAAGATCACTGCCTCGAAAAACATGTCGCTCGAACGAGATCGACCTGTCATTCGCGCGACATGGCTATCTCGTTTGAACGAGCCAACTTGTCGTTTGAACGACACGCGTGTCAACTTGACTTTTCATTTAAAACGTCTTTTCAAAAGAGATCCAATTAAGTCAAACTCTTTTTCGAGCTTATCAGAATAAAACATAGTGTAAAACATTTAAAACACTTTTAAAATATTTTAAGACATTTTTCCTTATAAAATTACATCCTTATATTTTATAAAAATAATTCCGAGCACTATTAATTATACGCATTCATACCTGTGTGATCTCGGAATGCAATTAACTTGAAGACGAATAAACTTACACCAATTAAACTTCGGCATGATTAAATCTTTGAAGCTTTGCCGCAATGTCTTCAATTTCTTTAATACGTCATAGACCAAGTGGGATCGTGACAAAATAAAATCTACCTATGACATATTACTAACACAGTTTTGTTCACGGAATTAAGTCAAAATAATATAGGGACTCAATTGGAAATTTATGTCCTTACAAATCTCCCCCTTTGACTATTCTAGGACAAAACTAAACCAGTGAACCGTCAAGCCGTATGACGCCTAAATCCCATCCCATAAACCCAAAGTCAAAAATTACAGGACACGGACTAGTATATGTAGCACCGGCAAGCATGAACTGTCTGAGTGTGATGTAGACTTTAAATCTCGAATCGTTGAAGCATACCTACACACATGACACATAAAAACAAATACCCAGTGAAGTATGGAAGAACAAATGAAACCAATATATATATATATATATATATATATATATATATATATATATATCCAAATGATAACAATTTTACAATATATACCAATATGAATAAACTCAGAAAAATCATTTGTTAAAAAATTGAGCAACAAAATGATATCAATTTGTACTACCACTTTGTAATACTAATTTGTAAAATATGTAATAAAAAACATGCTCAACAAATCACAAATCTCCCCTTACATCACATACATCTCTCCCCCTTTTAGTCTCGAATAGACAATCCGGTGAAAAGATAAACCAATCAACAAGTATATAGCATGAAGATATACCAAATAAAAATTGCTAGATAATCATGAAATAATCAGCTAAATATGATCAAGTAATGACAAATCAGTAGCTAGTAAAGCAATGAATCACACAAAGAATATAACAATCTAATCAGGTGTGATAAACGAAATCATATACAAAATATCAATTTTGAAACAATATAATCCTGCATAAAAACCAGTCAGTCCAAAAAGCTTCCAGCAGTACCAAAAATATCACCAAAATAAACTAGTGGATTACAAACAAGAAAGAAGCACAAAATCCCAGACTGTCGTTCGAACGAGCCAAGGACGTCGCTCAAATGAGATGAGGATGTCGCTCGAACGAGACTTCACGCGACATGGAGATGTCGTTCGAACGACTTCTCGCGACAGGCCAAAATATTTCAATTTCTCAGAAATATCTTATATTTTTGTCCAGTGAAAAAATTTCCAGAAAAATCACAGTGGAAGAGCCTGACAGCAGCAAAACAGTGCTAAAACAGTAAGATTTTAACACAAAACGCAAAAACGCATAAAACTAACAATGCGAGTTACATGCAAACATAGCACCGATGTGATCAAACATGGATATGGAACGTATAGGCGTGAAACTACAACAAATGAGTCACAATTCCAACACATCGAAACGATCAAGAAGCTCTAATTGATAGCGATAAATCATCAAACTTTATCATAGCCATATGACAATTAAAGTGTGAGCTTAATGAACTAAACATACTACATGCACACAAATCCAGATTTTTAACGATTCTACAAATAATAGCGTCAAATTTCAATGTTTCAACATTAGGATTAGGTGTGCAAACTCGTTTAAATTTTCTCCAACCAAACTCCCTCATAAACATACTTTTTCAAGTTCTTTTGAGGTTTCTAGCATTTTCAACTTAGAGAAAATCTTATTGGCCCTTTTTCTTAACATATTGCTTTTTCTTTTGGGCTCTTTTAAATGGTGGGTTTCACGACGAGTTAATTTTGAACTCTCGCAGCCCTTTCTCGTGAATCACTCATCATTTTTTCAATTAGGTACCAATTCAAATCCTCACGGTAAACGATTCTTACATGCATACTTATCCTTAAGTCTACTTACGCATAGATGACAAGATTGAGATAAGAACGCCTCACTAAATTCAAATATGCAAGCGAAGTCAAACATTCATACAAACTTGTGCATGTGTGCAATGTTGGCATATATACAAAGTAGAATCAAAATGCATATCAACTTCGAAACAACCCCATATAAACAATGGTTAAGATCATTCTAAGCATCGATAATAATGACCAAATGTCCTAGCCACATGGATAATGAAACGATTGGGGGGGGGGGGGGGGGGGGGTCCAAGCACACCAATATGCCACATCAAACATGTAAACTCAAAAACAAAAACAAATAAGAAAACAAAACTATTTTCGGTTTTTCAAAAATTTTATCAAAAACAAAATCTTTTTGTATTTTTCAAACAAGACTCAAACAAATGAAAAATATAATACAAAGAGATAAACATGTCCTAACACTAGGAAGAATATATCATGAAGCAAAACTAGTGTATGAAAAATAATATCATGCAAGCAACTATCCATACGAAATAGCATGTGACGAATCATGTGCAAGCATGTGAGAATCAACCAACCTAGCATTTAGCATCTCCAAAACGGATTTCCTAACCCAAATCGGTGTATACCTAACAAAACGGGTTTTGAGAATCGTCGGGACACTACGTTTAAACTTCCTCGGGTCCTTTTTAAGATCATAGCAAAAACTCCTAAGGTGACATTTCCTACCACAATGCGAACATGTGTAAACTCGACAAGGAACGGGACCTTTAGGTTGACCTTTTCTAACACCCTCGGATGTGATTTATCCTCTAAAACAAGTAATGGTTTTGACATTAGCAACGTAAGTATTAGAACAAGGAGATCCATTACCATCACTACACAAACTACTCGAGTCATTTTAAACACTTTTAAACTTCAAAACTTTGGACTCAAGAAAAAAATTAAGCTCCTCAAACTTTAGGGACTCCTTCTTTAAATTATCAATTACCCCTAGAAGGTTATCTTGCTCCCCCTCAATGTGAGCAAACTTATACCTAAGAGCCTTTTCTCATGGCACAAAATCATTAATCGAATTATTTTCCTCAATGGCACAAACCATAGAATTTCTCAAATCCTCGAACTCTTTTTTTAAAACGAGGACTCTATCATCACTCTCCTTTTTGATCAATTTTAACATATTAAAATCATTAAAAAAAAAAAGTAACCAAACTTCTCACAACAAATATCTCTTAGAATTTGAAACGTTTGTAAATATTCAATCATATTTTTAAAACATGAATTTCTTTCTCCAAAACTTCAATACGTTTTGCAAACTTCAAATTCAAACGATGTAAATCGTCAAAGCTTAGAGAATCCATCGAGAGAAAACAAACACAGGAGAGATAAACAAACACACGGGATCACAAAATAAATAAAACATGTTTACTGGCTCTGATACCAATTTGTAAAATGGGGGGGGGGGGGGGGGTCCTTATTCATGTGTTTCAAATCAAACCAATTTTCACCAAAATTTATCCAACTTTTAATTAGCACCAAACTAAGTTGTGAAAAACCAATTTTTACTTTAAACCAATTTTATCTTGATTATTCCTAAACATGCATATAGTGATTAAAGCAAGTAAAGTAAAGTAAATAATACTCATAACGCCGGATGTACGAGGAAAAACCCAAGACGGGAAAAAACCTCAGACGGCTCAATCCAGACAATCACTATAAATGTGGAATTACAACGAACAGACAAAAGACTCACTCAACGACTCGATCCCCATGGGTCTTGATGCTCTTCTGATCTTCAAACACTCCTCTCACAGTGCCCACACAGAAAGTCCTTCTTCCACGATACCTGTCCACAACACATGCGTCCACGAATGTCTCGGTGTCCACCGAATGGCTTTGATACGTCTACGATGTCGAACAAGAAGTTCTTCTCTTTTTTTCACCGCAAAACCCAGATGTTCAAGTATAGAACAAACCTTCTTGGTGCAGCAAGATCACATAAACATATAATAATGATAACTCGGATCTTTGCAAACTCTAAGGGCGTGTTTAAGCTTTGAAACCTTAGAAAAACATGAGCAAACACGTTTCTGGATCGTAAACTATTTTTCCAGAATGCACACTTGTTAATTCTGACAAAACCACGCTTTAAATACGAAAAGATCACCGCATCGAAAAACGTGTCGCTCGAACGAGATCGACCAGTCGTTCGCGCAACATGGCTATCTCGTTTGAACGAGCCAGCTTGTTGTTTGAATGACGCGTGTGTCAGTTTGACTTTTATTTTAAAACGTCTCTTCAAAAGAGATCCAATTAAGTCAAACTCTTTTTCGAGATTATCAGAATAAAACGTAGTGTAAAACATTTAAAACACTTTTAAAACATTTTTTCTTATAAAATTACATCCTTATCTTTTATAAAAACAATTCCAAGCACCATTAATTATAAGCATTCATACCTGTGTGATCTCAAAATGCAAATTACTTGAAGACGAATAAACTTGCACCAATTAAACTTCGGCATGATTAAATCTTTGAAGCTTTGCCGCAACGTCTTCAATTTCTTCAATACGTCATAGATCAAGTGGGATCGTGACAAAATAAAATCTCCCTATGACATATTACAAACACAGATTTGTTCATGAAATTATGTCAAAACAATACAGGAACTCAATTGGAAATTTATGTCCTTACAAAAAATATGCGAAAAAGGGGCCACCTCGAAAGAAAAATATAATAATTATTTATGAGGGAGTTTGGATGGAATGTAATGAAAAAACGGATTTGCACATCCTGGCAGCATCATGAAAATGCATTTACATAGATTTAGACGTCATTAGTGTGTGAATCATATTTGACTTTGATGTGTTGATGTGTTGATGGATTGAGTCGATATCATGTAAATTCAACACTTCTAACACCTAAGGATGATTTTGAGATTCATTCGTAAGGAGTACACATATTCATCGTGCACATATGTTATGCTTGATTACATTGATTTGCCTATTGAATATGTTCACACCCATTCATTCCGTTTCCATTATTTGGTTATCTTAGTGTAAATACATGGTATGTGATTTTTTGTAAAAATATTTTTTGCATTTTTGTATGAAAAATTGAAAAATAAAAAATAGTTTGTGGAAAGCTTTTGAGTTACACTTTCACATGAGCGTAGTTTTATCCATGTTTGCTATGCATATATGTCGTGACTACTCCATATTTATTTTGTTTATTCGTTTCCTTATCTATTTCGGACAAATAAAAAGGGAGAGAACAAATTATGGGGGAGTTTTTACATTATGGGGGAGATTTGATTTATTTATTATTATATCATTTCAAACTTTATGCGTCACAAAGGTATTTTCTCTGTCTCATGTGTGTAGGTACAAAGATTGAAGATCATCATTTTGCACACCCTGATGAGAAAAGCTTAAAGATTTGATGTTGAAGATTTTGAAGAAAGTTTGATACTTGCATGTTTGATACCTTTTCAGTTTTGGGTTCATGGGAGGGTATTAGATTTGTATAGTTTTTTTATTTGATATTTTAGATATTTTTATTTTGTACCGGCATAGACATAGGGGGAGATTCGTAAGGACATTATTTTATATTGTTCGTCACCTTTAGAGTATGTCGTATACCGCTACACCTGTCGAAGAATAATTCAAGATCATTCAAGCATCAAGATGGATCTGAATATCAATGTTCTTCAACATTCAAGCCTTTGCGAGATAAATTTGGTAAAGGTTGTGTTTTAATTCGTTAGCATTTCACTCAGAGTGTTGGGATATTTTTTATCAAATATTTTCTAATTGTTGGAGTGGACTTTTTAAGTTTTTCATCAAAAAATATATTTCGAAGTTTTAAGGTGGAGCATTTACTAACAAAAGAAAAAAATATTAATTTTTTAATATTTCGTTCGAGCGATAGGCCTCTATCACGCGATGTCGTTTGAACGACACGTGTATCCATTCGAGCGACGTTGCTATCTCTTTCGAGCGATCTGCCGCCTTAGATTTTCTATAAATTATTTTTTTTTCAACTTCGTTTTTTATCAGAAGACCTGAGATTACCATTTTACAAAAAGTGCTACTGCAGAAACGTTTGTCCTCTCTTTTAGGGTTTTATCCTTTGTTTTTCAATTCACAAATCATCCCAATAGTTTATGTGAGTTATTTTGGAACCCAAGAACACATTTTTGTGTCAAGTTTCTCTTGTAGAGAAGATCTCTATTGCTGATCTAGGTAGCGATTGATTGAGGTACTAGGCTAAAGAAGATTACATGTCATATGGAGTGCTCGTGGGTATTCCTGAGCTAAATTGGATTTACGGTTATAGATGACTATAGGCCGCGGTCTATGTGGGTTTTCTGCGGTTAACTCATTGCAAACTTCATTGTAATCATTGTAAGTATTATAGTGAAATAAAGGTTTTACCCGAAAGGGTTTTTTTGCTGAAATCTGCGAGTTAGTAATTTTATTTGTGATGGTTTGACACACACACGTAGTTGCATATTTAGGGGCTGATTTAATTTGGTTTAATATTTTCACCGATTAAATAAGGTTTACTTGGAAATTTACGAAATCGGTATAATCAGTATCGCGCACTCAAGTTTTACAATTATGTGTCGAGGTGTGTTACTTTTCAGTGGGTAAATGTAGAGCACCAACGACCAACATGAGCATGAGAGTTACAACGATTGGGGATCCCTAAATGGAAATAGGAAAGCATATCGATGGATTTTATTATTGGGTTATTGCGATCGTAATGCGGACAAAATTTTATTGGGTTATTATGGATAAATTAATGAAAGTGGACCATTTCCTATCTATTAGGAATGATTACTCCACAGAGAATAATGTGAGGCTATTTATATCCAAGATAATGAGACTACATGGGGTGCCAATGGACATCGTGTCAGATGGGGATATCACTTTTATATCCCAGTTTTGAAGGTCATTTCAATATACGATGGGAGTTCATTTGAGTTTGAGCACGACTTTCTCCCACAGTCGGATGGCCCTATGGATAGGGTGAATAAGGTATTGGAGGATATGCTCACGGCTTGCATGTTAGACTTCAAGGGTATTTGGGATGGACATTTTTTGCTTGTTTAGTTCCTCTACAACAATACCCATCAGAAGATGATCGGGATGGAATCGTATGGGGCATTAAATGGACGACCATGTCGTTCGCCTAGTTATTAGGTAGGATCAGAGGAACATTTAATATTTGTACCAGATATTATCAATGACACCTCTAAAAAGGTGGCTCTTATTCAGGCGAGAATGAAGATGGCCCAGGATCGTCAAAAAAGTATGTTAATAAAAGGAGGAGTAAATTAGAGTTCCAAATGGGGAATCAGGTGTTGTTAAGAGTATTCCCGATGAAAGGGGTGGTTAGATTTGTAGTGAAGGGGAAGTTGGCTCCCCTATATAAATCCCCTTCATGATTTTGAGAGAGTAGGCTCGATGGCATATCATCTAGGATTCCTCGGTCACCTTCAGAGGGTACATGACATTTTCCACGTGTCCATGCTGATGAAATTCTTGAGGTGTGAGGATGAGTATCAATACATAGATTTAGATGAGCCAGATTTGCAACATGATGCTTGTTATAGAGATAGATCCAGCATATCCTTGACCGTAGAGATCAGACCTTATGATCAAAGGTCATTCTTCTGTTGAGAGTTCAGTGGGGATATCATATTGAGGACGCATCCACTTGGGAGAACGAGGAGGACATGCGAGCGAGGTATCCAGAGTTATTCTTGGCAGGTATATTTTGAATTTCGAGGATAAAATTTCTTGAATAAGGGGGAGGAACTTTGGCACTTTGTAAATTTCATAAGCATATTCATCAGATCTAATATAAAAACCACGAGAATAAAAAACATTTGGTAACATTATAAGCATAAGAAAATAACTAAATCCGAATAAACGATAACAAGATAAAGATATACCAAATAACATAAATCCAACTCTGATACCAATAATTGCCATTACAACAAAAGTCCAACTCTGAAAATAAGTACCACGTGTACAAGATAACCGAAACTAAAAAGTACAAGAATATAATGAGCTACATTGCTCGACTAACCTAGGGGTAATAAATGGAAGGTTGCTAGAGATGTTCCTCCAATGAAGTCGAGTCTATAGGAACCAATGCAACTTAAGAACCGTTAAATTAAATTTAAAAACAGCGTAAACTACAAGCTTATGTAGAATAAGATTATAATTGAATCCAACCATTTTACAGTTACACATTTTCCTCTCGTCTTCAAGTAAATTTTCAGTTATTAGTTACCCAACCCAACAACCTAAAATAACACGTGGTTCTAAATTCCAAATAAATATGTATCCCATATGATTACAGTCTTACCTCTTCATTATTTAGTCTTTACCATTTCCATATTAGGTTAATATTTTCTTTATAAATCACAAGATGTACTAAGGTCTCAAACCCTAAGGTACTTATCACAAAATAACCATGATACCAATAACGGGCTCATATATCAAATCTATCCACAGGTGTCTATCTCACACTAATAATACAATATCTACATCTCTAGTTTATGTAATATACAAATCCAAAACTTAAGTATATAGGTGGTTATCCCTACTATAATTCATATACATCTCTATTATAGCATATAAACTGGTACAACTATCTCTAGTACCGTCACACAATAATCAGATATGGTACGAGAATGGCTATCTCTACATCTAAGATCTATACATAGGTACTACCCTTGGCATGTACAATTCAATATTCTCTACTCACGGCCATTATCCATACATGTGTATAACCCCCAGCATGTACAAATCAATGGTATCTAATCACGCCCATATATAATGAAGGCCTAACCATATCACCTTTAAGGATCACCACCCATACTAGGTAAGGTTTTAGGCCATCCCAAACTTAAAACCCCATCGTATTAAGGAGATAAATCATATGCCTACCCGACACCCGTATAGTCTATCATACCCAAGACTACACGTTCATCCTACGGAAAACCTCTCGGTACACGGAGGTGTAGATGTATGACCCTGAGGTAAAATAATATGACCATGGCAAACTCGTCTCTAACATCGAGTGTCGAGGCACCTTCGCGGTCCGTATCGTACATGCCCCCATCGTGGAATCCCCTAGTATGATTAAACATGGGCATTCACACATGGTATGCATCACATATAAATCATGCAAGCAAATACAACCCTCACTAACAGATTAAATCAACATAACATATATGTAGATCCATGTCTATCGGGTTATACAAGCATCGCTATCATAAAAAGTTATAACATATCTTTAACCCTATATTCATCTCATACTATATTACCCTAGCACTAGGGTTCCTAAATGTAAGTATAGTCTCTCCCTATCATACCCTAAAATACGCACATAAACTACATTCAATCTCGTACAGCCCCAATCCATTTTCCCAAGGCTTCACATCTAGGTATCAGCCCCCACCTAATTTATATTAAGATCATCAAACATGCAAACAACCCCATTCTAAGTTTCTTAGCTCACTCATAATCCACACAAAATATATATGGATCACTAGTTTATCATAATGTCTCTAATAATCACGGTCACCAAGCCCAATCCTCTAAACATCCAAAATCCCAATCATATAATCCATCCAACTTTTGGGTCTACAATCAAAGGCCCTATCCTCAAATTAACCCATTTAAATAAAAAATTATCCCTAATATCAAAATACTAATGTATAATAACCCAATTCATAATAATCTATCATTATTCTAGGTGTATATAAAAACTATCAGCTAACAAATCCTAGCCCTATGCCCAAAAACAAAATTTCCAAAAGAAAGTCCAACCCTAAATCACCCATCCAAAATTTCGATCTCGCGCACCGTTCAGTAGAAATTCATAAAAAAAAATTAAAAATACGAAACCAGTGTCAATGCCTTCATAATTCAATTATTTACAGCCTTACCCAATTTTCAATTTCATTATTTGATCGACTCTAGTTGTTTGATAAATGATACCTGTACGCAATCATCTTCTTTAAAATCGTATTTTCTCCATCCAAAACCTCCATTAATGAATTTCAAAGCTTTATTTAAGCCCCCAACCAACATCCAAATAATAAAATCACATTATGTAACCAAATGGAACCAATTTCTAACATAAAATGCCAAGTTTACAACAAGATTCAAATAAAATCCCAATATCTTATTCAAGAACCCTAGACTTATAAATTTCTTCAATTAACAAATGATTTTCACAGATTGATTCAATTAATAACAGGGCTTTTAAATGATTCACAACGTAAAACAAGTTATAATCATTCCCTACAAGTTTAAATCCAAATTCCTGAAGAAATTAATCAATATAAAGGGGAAATTGACCTAATTAACATCTAGGTTATATTAATTATGAAAATTAACTATTTAATCATCTAAAATCACATTTAGAACATAATTTGATTTACATTTCGATAATCTCAATACACATGCAATCTTAATCAAATTCTATACAAACTTGCCTCATCAATTTGTGGAGAGAACCAAGCCAAGATTCTAATTTCTCCTCGTATCTCCATGCTCTTTATATCTCTAAACTTTAGGTGTTTCCCAAATGTGTTTTGGGATAAAATGAGATCCCTAATGACCCTTCAAATCCCTTTAATCCCAAAACTGGGTTTGGGCCCCAAATGGGCCTCACCTACAAGAGCCCAAAAATAACTCCAAATAAGTTAAAACTTTACCCAAGCCTTATACTAACCCAATAGACCTATAATCCATTATTTTAATCGAAAAACAGACATTCCACACGTCCAACTAGGCTAATACAAAATATACCAAAAACAAATAACTAACAATCCAATTATTTAATAATTAACCGGTACGAGTCCAAGTATCAGATATCTAATTAACGAAAGCTAAATCTGAAATCAAATCTGATTTAAATAACATATAAAAAATAAGTAGTGACATCTTCAGTCACAACAAACACACGTAATGGATTTTTATTCGATTTAATAATTCACAAAAATTACAGGATATTACATTCCTCCCCCTCTTTAAACAAGGAATTTCGTATTCGAAATTCAAATTTAATATATTCCTAGTCAAAAGTCTAAGAATTTCTCCACATAGCGTCCTCACACTACCAAAAAAATAACCTACTCAGTCTATGACCTAGCAGACACTATGGTCTCAATCATCGTAAATCGTGTTGGTCTATATTCTCAACCACACTAATCTAACCGTTTCAACACTAACTTGTCACTCAAGGACTTCTTCTACCATGTCCCCAAAGAAAAACATCGTGCACACTAACAGTGATAAGGTGAGGTCAATCAACACTGGCCCCGTCCTACCTAAACCTTCAAAAAGGAACTTCCCGTCGGGTTGCCTACCCGTATAAGAAATTGAAATCTACTATTCCCACACCGAAGATTACGAACCACACATAACATCACTACTGAACTAGGTAATTAAGCCTCTGATCGTCCTCCACTTCCTTTGCCTACTCCGACAAAACTTCTCCCTCTCGATTATGGACACTATATCCTCCCAAGTGTCCTAAACACAGTCCACATAAATGTCTTACTAAACTCATATCTTTAATAAACTTGGTCAATATAACTCCAATGATCTCAAATGGTGCCATGTCCTACTTTCCCCCCTGCACCCTATTAAAATCAAATGATTTACTATCTTACTTTTGTTCTGCCTATTATTTCTAGGATATAAAGTGAATCAACAAACACGTGCCTTGGTCAAAACCACTTCTCGTAGTTTGGGGACCCCCCTTCCCTGAAAAAAAATCCTAAAAATTATAGCCCTCTCCTGTTATCAAACTAAGAAAGGACCTATTCCCAATACTATTTGATTCTCAGTAAATTTCAATGTTAGGGTATAAACCACCCTCCATCATATATGTGGGTGTAGCGTACACGACTACTACACCATTCCCTCTTCAACCATATATCGTCGCCCATCACAGCGAACTACCCCTTCGCGAGGTAAAAAATTCGCTAATGATGTGCCCACTTCATATTATGTTGGAAAGCTGCCTTCGGGATATTCTTCTCCCAATCTTACCACTAACGATAACTCACTCATATTTTAATTATTAGGAAGAAACACACCTCCACTATTTTGGAAGGTCGTTAATAGATAATTATAAACATTCGTCATGTATCTTGACTTTATCCTGCTCCTGGGTGTCCACACATCCCCTTAGTTAACCATCCCTCTTTTGTAGATTCCACACAATAATGTCATCCCCGAACACTTAACCGGGTCAAAATTATGGTGTTCCTTCCCACCACACCTCCATTATCTCTGACGAGTCAGTCCTATAAAATTCTCTTGCAGTAGATCCAAGGCTAATACCAACTCTAAGGATAAAAAAATCTCGTATGTAGGTGATAACTCAACAACCATCCAAATGAAACTATAATAAACCCGGACTATCGAAGACACCTATACACAAACGTATTCCCCTATAATGTACTCGTAACTATACATAATAAGTGTGCTAGATCTTCTCTTGAGCTTGAGCACAATTACCTAAAGAATTCCTAACCTAAAAATGACACATAAAAGCCTATCCTCGGTAGTTGATATAAACGTAAAACATAGCTATAGACACAAGCTCACTAATAATATGATGATATCTCTTCTAAGAGTCAACAATGTGGCTGGAACCAAGCCGATCAAACAAATAACCACATCTCTATAATCATGACGTAAATCACCCCTACTGGGGGTAACCACAAATACATAAAGCTCGAAAAAAATCTATGTACCTCATAATCATAGTATACCCACACAACTAATAAAGAACGACAAACCCTCGATGTTTAAGCCAAACTCATGAGCGTGAGCTATAAACGTATCCATAACTATCCACCAGTGGTATTCTAAAAATATAGGTTGCGACTACGGCATCTAATAACTATATGGTTTCACTCGTCGCTTAGTGTAATACATTCATCTAAAGGGACTATTAAATTGGACGCCCAACTAGCGGCCCTACTAACCTTACATCTATGTCCGCTTCTGCTAACATGTACCTCGTGTTCCCCGCTCTCATAGATCATGATGCTAATGATCATACTTTCCTTGTCCCTACTGGCCATAACAAATCATATAATATATTCTAGGAAACCTCTTAGGGTCAAACCCCCTATACGATTCCTTCTACTAGTGAGGCCCCCTTAATCGGCTCCACGCTACGCCATCTTTATTTAATCGTCCTACTTTGGCCTTAGTCTACCTAGTCTTAGAGGCTTTATCCCCATAATAGTTATAATGCTCATACTGATGTAGGAGGGTAACTCCAACCACCTGAGCACAAGTGGTAAAGAGCGGGATACTCGATAACACCTACCAAATCTTTTACACATGGTTTCTTCGAATGACAAAATGTCTTTCTCATAGTGTAACTGATAACGTGAACATCCTTCATCACTTTCGTATCGATCTCTCCCGATTTAGAAAGAGAAAGATGGTTAAATTCCTCCTCGTACGGTCTACTCCATGGTTGCATATACGAGGTCTCCATAAACTCACCTCTAATGATGTTACAGATAGTGAGTGAAAACATTTCCCCTCGAACCATACGTTGAGACTTGCTAAAGGTCTCGCATCCAAAATCCCTTAACTTTCGACTGAAGTAGACCTCATGTGTGAGATGTCTTGCAAGTGAAATCTAAATAAGGAACAAATGCTCTGATACCAACTGTGACACCCCATAAATTTCATAAATAAATTGATCAGGTCTAATATAAAAATCACGAGAATCAAAAACATTTGTTAACATTCTAAGCATAAGAAAATAACTAAAAATAAACAATAAATAATAAGATAAAGATATACTTAAAAGTCCAACTCTGAAAATAATACCATATGTACAAGCTAACTGAGGCTAAAAAGTAAAATAAGAGAATAAGCTACACTGCTCGACTCGTATAACCTAGGATTAATGAATGGAACGCCACTAAAGATGATCATGTAAATAAATTGATTCTATGGGAACCACTGTAATTTAAGACCTGTGAAAATAGATTTAAAAACAACGTAAATTACAAGTCTACATAGAATAATATTAAAATTAAATCAGGGCACACATTATAACTACACATATTCCTCTCATCTTTTAATAAATTTTCAAAATCCCAGGATCTTATGCGTAATATGTAGAGAATTGAAATCAAATTGTTATTAATTGGGATGTTAGGGTTCTTGAGAGATAAAGTGGGTTTTGTTTGGGTTCTTGAACTTTAATTAGGATTTTAATGATATAATTGCGTTCTAATCATGTTTTATATGTGTACTCATTGTTTAAATGTTATATGGATTATATATGAAGGTTTTTTTTTTTTTATCTTTAATGGAGGTTTGAGATGAATTTTGTTGAGTTAGATAAGACAAACCACGTAATGGAAAATTTCCATAACGCTAACGTGATCGATCAATCGATTCTTCAAATATTTTGACAATTTCGCTCATTGTTTTAATTAAGGGATTTTTTACTTGGGGGTTTATTTTGGGATAACCTCCTAACTTAAGATATATGAATTCGTTTATAGTATGATTAGTATGACTCTAATTTAAGACAATGGATAGACTTCTCATTTACTTTAAATAGAATTAAAAAGGATAAATCTAGTTGAGACTTAAATTTTGTTATTAAGATGGATATTATTTATTGTGTTCTTTATGTAATGTATTTCATGTGTGAGTACTCATGGAGAATGTACTAAGGGAGAGATTCCATTAAGGGGGCACATATGGCGCTGGCCGCTATGGTGCATCACTGAGTAGACGAGATTCCTTAGTCTATTTTTACCCCTGAATTACACGTCAAAGTACCCTCGTTCGAGTTAGATTACAAGGATATTCCCTTCATACGGTCTTGGGTATAGTAAGTGTTGTCAAATTATAAATTACCGCAAGTGCACGAGCTAATATAGTATAGCTTATGCAAGTACGGGTTGAGCCCACAGAGATTTGGTCAATTTTCTAAGTTTTCAAGTTTCCAACTAGACGGTACGGTGTAAATATGATAATTATAATCTAAAACTAAAATAAAAGTAATTAATGGAAGCAACCAAGAATATGCAAGTAATTATGGGAGAAACTAGAATTTTGGATCCATTTATCCCGAATTTATAACTCAAATTAAACCGACTCTCGTCTTGTTCAATTCGGAAACTAAAACATTTAAGTTCACTCAAAATTTAACGTCTCTAATTTAGAATGTTAAAATCCTTATTCCCTTTAAAATATCAATTTTAAGTTTTAAATGTAGTCTTTAAGCATGGACTATCAAAACAATCGAGTCCAGGCATAACCCATCAAAAAGTATTCGGACCAAAAATTAAAATATGAATTATCAATTTTAAGTCTTAACATTGTATGTAAGAATGATATTTAAAACAATTTAATGTAAGTATAACCCATAAAAAAATTACACACTTTAATTCTTAGAATACGAATTACCAATCACTTCCAAAGGTTTAGAACACACTCTCGTGTCGTTTGAAGAGAAAGCCGAATTTTTAAAATATTTAAAACACATCAAGAATGAAAATGAATTAAACTAACTACATAATACTAATCAAGCATGGTAAATTTCCCCAAGTCCTAGTAGAGAATTTACGTTATCATAAGGATACATAATAAGATTGGAAGAATGAATAAAAATTTTCATTAATGTTTCAAACTTACAAATAATTGTGACTCTCAATTAATCTTGATAAAATTATCCCCATAAAAGTACAATTTTTGGCCCTCAAATAATAATAAACTCTCTAAAAAATGCTCTAAAAAATTGCGTATGAAATGGTGAGTGCAATGGTTATGTTTATACGCTAAGGTGAAAGGTGTAAGGTGTTTGTGTCGCGGTAAAATTCTATTTGGTTGGTAATTATCTTACGAAGTCTTGGAAAGAGTTGAAAACAATTGGAAAGTCTTTTTTTTTTAAATAATTATCCCAAATGTCTGTCACTATTTACGTCACTATTCACAATATCAGCTTTAATCATAGTTTTTAACATCAAAACTTTAAAATATCATTTGATCCGAAACTCAAAGTTGTGAGTCTTGTCAAGAACTTTTCGAAAAGCTACGTCACGGCCTAAATGGATAGTCAAACGATTTTATCAAAAAATATTTAGTACAATTGTGTCAACCGTGTCGTGTCGCGTCGCGACGTATCCTAACAATTTTTGCATATCAACTATTTTATTGTCCAAACTCCCAGAATACCTGTAAAAATAAAAATAAAAAAATAATTCAAATTTAGTATCATAAATATTAAAAAATTATAGAATTACCCCTTATTTGTATTTTAGCCCCCGAAATTCATAAGTTGCTCGATTTAATCCGAAATTCAATCAAATTTCAAAGATAACTATATTTTGCCTAGATAAATATTTAAAAATTATTTTGAGGCACTTAAAGTCTCTAAAATTACGATTTCACCACCTGAGGTTACTAAAATTATATTTTTAACTCGAATTTTATTCAAATTTGTATTTCTTTTTTTATTTATGAAAATGACACTAAAAGCTCATTATTTATGATACAACGGGTTGAACAAGGACAAGACTTGTAATAATTCATAAAAATTAATGCACTCATCAAATACTCCCAAAGCTAAACTTTGCTAGTCCTCGAGCAAAACTAAAATTTTAAGATCAAACTCACTTTTGTAGGAATCACGATTGTACTTAGCATGTGCAACAAGCTGTCAAATCCCTAGGTTGCCCTAGTGGACGACTTTTGTCTCATGAAGGTTTCCACCAACAAAATTCAGAAACTAGACTCAGTACAAAAGATGCAAAAGTAATATAACCAAGTTTGAATGTAAACTTCACAAATATAGCAGAATTTCACTTCTCAATTTCAACTTATCGTGGGTTTGTGCGTAGTCAATATAATCGTTCGTTTCAAAAGATTTGATCATTACGTTTTTTATTCGAAAGTTCGTTTTGATTTTATAATATCACGAGATGCACTGACAATCGAATACTCAGAGATGGTAATTTTCTCTCGATATATGTGAATAAAAGAATAAATTTGGATGAGAAGATTTCACATATATATAATTGAAAACAAACTTTTTATAATGGATGAATATGATCTCATGAAAGGAAAATTGATTACATTTTGAAAAAGATCTTATTCTTCTTCTCTCCACACTATAACTAACTTCACTTGAGATCGATTAGAACTTTCTTAGGTTGTATTGTAGGCTCAGAGTTTGTCTAGAAAGAATGGCTTTTGGAATTCAATTTTATTTTAGAGGCTTTTCGATATTTTGACTTTTAGGCTCTTTTTTTAACCTCTGTTTTTCTTTTTCTTTTCTTTTCTTTTTACACTCACATACTATTTTCTTTCATTTTTCTTTTCATTTCATTTTCTCATTATTTCTTTTCATTTCATTTTCTCATTATTTCTTTCCTTTTGTTCTTTTCACATATCGTTCTTGTAAACTTTCTTTTCTTTTTGGCCTTTTTTCCCACCGTAATTTTACACTTGTATTCTCAAAAAATGGGTATGGCTCTTTTATATGGAATTTTAACTCCCAGTTGGAATTTGGTAGAATAATGGGTTTTCAATAAAATATTTTTTCTTGCTCAAATGGACTTGCAACGGAAAAATATAAAAATATTAGAGTTATGCTTATTTGCGCTTTCAAACAATAGTCTAATCTCATTTCTCAAGTTCCATTAAGTTAATTTGTGTCTCAAGACGACCTACTAAGACTTTTAGTGCTTAAAATTCAAATTTTGACTTTTTATTTTCAGCAATCGTACAAAATAAAAGAATTTAAGATCATCAACGAATTTATCAGTGAAAGAAAGTTTGATTTATATTAACTCGTATTGATTTAAATCTCTCAAAAACGATGAATGACACAAAATCTCATTGGGTTAAAATCTCCACAATTATTCATTATGCATATTAACTTGAGTAATTTAATGTTTGGGGTACGTTTGTTTATAATATTTTGTTCCTGGGGTACGTTTGTTTCTATATTAGTTCGTTGGGTGTTATTTTAACGATTTAGGCTAACATCCGTTAGACAGCAGTACATTTTTTGTTAACTACCCAAAATACCCTTATTATTTAAGAATCCCTCTCAACCCTTTTTTTTGTTAATAACCAACCATTTTTCTCAAAACCCACAAAATCATTCACTCTCTCTATAAGAAAACCTCAAAATCTCTCTGCCCCTTGCCTGATTTTCCCAACCCCACTGCCCCCGACCACTCCCTCTTCTACCCCCGGCCTGCTCCATCTTCTTCTTCTTATAATTTTTTTCTCTTTACTGCTATGGAAGAAGCTTTAAGTTTCTGTAGCTTCTATAACTTTAATGATCAAAAAACAAGTAGTGGTTCATCCAAATCAAAGGTGTAGTACGCCGCTCTAGAAAATAGTTATTTAACATTATTTGAAGTGTTTTCTCCAAAGGAAAATTCGAGAAATAAAAAATCCTAGTGTAACACGTCAAGTAATACGTAAGGTGGCGTATTACGTAAATGGTTTAAACGAGAAAAATTTCACGATACATGTGTCGCATGAATGCGTATTTAAGTTCTAATAGTCCTAGTAAGTATGTTGGTTAAGGTTGAGGAAAAAATATCGAGGAATGAACGTGACACGATCATGGTTAATAATGCAATAATTTGGGCGGTACGCGACGCGCAGAATAAGTAACTTTGCGCGATTTTTGTAGGATGCACCGCGGTCCCAAATATTGACATGACCACTTTCATAGGGTCCAAAAAAAAAATATATATATATATATATATATATACCTTGGGGTCAAAAGTAAAAAAATAAATAAAAAATTATTTATTCGTCAAAATATGAAAGTGCTCAGAAAAATCTGAAACTCCACCAAGAGATGTAAAATTTAATTCTGAACAACTTTTACTTCTCCGACGTCTTCGGGAAAAATCATTTAGATCCATTTTTGGCAGATTTTTGTCAGCATGCGACACAACGAAACCCAACTTTGCGCGAATTGTTTAGGACTATTGAAAGATCAAAAAAATAATGTGATCACATATTTGGGACCCTAAAAATATAAGGAATATTACCATGCAAAGAAAAATCGAAAAAATATATGTTTTTCGCGGAGGTTCCGTTTCTTGCGCGTATTGTTTAGGACGTCTCGAAAGGGCAAAAAAATATTGTGAGTATGTTTTTTGATTCACAAAAATATAAGGAATATTATTATGAAGAGAAAAAACGGAAAAAAAAATTGTACACAGGTCCTGATTCTTGCGCGTTTTGTATAGGACAATCCGGGAGGCCAAACGACTATTGTAAATATGATTTTTTAGCCAAAAAAATGTAAGAAAAATGAATCCCAAATTAAAAGTTTCAAAAAAAAATAATGCATGGTCAAAGTGTGAAAAGAAAAAGTGTTAAATGTTTGAATATTGACAAAATGGGGTTTAAATTGTGAAAACACATAATTAAAGTGTGTAGGCTTAAATATGAGAAGTAAGACTTTAATATGTAAAAAGCGTGACTTTTTATATTAAAAGGGTTAAAATGCAAAATGTGTGATTTGACAAAGTGAGAAGTTGAACAAGTGTTTTAATAATTAAAATGCTTAAGTATCGAGCTTAGAACTTGAAAGAGGTATTTTTGTAGATAACGTTGAAAATGAGTAAAGTTGCAAGTTTTGGTGAAAAATGGGTAAATTAGTAATTTACTTAAACTGTTACATTTTTATGAAATAAAAATGTTAAGGAGTATCTTGGCACTAATATGGAAAGAATAATGTAAGTCCTTAAAGCGAAAATAATTTTCGGTGTAAAAATCAACGCGTGCGTGAAAAAGGACTTAAATGGAATATAATGATTTTTCCTAAATGAATAATTGAAAAATTGACGGTTAAGTTCAAGGCTTTGACTTCGGCCAGAAAAATGTAACACCCCGCCGCCCGGGGGAGCGAACAGAGCGCTAATGCGATAAAATAAATCCAAATCCACAAGTGACAAGTGACAAGGTATAGAGCATCTAAATAAACCCACAATAATATAAATTCACTAATCTCAATCTCTTCAATTACAACAAGTCTCTCGAATAAAAAATACAACAACTCTAAAATAAAATACAAATCTCCAAAGCTCTATACATCAAAATAATACAAATCTTTCCCAAACAATCCTCGCTAAAATCAATCTCCATAGCACCCAAAAATCCGCGCTAACCTGCCACTAAAAGAAAATATGGGGAAGTACACAATACGACAAGAAAGATGCTCAACAAATATATGTTAGCGATGAATAAAACGTAACAACACGAGTACGAATATTCAAATCAAAATGCAAATCTCAATAGCATTTCATCATTATGATTTCTCAACAACACTTTAACCGGGTCATCAGGCCTCACCACATCCGTATACGCTTTATCAAGCCATAGCCCGGGAAACAGGAATTTTGGCGGGTGCCCAACATCCGTGCGATATTAAAATCTCATGACAACGTGCTCATCAACAATATAATGATACCACATGAATCAAAATAATTTCAACAATTATTTTTCAGATTTCAATGAATTTATCAATTCAAACATGAGTTCAATTAAACAAGAATTCAACGGAATAAACACTCGCGAGATTTAAAGGAGCATATTGTGTAAAACCCCATACCTCAAACCATGATGAGAAACCAATGATCACATCCTCAAGATCAATACAAAAGATCTACAAAAGCTCCTCCAGGAACCTTCAACAAAATAGCCCCAAGAACACCCTTAATCTAAGGTTGGAACTCACAAATCTTAAGGGCTAAAATATAAATAAAAAGAAGAGGAATATAAAATATATTTGCTGCCAAAAAAGTTGTGCCAAAAGTAGGTTAAAAAGGTTGCCCACGACTTCCTTTTATAATGCAAAGAAATGAAGAGTTGGAAGCCAAAAGACTCCTTTAAATAAGGGAAAGAAATGAAGAGTTGGAAGCCAAAAGACTCCTTTAAATTACTTAATGTTTGCCGACTTAGAATTCCAAGAGTTAAAAATATTAGAAATCATTTTAAAATCCGTTTGAACTCCGTTTTCGAAACCGTTTGAAATTCTCGCCTTTAAAAATAATAACCAACATATTTGAGCAATAAAAATAATTTTATCAAAAACTTTATTTTCCTCCATTTTCCAAAAATTAATTAAAATAGCCCAAAATTACGCGGGTTGTTACAAAAAATAAATAAATTAACGTGGACAGTATGAAAAGTGTCTAACACATTGGCAAGATAATGATATTAAATGATGCCGGGTTAAATAATTAAGCAGCGCTATGCTGTCCCTAGTGGTGAAAGACCCCAAACTAACTGCAGTTTACTTAGCGCTTGGTGTCGGAAGGTAAAATTCCGTGAAACCGTGGGTGTGCGTTCGTTGTGATGGGTGTATAGGCAAATTCCCAAAAGATAATGCTAAGTAATGAATCGAACGTTCATGAAAGAGGCATAAATGGATGGTATTGATCCAATAACTTATTAATACAAGAATAACGCTTTAAATGTTTAATGTTCATGTGGTAACATGGGATGGTTAAATAAGGTGACTTAATGATGTTTAAGCAACCTAATGAGGTTTGAATCATAAATAACACAAAGGTGTGTTACATGAGGCTTTCAAAGGAAAAAGAGTACTTTTCTAAACACGCGTGAGTTGAATGAAAGTCCTATAAAATGGTTAGGGAACTCTGGCGTGAGTTAATGAACGTTAAGTAAAAAACGTTTGAAAGTAAATGAAAGGTTTTCCTAACAAATGCCATTTGTTTAAACCACGTAAGTTAATGGGAATAAATGCTAGTTTTTAAAAGCATGATAATACAAAATGACGATTTTGTAAAGCCAGGGAAGTTAAACGGTATTAAATATTTTTTATGGAATAAAACGGTTGAATACATTGGTACATGTATTTTTTAAAGGTATATATGTAGATATCTACATGTATTCATATGCATGTAGTGTAGCGTGTAAGTACTCACTTTCTGTCATTCGTTCCTATATTGCATTTATATATGATCCCACTACGCATTCGGCTCACATCCCTCATTTTGTCACGGCAGGTTATACGATGTTCCGTACTTTGAGAGTGTTATACAGGTAAGTATTTTTCTTCCAATTACGATTAGTAGCTCTGTTTACTTGGCCCTGGGGGCACTCCCCTTGGGTCCTATCACGTAGTAAATGTATATTGGAATTGCATGCTAATAAGTGTAACGTTAAAAAATAATAAAACTGGATTAGAAATATTATTTAGGGTGTTTCATTGCACTTCACTATTAACGCGTGGTCCGAATTGGGTTTATCCTTTATCAACCCTTAAATCCGGGGGGGGGGGGGGGGGGGGGGGGGTTACAACAGGTGTGTGGCTCTTCCTTTGGTTGAATCTGGGAAAAAAATTTGGCCACAGGTTTGAGTTTTGATTTTTTGGGCCGGAGGTTTGGGTTTTGATTTGTTTGGCTGGAGGTTTGGGTCCGATTCATTTTAATGCCCGGAGCTTTTTTTTTATGAGCGGATGAAATATTTTTTTTTTGTAATTAGAAATCTTTTGTAGAAATCAGTTCCATGGTCGAATGGATTTTGTGTATTTTCAGTTAGAAATCATTTACAAATCTGGGCGAACGGATTTTGTTGAAATCAGTTAGAAATCATTTTTTTTGTTGTTAGAATTTTTTTTTAAAAATATAATCTGTTGTTGAAATCAGTTTTTTTTAAATAACAGTTTTTTCTGGAAGTTGTTTTTTATTATAGAAATTTTTGGAAATACTTTTGTTTGGCTAAAATCAATTTTATTTTTTATTTTTATGCTGGAATTTATTTTTTTGTATTTCGAAATTAGTTTTAAATATTATATATATATATATATATATATATATATATATATATATATATATATATATATATATATATAAACAGTTTATATATAAAAAAAAATTGTGTTGAAAATCATTTTATTTATACATAAACAGTTTATATATATAAAAATTTGTTTACATATTTTTTTTGAAATAAATGTAAATTTTTATACTTTTTAACAATTTTTAGCAATTTTCGAAAATTATTTTTTAATAAATTTTCAAAAATATTGAAAAGTTTTTTACAATTTTTAACAATATTGAAGAGTTTTTACAATATTGAAGAATTTTTACAGCTATTAAACAATTTTTGACAACTGTTTAACAATTTTTAAACAGTTTTTTTTTAAAATCATTTTATAAATAGTTTTTTTGACTAAAAATCATTTTTAAACATTATAAATAGTTTTTAATATAATTTTGTTTATATTAAATAATTTTTTTATGTTAAATAATTGTTTTAGACTGAAATAATTTTTTGTTTATATATATAGGGCAAAGATGTCATTTACCATGTGAAAGACAATTGTTCAAGATGTCAGCTAATGGTCAATTGTGTCAACTAACGGTTTCTGTTAGTTTTGGACCCAAATAACTAATACGGAAATAAACGTACCCCGAGAACAAAATATTATAAGCAAACGTATCTCAAACAGTAAATGACCTTATTAACTTTCGCCTTAATATCCATTTTCAATCTTATTATTCAGCTAATATGTAAAAATTTCATAAATGGAGAGATCAATAAATTAATTATATCTTAAGAAATCGTTCAAAAACCCAATTATATTGAGAAAACTTTTATATTTTTGAATTTTTTTTCCTTACCTCCAAACCTAAATTTTACATTTTTCCTAATGTATTCTCAAATTAAAATATGGACAAAAAACATAAAGTAAAGAAGTAAAAGGATATTACCTGTGAACGCGAGTTTACTACCAACATCAAAGTTAAAAAAGAATGTTAACTTAAAAAAAAAAAAACTTTAAAAGAAAAGAAAAAAAATACACTTATAATATAAAAAGTCATGACAATTATCATAATCACCATAAATTTAAAATCGAAATAGTTGTGGGCATTCCAAATAATAAACCTCATAACGCTAAGTACAAAAATATCAAAAATTTGAGAGTATGACCGCACAACACAAATTTCAACATTAAATCCATGATCATAATGGTGCGTACCGACATCACCAATAATAAATAGATTTGAATCGAACGAATCATATGTCGATGCATCGCTTGGGGGTAACAAATCACAATAAGGATCCAAATATTTACTATCCTTTTTTCTAAAGTAGTCACGTAAAATTAGGAATGCATATACTATTTTTAAATGTGAGACTTTACAAAAAGAGCAACAAGAAGAGGTATCACGTGGTTATACAAAAAGAGCGACAAGAAGAGGTATCACGTGGTTATACTAGACCAATACCAGCCCGTCATGGGCAGATCATAATGTGTGGGCTGGATTTGCCACTGCTAACCCAAACTATTGATTGGAGAGGCCTGTTGGAAGCCTCTGTAATGTATACGTGATTGGGGAGAAAGAGTGTACTTTTAAAAATTAATCTCCAAAATTTGAATTATCTATTTACAAAATTATGGGTAAACCCTCCGCACCATAGATAAAAAAAAGGTAAAAAAAAAAATTTGACAAATTAGAGCTATATTGGGGAACTATGATTAAAATAAGACGGACATATGCATTAGTTTTATTAATATCACTTAAAATAAATAAAAGACCTCTCAATACATTTCCCTGTGCTATACATGGAATGGAACAAGTCTCCCTAACACCCACATCAGTCATCATAATTTAACCTTGGAAGATGATACAAAAACATATACAGAGTATCCAAGGACATTATCTCTCACCACTCCCCCCCTCCCCAATTTGCAGTTTCAGAACTCTTTCATCATGGTTGTCCAGTTGGTTACATGTGTCTGGCAATGCAACTCGTCCCATACATTTTCCAGTTATATCTTGGAGAAGCCATGAGAGAGGCAAAAGGGAATCAAAGAGTTGTATTGATATTGAGTTCATGCCTCAACGGGTTTTGCTTCAGCCTCTACTAAACGATATACCACTGCCGTTCTAGAGGGTGCATATACCATGAATGAACGAGGCCGATTATCAAAGCATCCTTCCTGTAAAGTCAAATTATGTACTTAGGAAACTATGTTTTACAAGGTTTTACAAACTTATTAAGGTAATGGGAATTTGCTTACAAAGGTGAAATAATCTGCACTGTGATCAATTCTATCGAACCCTCCAAACGACGGAGCATCCGAATCTAGAACTACCTGCAAGAGGAAACACCAAAGTATTATGAAAAGTTGGACAAATATCACCACATATGGGGTCAAAATTTTACAGTCGAGGAATTTTGCTAAAGATATATAAACTAACTTTGATTTAAATTGTATTATTTATGATGCAAAGGGTCAAGTAACTTGTAAACAATAGTTTCTACTCCCTTTGTCCCAAATTAATAGCACTGTTTGAAATTCAAAACATTTTAAGAATAAATTTTACTAAACAAATTATACTCCTAATAGTGAAAAATAACTTTCAATGCAAGACATGCACTTGAATAATTGTTCTTACATTGGTGTAGTTAAATGGGTAACTTTGTACTCTCATCAAGTTTTGTATGCTATATTTAGAAACACGACTAACTAAAAAGGAAAACAGGACTACTAATTTGAGATAGACTAAAGAGAAAAGAAAGAATCTTAATTGGTACGAAGGTAGTAGTATTGATGGAAATGGGCCCTATTTTAGGATTTTATTAGTAATTTTATTTTATTTTGTTATTGTATTTTCTTTTATTTTATTTTGCTTTAGTATTTAAAGGTAAGGAGTAGTAGTGACATTTTTGTAAGGGGAAAGTACTCTTAGGTCCCTCACAAACAATTTTAAACACTAAAGGAATTTTGACAAATTTTAAACACTTATATCCACTAATTCTCTTCTTATAGAAGTCCACGCTAGTGGCATAACAATTGTAAATTTCCCTTTTTGTAAATTGTAATTGTAAATTGTCCTTAAATATTAAAAAATTGTTACCAAGGGACCTAATTGTAAATTGCCCTTTTTGTAATTAGAGCCTTAGCGTAGAGCCTAAGCTACTCCTTCCCTTTAAAATACCCACTTGTAAGCCTTATTTGAGGTAGACTTAAATTTTGAAATAGAAAAGAGTATTTTTCTCTCTAAAGTGTGTTTAGATGTTTTTAGGAACCTTTTGACGTGTAGTTTACGTCAAATTGGCATCAGAGCGGGTGTCGTTCCACATTGGTGTTTGGTGTATCGATTTATATGTATCAAAAATCATACAATACATTACTCTTCAATGGCTCCAAAGAGATCCAAACAATTTTTAGAGTGGAAACGAGAGTTGGAAGAGATGAAGCAACAAATGGCCCAAGTGGCCCAATTCCTCTATACCCTAGGGCAAAAAGCCTAACCCTAGTCTTCCCACCACCACCCCCTTCCCCACCCTGCTGGCCTAAACCCTAACCCCATCTTCCCAGCCCCCTGCCCTAACCCCACCGCCCCACCTCCACTCAAACTCTCACCCCCGCCTCAAACCCTAGTCCCCCATGCAGCCCCATTTCACCCCGGTCATTGCCGGAGGCAATCCGACCCGGGACAGAACCCAAATCTCCCCAAATCCACTGCCGACAGCAGCCCCAACCCTCCCTTGCCTTCCCACCTCATCTTCGATCACACCAAACCCTCCCCTCCACGCCGCCGACCACCCCCGGTAGTCGCGCAGTCCTCCCAGCCCAAAATTGATTGCGGAAACCTAGGATTTTGCCCTAGGCCTGCTTGGAAGCCCCTTGGGCTACCCCACCCAACCTCAAACCCCTCTAACCGCCCCAAAACCATGGTTTTTGACTTGGGTGGATGAGTTTTTGGGTGATTTTGGGTGAAGACAAAGAGGAGAAGAAGAAACAATGAAGGAAATTGCGAAATGGTCACCCCTCAAGTTTCAAAAATTATTTTTGGGCCCCCACAAGTTTTTGACGCGTAATTTTTGGAATTTCCCTCACGAGTCCCTAAAATTTTTGAATGCTCGAGGATGAGCTTGGTTTTAAGAGGGGGAGAGTGATGGAAATGGGCCCTATTTTAGGGTTTTATTAGTTATTTTATATTATTTTATTTTGTTATTGTATTTTCTTTTGTTTTGCTTTAGTATTTAAAGGTCAGGAGTAGTAGTGGCATTTTTGTAATTAGGGCCTTAGCTTAGAGCCTAAGCTACTCCTTCCCTTTAAATACCCGCTTGTAAGCCTTATTCGAGGTAGACTTGAATTTTGAAATATAAAAGAGTGTTTCTCTCTCTGAAGTGTGTTTAGATGTTTTTAGGAGCCTTTTGACGTGTGTAGTTTACGTCAAGTATAGATTAAGTTGGTTGGCTTTTGATGTATGAAGTTTTCCAAATTAGCTTATACAATGACTCATATTATGGATAATGAACATACTATTCTCTTGGAGCTAACAAAATTATTAAAGAGTTCTCTTTAATGTGTGTGTATTATAAATAATATATTTTCTATCACACATTTTTCTGCCAAGCTAGAATGCTGATCACAACAGTTTGAATGTAATGGATTATATGTAATGATTGCGAGCCCTTAGTGTAGTGCAGATTATTCCCTTATATTAAATCCCGATAGTAAATAAGTGCATGCTCTTGAGCGTCTTACAACACTCGAAACATTCTCACCTCACCAACCCCTTTGACGTGTATATCTATATATATAATTTATTTGTCCTACTTATGTTCTCTCTCTCTTTCAAGGAACCCCCATCTCTCTCGTACTCTTCACATCAATTACTTCATCCAGCATGGCTAGTTACGTCCCCCTCTTTTGGGTATTGTGGCCATAAACTTCTCTCTACTCAACAACCTTAATTTGGCATTTGACGATACCTTCTTGATCATTTGACACCCTCATCTTCTTTTTGGCACTAAGAAAGATTCAGTCTTGTTTGCAGTGACCTTATTCTCCCTCTGAAGGCAACCCTTTTTTTCGTTTGGTGTTAACTTATCATGTGCCATGACCTCCATTTTAAAGAGTCCCAAATGAATACTAAACAGATCAAGCTTCAAATAAAATATATATTGTTTTTTGGTGAAATCCCCCCGTTACCCAGGCGTTGACGTGTTTCCGGATGGCTTTTACCCGTAATATTGGCACATCTTTGCGAATGGCATTCATAAATTTGCCTCAAAAGCTTTTGAGATTGGAGTTTACCCCAAAAATCTTAACAAGACTCTTCTTGTCCTCATTCCCAAGGGCGACAACCCGTAGAACATTTCTCAGTTTTGCCCTATCTCCGTATGTCCTCGTCAATTTCCTCTAAGTGGGCTAGCCTGTGATGGTGTGACCAGAGAAGATGCCCGAAAAGAGACGTTGGGTATGGTGGTGATGTGACAGAAGAAGACACAGCGGTAGTGATGGAGGTAGTAGTGGCATTTTTTCTTGTTCGTTTATGGTTGCTACTTGAACTTGTCGGAGTCCAGTCGCTGGTGATGGCGGCAGTGTGGCAGGCGAAAACGTGGTGCAAAAAGACGCCACGCACAGTGGTGGTGCGCCTATTGGATGCTAGATTGACAATTTGGTAACAGAGCCTATTGGATGTTGGGTTGACAATTTGGTATCAGAGGTAAAGCTTATTGGATGCTGGAATGACAATTTGCCAATGACACTATGTATAGTATAATTTTGCTCCCATTCTTTATTTGGGTCGGTCTCGGTCTTAGGTATAAAATCGGTTTTGGACCGTACCGGACCGCATTTATTTAATATTTTAAAGAATATATTTTATAATTTACTATAGAGGTATTATTCACAATTTCACAAACACAATACACTGCCCTAAAAAAAGGTAACCCACTCACTCTCTCTTATTTCATCCACCGCCCACCCCCCTATGTTCTTCATCTCTCTTTAGCAGTAGCCCCAACCACCTGAAAATTTTTTCTGCGAGGTACATATGTTTCAAAATTCCTATTGAGATAATGTCGTCTTATTTCTTTCTACGAAATAGAAAATGTAAGATGGTCGCCTCGAGTATTGTTCATCCATGAAGGGCAGATCCCCTCCTTTCGACCTTTCGAGTTTTAGTCTTTCTCAAAAGAAAATTTTAATTTCTTGCTTGGGATTCCTCAAATATTGGAGGTTTTGGTATAGGCTTAGAATAACTTTTTTCTGTGTAGAGGCGAGCAGTGTTATACCCTCTCTTTTTTCGAGAATCTTCGTGAAGAAACCCACTTGAAAGAGATACGAGATACTGAATTATAAACCCGAATTTACGCATTTTTGAGGATCTCTGTGAAACGAACACCCGAAAGAGAAACCCATCTAGTATATGCAGTCCTTTTGCTATAGATTATTTTTGTTTATTTCCTTTGGATTCTAGGCATCTACTGTGTGATGAAATTCCACCAAGAACTCGAATTTATTGGGAACCAAAGTAAAATACGAACAATTTGGTTTAAGGGATGAAATGGTTTGACGACTTGCTCATTTGCAGTATTGTAATACCTCAACTTTTTTTGAGGTATAATACATCAATTTTTTTTAGGTATAATACATCAACTATTTTTTAGCTATTATAGTACCTCATTTGCAGTTCCTCTCTCAAATTCATCCCTAGGCTTGTAAACCATTTGCAGTTAGAAATGTAACATTATTTGCAGAGGAACAGAAAATAATTGGAGGAAGGTGTGCTGTTGGGAACTACAGCAGGCATTGCTTATTTTTTTTTCTTTTCGTTTGTTATGCCCACCAACTCCTCTCGAACCAAAATGGATGTCTCTAAAATGATCAATTTATATTCTATTGATCAATCCAAGGACTGGATCCATGATAATCAACAACTCCATTATCTTATCTTAGCTCTGTTTTGAAGAGAACTTGCGTGAGAATCAAATAAGATGCTGCATCTTTTGGGTATATAATGAATTTTTTGTCGGGGCTTAGAATATTATGCAAACTCGAACCAACCTTGTATCCCCAACCCCACAGTTTATTTGACCTACCCGGTGATCCTAACCAATATATTAGGCCACCCGATCACCCATTGCTCCCTCCTTCACATATGCCCTCTCACTACTCCATTCTGATTCCTCCTCATCCTCCTCCGAGTTTGGGAATAGCCAACCCAGTGTTCTAGAGTGGATACCTCCACCCTCACCCGATGCCCACTGCCATGCTCCATTTCAAGGTGGACACTATGTCTATTGCGGTGAGCTTGGCCATTTGATTGGTGCTTCCCCTTACTATGCCCGCGTTCCTCCAGCACCTCCCACGCTTCAGCATGGTCAGCCTCTTCATCCACCGCCTGCACAAATGCCACCCCCTCCTGTTGATGTAATTCCACTTGTACCAAGTGACATGATGAGTCTAGATGCTCATCAGGACGAGGGTCCTGTATCTATGGCCCTTCAGCTGCTTTCTCGGAGCCTCCACGGGATATCCACATAGGCATGTCCATGTTTGACAAACGGTTCTCTCCAGATGCCATAGTCGATTGGTTAGCTTTGATGGAGACAGTTTTTTAGTACAAGCGGGTCCAAGGCCGCTCCTGTGTCCTCCTCGCAGTCACCAAGTTCCAGGGATTTGCCCGAGTTTAGTGGAACGACCTCTGCTATCGCCGCACGGTGGCCGAATTGCCTCCTATTCAGACTTGGCCTGAGCTGAAGGCCACCCTCCAAGCGTATTTCATCCCACTTACCTACGAGCACGACCTATTTGCTCGGTTTCAATCTCTCAGGCAGGACACCTTATCGGTAGTGGAGTACACGGAGCAGTTTCAGCTTCTGTGCACCAGAGCTCGCCTTCCCGAGACGGCGGATCAGCGGATCAGCCACTATATATTGGGGTTGCAGCCACATATTTAGCATGATCTCCGGTCTAAGGGAAATACCAACCATTCTGAAGGCGATTGAGTACACGGCCAAGGTCGAGGCTTACCACACAGCGGGGCCCGCAGCTCTCCCGACCTCACGGGCTCCTCCTACTCCGATTTCTGCCCGAGCTCCTCCTATAGTGGCATCTTCAGTTCCTGCTTCCGCTACTCCCACTGCGCCGCCTCCAGGACCTCCTACTTTTTGATGCTACAACTGTGGCAATGTTGGCCACCGAGCTTCTGATTACTCTCTCCCGTAACACAGCGCATTATTGGCGATGAATCCTCCGCCTGACTATTTGAACGCTTCCGAGGAGCTTCCCCAGAATGCCTTGATCACCGTCTTGGAGGGTGATTCTGTTGGTCTTCCGCTTTGAGTTCAAGGACACTCTTTTCAAGGAAGGGAGATTGATGTGAATCGAGGCCATTTTTATCTTTTTGGGCATATTAGTAGTTTTATTTCTTTTTATCATTTTTCCTTTATTTTTTCATAGTATTTTCTTTTGCTTTGTCCTAATATTTAGAGGGTAAGGAGTAGTAATGGCATTTTTTAAATTAGGGCCTTAGCTTGGAGCCTAAGCTACTCCTCCCTTTTAAATACCCTCATGTAAGCCTCATTTGAGGTAGACTTGAATTTTGAAATAGAAAAGAGTGTCTCTCTTTAAATTGGTGTTTATATTATTTTAGGAGCATTTTGACTGGTGGTTTACGTCAATTTCCCTTTATTGTTCCGGTAAAATTTATTTTCATACTGACGCCATACAAAATTAAACTGATGCCATACACTCAGTTTTGCACTGTCAACAAACACATCACTTATCACACCACAAATCCATCTTTGCGACAAACATAGCACTCACCGTCTCTTCATTGATGTCAGCCTCTACATGACTGTAACCATGTGTCGTTTGCTTTATTGAAACAAAATTAAACTGTAACACCCCGTATTTTTAAAGTATGTTAAATTACACGTGTGCACGTAATTTTAATTAAACCGGAAAATAAATTGTCTTAGATAAATATTAATTTGTAAATAAAAATGATTAATATTTATGTATAATTATATTTACTTGTGTGATAAGTAAATGATAACATATAAAATTATGTTACGTCATACGAGAGTTAAAGCGACGGGTTTATCGGTATTTCATTCGGGACACGCAAGTAGAGTCGTGTCAGGCATGAAATGGAATTTAATGTTAGGTAACTCGGATGGTAATTTTGAGTGCGCCGATGGTTCAGAATGGGTCGAAATAGTCCAGAATAAGTGCCCGGGGGTTATAATTGGGTTCGGGGGGCTGTTTAAACTAAGTGAGAGTTGTAGGTGGGTACATGGGACATTTTACTTGAGGCGCCTGACCCTATTTCGGGATGAGAGTATTTTAGGTTAATATATAATCAAGGTGGATAGAGGGGGCTGCAATCCATCCACCCAAAGAGTCTAGGGTTTGACAAAGAGTGAGAAACGTGAAGAGAAAGGGAGAAAAGAGGAGGAAAAGAGGATCTGAGGAGGAAGTTTATTGTTTCCGGGTTGAAGATCATCATCAAAATAAGAGTTTCAAGAAGTGAAATCTCATAACTCATCATTTTAGAGGCAAGTATTTACTTGCTTTAATATCCTTGTGTAGTTTCATTTGTTCATGCAACTATGGTGTAGAATAACGAAATTTCAGGTTGGGAAACTAAGGAAATCTGGGTTTTGAACAGTATACATATATATATATATGTTCGAAGATGGATCCATGGACAATTATATGTTGAATTTGATATAAATTGATAAAGAAAGATGGGTTCCTTGATGATTTAAGACGAAAAGATCAAATCTTGAAACTAGAGTTTAGTATTGCATGATTTATTGATTTAATTGATAAATATGTCAAAAATTTTGACATCACTTCAAACACATGCCATTTTATTTGTACTTTGAATTAGTACGAGTTATAGATGTAAAGAAAGGTATGGATCTTAGCTTTCCAATGAGATTCGAATCACGTCATTTGGAATTCTATGGACGGAGTAATTGTCGTTTTTGTAAAAGGTGCTTAATATGTCATGCCATTTTATTTTTACTTTGAATTAGACTATGAACCATAGATGTAAAGAAAGATGTGGATCTTAGCTTTCCAATGAACTTTGAATCAGGTCATTTTAACTTTTGTGGAGGGAGTAATAGCAGTTTTAGTAAAAGGTGCTTAATATGTCAGAATATTAAATTTTTGCGAATTTGTGATTTTTAAGAATTCTAATGGGATAAGGACTCCTATATTTTTACCTATTTAAAGGGAGCTCGTGGGAGAACTTTTTAAAACTCATATTAACCTATTCTCAAGAGACTTAGGAAGTGTCGTCGGCTAACCGGGGATGGATTATGTGTAATGAAATACGTGACTAAGCGAGTAAATGATCACGGGTGGAAATCGGGAAATCGGGTTAGGATTTCGGGATGTCTAGGCTAGTGCTTGGTTAGATTAGCATGTTGGCCAGCATCATATAATCATTGAGTTCAACAATAAGGATAGACTTTGGGATTGGATAGGCTAGTGCTACGAGAGATATTACGCAGGATAGCCGACTTTATATATATACACGTATCAAGTGTGACCAGTATATATATATATACACACACACACTTATGTGTGATCAACTTTATGTTAACATACCTACTTTAATATGCTATCGTTGGAGGTTGCGCATAGTGGGCGGTTCACCCTGGCATTGACCTGCAGGTTTTGGATTTTTTTACCCAGGTGCCAGGTCATAGTACTGTTGCATGACCACTATCCATATGTGAGGATAGGTGTTGGTTTCGAGTTCGGTTAGGTGTGATGTGGTATGGTTACGACCCACAGATTTATGTTTATGACCGCCTCTGTTATGTGTTTACGTTTTGGGATCGATGGTGAGTCTCCGACCCGGTGGCCCAGGAGTGGTACGTGATGTACCTGGTGCCTGATAGCATACTAGGGATGCATCCGGGAGGTTCGACTCGGGGATGTTATGTATATACGTGTAAGGAGTGATATATGTATATGTGTTTAAATAATTGTGTGAACATCTAAGTGTATGGTTACGTTGCCCATGTAGGGAGGCAAATATAATTGAAAAAATCTAAGTTATAGTGCATGGATGAACTACGTAGTACATAGTATGGGGTATCGTATGGGGGATACGGATGGGCTAGATGTTTAGCGGATCAAAGCAGTTAAGGATGGTCTAGTAATTAGCAGAATAATACGTTAAGGATGGTTAGGTGGAGTAGCATAACTAGGCGAATTAATTAAATGCGTTAGGTGCACACTGTAGATGAGGGGTGAGGATAATCTCATGTGAGTGCGACACCAGGTGAACATGAATATTTCTTGCCGTGCATTTAAATACTTGCAACTATTTTTAAAATGTTTTGGGCACCGACTCGTATCAAAAATATATTCAAAACCTTTTAGGTGCTCGTCCACAGGTTCGCTGGGGATAGCCATTCCATTCCAGTCAGACGATGACTTGATTAGACGCTTTCTTCATTTCTATCTAGATGGGTTCTAGTTCTGTATTTGGACAATTGTATTCTGGATACCGAGAGTTTAATCGGGTTATTTATTTATGCTATTAATACTCTTTACGTTTAGTTACTGTGGGTGTTTATATTTATACTATTGAATGGTTTAATGTATGCATGTTAATAAGATTTAAAATTTGGCACCGGATTTAATAGGTTATTAGTTTAATTAAATAGTTTTCGACATTGATGCTAAGAATGAAATCAGATATGATTCCTGTTTAATTTAATAGGCATGATCAACCGGTATTAGAATAAGCGGGGTGTCACATAAACCTGACTTCTATGTCAGAGACCTCACTGTTGAACCAGCAAATTTTCTACTTAGGTCATTTAAACTCTCTTACAATATGGAACGACATTATATGTCCTATATTCAACACTTAATATCTAAAATAAATCTCACAGATGAGGTTCAATAATAAACAAGGTACTCAAAAAAATCTTCAGAAATATATCCATATAACATAACACCATATGGAGATGGCCAAAATTCATGTATGATATTTTTAACATTTCATGCCCATGCATGAAATATCATGATAAAAGCTGTTTTTTTTTTTTTTTTTTAATAAATAGATATGGATTTTCTTTTACTATTTTTTTTATTTTTTATGGGCTGAGTTTTATCACGGAATAAATTTATCGCCGTGCCCTCGGCACGGGTATCCGCTAGTATATATATATAAGAGAAAGAATATATATTTTGTGAAACAAACCTGAACACCTATAGAGAATGCTCAAGACTCGTACCTTGTATTTTCCTGGCTTTAAACAGCCTACTCGGTAGTCTGAATAGCTGTTAGTCCAATGAAAGTTGAAAACAAAGACCAATTCCCCTTTCTCAAAAACAATCACCCTGTCTCCTTCATCTTTCCGTGATATATATTGGTGCTCTGAAGTCATGAACTGCAAATAAAATTAATCAGTTTATCATTTTTCATTCGTAAACTAATCAACTCACTGAATCCCTGTCCTGACTACTAGAGGGTGACTACATGTATCATGTTCACAATTCTTTTCATTTGTAAAATTACTAGGATAAAATTAACAGCTGCTATGAACCGGATTGATCAGCAGTGAATAACACTTGTAAATAAGAAACAAGCTATTATGAACTATCATCCAGTGATCCACAATATGTCAAGAAGACAAATAATAATCTAACGTGTTGTTTGTTTTTACAGCTGAAGTCTGAATTTAAGGCCATTCAGACTTAAGAGGTGCCAAAAGTTATTTTTGTTTTTTCAAATATTAGGAGGTTAGCTATTAAAATTCAGACTTCAGATTCAGAGGTAATATTGCCTCTGAATTTGAACACTGAATCTGAATTAAGAATAAATACATTCATTTAAAGGGCTTTATTCAGACAGAAAACAAACAGATTTTTAATATTCAGATTTCAAACTTCAGATTCGGATTTAGATTCCAAACCTCAGACTTCAGACTTCATATAAAATACTATATGTGTGCACGGCATTCATAAACATAATCGCATGTAATATATTTGAAAAATAAACATGTTAAAAAAAATTCCAAAATTCAAAAGTCTCCACATCATATATACACGTCAACTATTACCAGCCAGAAGATATATTCTAGGAGAACCAATGAAATGGCTCCCAACATATTATGGTTGACAAAGAATAAAATATAATGAAAGTGTAGCCAGAATTAGAAGACGTTTGGTGTCTATTCAGTTTTATTGGAGACTGAACAATCATGCAAAAGCAGAGATGGCAAAAATGAAAAGATGAACGCCAGACACTCCTCTTGGTTTCCCAAAAGAATGATAGAAGCAAAAAAACAAAAGCAATGGGGATCATGAGTTTAATTTGTTACTTAACCTGGTAACCAAAAGAACAGAGTTATACAGATGGGAAGAGAACCAGTTGACTAAGAATGTGACTACCGCCTTGAAATATGAAAAATTTGTTAAACTAACTAGTTGTTAATATGAATAAGGGTCAATTAATATATTCCTTAACAAATTACTTAGAATTTCTAACATCTTTGCCCACTTTTAACAAAATTTTAAATGCTCCAATAAAAGACATTCCATCAGAAAATTCAAACAAATATACCCTAGCAACAGGAAATGAAACAAGGATCTACAAGTAATACATACACCATAGTTCTCTTCAAGATGATGCATTGCACGATCAAATTCTTGCAATCCGCGATATCTTAAGTAATCTGCATCTCCCTGGATATGTATCAAACTGAGTTTCAGAAACAAGTATTGACGTCATATCCAAGAAAACTTAGTTAATTCGAAATGACACATGTTATTTCTACCGCCTTAAAGGTCCATTACAATAATTAGGCCAAAGGAATTAAAGAAGAAATATGTAGGCTGTTTGCAGCAAGAAAAATATATAAACATGCAAGGAAGAGAATTGCAAAGCTTTCAAGGACATTTTTGTGATCATACAATTCATCGTAAATAATATTAAATAGAAAAACTATAAAGCTGTCTTAATCTTTAAAACAACTGGAATTAGTCTCAAGAATATATTTCCACGGAAAATTAGCAGGTGTTCTAGCTGTATAATTTCACATTTTTTCTTTCTTTACGTTTTATTTTTTATTTTTTATTTTTTCCAGTAGTGGTGGGTGGGGATTATTACTGGTAGAAAAGTAAGGATTCAAATTGCAACGTAAGTTTTTAATTTTCAAGTACAAAAATGTATGCATCCCAAAGCCAACTTGGTGGGAAAGATATGAACAATGTGATCATAGAAAGCCTAAACCAAACTCGATTTCGTCTCATAATGAATTTAATTATTGAAATTATACCCTTGTCCTAACAGAAGGTGGGATAAATCAGCTGCAAAATCCAATTACAAAAAAGGTCTATCGACACGTGGGAGCATCATAATAAGTATTCAATTACTAGAATTGATCTAGGCTCTTGAACCAGATCAGCCAAGACGAACCCATAATTCTAAATTATTTACATCTTGATAGAGTTAAATTATAATGCTGATACAGTTAAATTATAATGCATAGTCACTAGATTAGTAAGTTGTATAGTTACAAACAACACCCATAAACGCCCTCCATGCACGAGCCGTGCACACAAATTACATGTGCCTACAGCACAACTCATAAGTATTTTGGGAGCATTCATAATTGATAAAATTTTGAGCAAGTGGGAGGTAGTTAGGAGAGAGAAGTGGAATAAATGAGAAAAGTATTAGATGATCTGATGTTTTTGAGAGGGAAGCCCATAATGATAGTATTAGATGATCTGATGTTTTTAAAAGGGAAGCCCAAAATGCAATAGCTAATTCTATTCATTTACTTAAAATTTGTATAAATCTCAAACAAGGATGGTGTTTGTCCAGTAAGACATTTTGAAGACCTTCCTTCTATATTATATAGATGTAAAAGCTTTGTAGCAAAAATACTAATGCATTTTTTTAAACAAAATGACAAGATTCAAACACCTGACATCATCTTTAATTATTTGTTAGTTTTCAAAGACCCGAATTACAGAGTTATCAGACTAATAAGATAATCTTCTGCCAATTATAAGTAAGGAAGGATGTTAGAGAGAGCTGCATGGTGCCCACTCGTTGAAGATGTGTTGAGGGTGTTGAGACACCTCGGAGGATCAGATTTATTTTGTTGCAAAAGTTGTTTTTCTGGCATACAGAGAGATATCTGTGTGATGTTTACACTGGTCAACTTTTTCGGCTGCTTTCTTTAAAAACATAGTATATTCAGTTTTGATTCATATCCAGGGCTCTTGTTGTTGGACCTTTTTGTATATTGTAAATCTTGCCGACGCTGTGTATACGTGGGCTCAGCCTGTTGGCAGGTTTTTAGTTTATATAATTTTATTCTATATCCAAAAAATTAAAAAAATTCATAAACCAAAATAAATAAAAAATCGAAGTCTCGTATTAAAAGGAAAATACTTTTCCCAACAGTTTCCACAAACAAACAAAAGCATAAGATCTCTCATTAGTCCGGCATCTCAATCTTTCTTTCAAGCATCACTGATAACATAAAAATGAGATATTCTCACAAAGCGGATAAAATAAAAGGATTAACTAATTTAACACTTTTATGGCTCCAAGAAGAGCTGACCCTTAAATAAATCCAGAGATAAAACCTAATCAATTCATTTTCCACTTTCATGTTTGTCAAGCAAAAAAGGCTTTCAATGATACTGAAAAAGGGGGCCGAATCTCTTTTTATGAGAAGTATTTCACAATCTTTTTCAACAGCATTCCTAATTAGAGTGACATCATTACTATGATCTCTAGTGTCATATCATTTCATTCAATCATTTTGGACTCTTATTGACCGACAACGCCATAGTGAGTGCAGTATGCACATTTAAGATGCATCTAAGATTCATTTACTAAAGAATTTCTACTAGGCAGCATAATAGAGATACAAGAAGAAAGAAAAAAACTGACTTTACGCCCAGTGTGTGACCATCACCTCCAGTAAATAATTATATTCCGTCGTAAAATAGATTGCCTTAACCTGTTTGCTTAACAATAAGGAGAAATTCAAGCCCCCGCAAAATGGTATATATATATGTTATTAGAAGAAAATGGTAGATGTGATTAAAGTAAACACACATGATAGAACATTCTTTTCACCCATAAATTTTCACACCGAACTGACCTCGTGATATAGGTAGGGTAGAACTTACAAGATCAAATCTACGCCGGCATTTTTCAAAACTGTTACCATTCCCACGAAGAAATTTTCCATCAGGAAGATGTTGATCGGCCCTTGGGAAATCTATCCACTCTGATGAAAGGAATGATGGTATGAATTACCAAAAATAACTCAGAGAAGATCAAAGACACAAATGTAGTTCAACGATAATAAATAACAGCTAAAATACATAGTGGGGACAGTAATAAAAGTAAAGAACTTATCCATACCAGGATGCCCAAATTCATTTCCCATAAAATTCAGATACCCTTCTCCACCTAAACCCATAGTAATAAGTCTGATCATTTTGTGTAATGCTATTCCACGGTCTATCAAGGGAGTTGATGGTCTATCCAAAGCCATGAAGTGATACATATCCTGAAAAGTAAAGAAAATAAAAAATGAGCAATTAAGGTAGACAACGCATATAGATGTGCTACTAAGAAAATTCCCCTTATGCTAGCACAATAATATATAAAAATTGTTAAATTTATCTTCACGTCCAGCTAGGTTTTAGTTTTAAAGAAATGGGAGAAGAAATAGACGATAAACAAACTGAAGTAAAAAAAAATTGCATTTCCTTAAAATCAGTGTTCTAAAAGGCGCGCCATACCCAACCTGGCTTGCTCCAGTGGTAAGGACGTATGTGGACTGTGTGGGTAAGGCGCACGGTGCTGGGTTTGAATCCCTCTGGTACCAGTTGTAAGCGGGACGTGTGTGGTGTTGGGGCCCTGCATAGCATCCACCCTGTTTAGCTCACACCGAGGAGTTCAAAGGGCTCGTTCGTAAGGAGGTTCAAGGTTATTAAAAAAAAAGGCGCTCCTAGGCTTGAGACTTGGAAGAAACGCCCCACCTAGACCTTATTCTTGGTAAAAGGCCTAAGGCGCACTTTTATTGGGAAAAAAAACGCTTTAGTGAAAGGCGATTTAAAGACTTTTTTTACAAACTGGACCAATACAAAAGGGCAAACCCAGAGCACGAGGCTCCCACCACTAAGGGATACTGTGGGTGGGGTGGGGATTGATGTATGCAACCTTACCCCTACACATGAAGAGAGGCTTTTTCCCTGACTCGAACCTGTGCCAGGTTACAATGGGGCAACCTTACCGTTGCTCCAGGTTCAAAACTGGACCAATATCTCGTCCAAAATAACCAAAAGACAAACGGTATCCCAAACCTCTCTGCCTATTTATGCCTCTCGTCCAAAAAAAAGTCTAGCATTGCCGACCGACTTCCGACCAAAAGTCTATCCGTTTCATTTGAAAGGTAAAAAATACATTTCTTATATTGAATCATTTTGTATTGATTATTGATTATCGATTATTGAATGATTATTGAATTATGAAAAATACATTTTGTATATTGCTTATCAAATGTTGAGAAATACATTTGGTATATTGATTATGGAGCATGCATACCAGAAAGATGGCTACCAAACATACATATATATTTTCAAAATTCAAGGTATGTATTATTGTATTATATTACTAGCCTTAGAATAATTAAAATAATAAAAAAGGGAAATGCCTTTTTACGCCTAGACTCTTAAGGCTTGAGGCTTGACCTCTTCGCCTTGACCATCGCGCCTTTTAGAACCTTGCGTAAAACAAAAAGGGCAAGTCCTTATTTATCATATCTTCCGGTTCGAACCGACAATTATGTTCTCTCTTTTAAAATGACCAAATATATGGGCTTTGTATATGATTTTTTTACCAGATAATGACTATTCGGTACAAAAAACAGCAGCATACCCCTCCGAATAACAGGAAACAAAAAATGCCAAAAAAAGAAACGAAAAAACAAGCAGGCTAACCAGAACGCTTGTATAATAATACCAAGAAAAAAACTATATGCAAAGATGCCAGCTGGAATGATGAATAAAAACAATTTGATCTTAAACTTCTACAACTTTCACTATAATTTTCTTCCCCTCTTTTCAAATTGACTGGGCAAGTACAAGAACATCTTACATGTAAGTAAGATTGTTTTGTTTTTTCCTAAATAGCAAATTAATGATTTTATCTTATGCAAACTACAAGAAACAGATGCACAACATTATTTCAAAACTAACGTATAGATTTCAAAGCTGTGTTCTAAAAGGCCCGCCTAGGCTCCGCCTAGGCCCGCCTAGGCTTGAGGCTTGGGAGAAACGCATCGCCCACGCCTTATTACGCCTTATTCTTGGTAAAAGGCTTAAGGCACACTTTTTTTAAAAAAAACGAAGGATTAGTTGACAAATATTGGTTATGGAGTACGAATATGAGAAAGATGGCTACCAAACATATGAATATATTTTCAAAATTCAAGGTATGTATTATTTTATTATATTACTAGCCTTAGAATAATTAAAATAATAAAAAAAGGAAAAACGCCTTTTTCCGCCTAGGCTCCGCCTAGGCGCGCCTAGGCTCCTAAGGCTTGAGGCTTGACCTCTACGCCTCGACCACGCCTCACGCCTTTTAGAACCTTGTTTCAAAGTGAAACTCGGAATTTAGAAAGTCGCAAATAATATATTTTTAGTCTATGCGAAAGAAATTATTTTCTATTTCTTTTTTGCGAAACCAGAGAAGGTATATAATAATATAAAAAATAAAATCAGCACCCCAAAACTGCATCGTATCTTTGCATAAGGTTGCAATTTTTTATATAAAGCATGGATTAACCCTATTTCTCAAAACAAAGCGTATTGGAAAAGACGTTATGGGTATGACATGACATGGGCAGTAATTACATATGATGCAGCATCATTGCCGCCATGCACTTAGGCAATATTTAAGAGAAAAAAATATATTTAAATTCCGTTTGCTCCAATTATATATTAATATCAAATATGTTATTATAAAATATCCCGAGTCATTAGGTGGTTCATATCTGTAAGAGCTCATAATGAATGATAAACACATTCTACAAGAACTTATATAACCTTGTCCATCAACCAGAACGCGATGGTCTTATCGCCGACCAGAGCTTGGTCATGACTTTCAGCATAAGCAACACACTTTTCCGACCATCTTCTATTAGTAAGAGTGTGAACAATATCACCCATTTTCCAGTTCTCATCCCTTTTCCTGTACCAAAACAACAAGGGGGCAAATTGTCATATCTGTTGCAAGAAAAAAAAATTAAGCATACAAAGGGATATTCCTGGCTTGGATAGAAAATACAATGAAAAATAGAATCACCCCTGTCAGCAGTACAAGAGTGATAATTATGTTGAATATTACTTGGCGAGTAAAGTAATATATAATTACGAAAATATAATCATGGGCGGGAGTGAAAAATACGGCAGTTGCAATACCCTTAGTTGGGTCGCGCGTGTGAGTCGTGTCGATATTACTTTATTGGGTTAAAAGATAATTTATTTTTAAGTAACTCGTATGACCATTTCGAGTGCGCCGATGAGTCCGGAAGGGTCGAAATAGTCAGAAAACTCTACTCGAGTGTTTTATTTGGATTTCGGGGCAATTTAGGCCAAACCGACACCCCAGAGGGGTATTTTGGTCTTTTGAGATTTTGGGAAATTAAAATGGATGAAAATAGAAAATTAAAAAGGAAGTGTACGTGGGTATTAGACTATCTGTCAGTTTCAAACCTAAGTGAGAGAGAGAGCGAACCAAAGAGGAAGAAGAAAAACTCCATAGGAGCCCCTAGGATAAAAGACTCAAGCTCTCACACCAAAAATCACACCAACGCGTAGATCGTGAAGAGAGGATCACCCCTATACCAGTTTCATTCAGCGAATCAGAAGTTCACAAAAAGGCAAGTGTTTATCTTGCTGGAGTTTTAGAGCATATATGATTCATGTTAATTTAGTTGATGGATTTATCATAATATCATGTAATTGGGACTAAAATTGGGAATTTATTAATGATTGCGGTATAGGAATTGCATGTAGTTGAATAGCTATTGTTTTGGGGATTACAAACCTAAAATTTATATGTTGGAACCACGAAATTATATCCGAGTTTAATGGGTCATTAATGGTGATTATATGAAATTAGGGCCTGTTGAAGATTTGGGAGATAAAAATTTATCAAAATTCATGTTGAAATTTTAGGGATTTGATGTTAGAAATGAATGGGAAAGTGTTCTACTACTATGGGATATAGATTAGAGTTGTTGAATGTGAATTAGGATGGGTTTGAAGCAATTTTGTTGTTGAATGAATGGGGAAAACGAAACTTTTGGAAGACAGGAGAAGCTTTCGAAATTCTCGTTCGAAGACCTACCCAGTTCGTTCGAACGAGAATTCCAACGAGATTTTAGAGTTCGTTCAAAGTGAGATTCTCGTTCAAACGAGAATTTCCAGGTTTTAACGAGATTTCAGAAATTCTAATTTTTGCCCGGACGAGTTAAAATCCTTCTAGGTTAATTCAAGTGAGAGAATAGGACCTACACTATTCTGGAGTAACTTCATTTCATGGTCTAGTAGTGAGATAAATTGTGTAACTACTAAGAGAATGTGTTGGAATTAGAGAGCCTTGAAGAGTATATACGATAGAGATATAAGTCATACGTTTAAGTATTGTGAGTAGTAAAGACGATAATACTACCTATAAATTCGGTGACGTGGGTTGTGTGAATACTTAATGAATATAATAAGTTGTGTGTATACTTATTGATTGAACAATTATGTGTATGACATACCTACGCTGCTTGCTATCGAGTGGAGGCTGCGCGTTGTGGGCGATCATGCCTTGAGGAGCCTTCGGGTGGGATTTTAATTTGTACCACTAGAGCATAGAACCTAGGTACGGGCTATCTATGAGAATGATAGTGATGACGGTCGTATGGGTGCGTAGGTATGTGTGTAGCCCATCGGCTTGGAACTATGCTCGCCTCCAATATGTGTGTTTGTTTCGATGGTTCACGAGAGATTGAACCTATAGTCCTTGATGCAGGGAGAGATGCACCAGGACATGATAGCAAAGTATGCATGCACCGCAACTGTGTCTCGGGGTGCAGTATTGTATATATATAATAAAGTATATGTATATATATACTTGTGATACTATCTACTGTGTGAATTAAGTAGACATGAATAATAATGAAATCTGAAACGAATTAAGTTGTGAACACTTTATTTATATTAAATTGAAAAAGTGCTTATCCATGATAAAGAGAAACTGATTATAGGTATTATGTATATTGCAAGGGAAATATTTGGGAACGATATTGGGCTATGATTAGATGTTAGACAGGAAAGAACTAGTTACCACGGGAATGGAAACTAGTAGGGTTGGATGGTACGTTAGGTGTGCACATTAAATGAGAAGTGAGCATACCAAGCATAGGAGTTTCATTCACTCGACGAGCTGTAGCTGTTATGGAAGTTACAGGACCTTGGTAGTAGACGCCTCTATATCTATCATTTCTTCCTTTTGAGTTATTTCAGCAGTTAGGGCATGTTTTCCCTTTCCTATTCAGATATTCCGAGATATTGGATTTTGTTATTTACTTCTTTAGTTATTGGTTTATTTCTGTTGGATTATTGTACTTGGGACTTAGACTGAATGTGTTTACTCCAGTTACATTTATTATTGCAGTTATTTCCTATCATATGAAATTGGTGTGAATAGTGAATGTTTAATTATTCGTTAACCTAGTTTTATATTAATCAAAAGATAAAATTTTGACATCACCCTTTTTAAATATTAGGTGGTTAGTATTTAATAATAAAGTTTTCGTCAGTGATGCATAATCTGGACCAACTGGATATTCTGATTTAATTTAATAAAACACTGATCACCCGGTATTTAATTAGGCGGGGTGTCACAGTTAATTACTTTTATGCTTATAAAATATCTAATTTCTATATACAGATGGAACAGCTTTGTTTAATTTGTTTGATTGGTTTAAGGGCCGACTTGAAACAAAATATAGACCCATGGTCAATTTGAAACCATTTGCATAGTTTAGGGGCCAAATGAATAATTTACTCTAGATTTAATATAGTCAACTCGAGCCATGGTAATCCAGGATTTTCTTATTTATGTATTTCTTGATTGGGATTTCTAGAGACGTAAACTTGTGGGAGTTTATTTATTTTGCATTAATTTTTTTAAACACGCAGGATTGTAATCCCATTATGTAGAGCAGACTTTGAATCATGAACTGAGAAGTTTGTGAAATTCTTCTTTTAAATCAATTGTCATTAGAACCGAAGCCTATACGTCGGACTACTCAAGTTCCTCCTCTATTCTGTTATGCTACTTCCGTATTCTTCACCTTTGCACCCGTATACCCATTCAAAAAGCATTATTGTGAAAAGTTACAACATCCTTCATAGGAGATCAACCGCTGCCACCCAAGGAGAAAAAATCATAAAACCATTTGGCAGTCGAGGGCGTAAAAAGATCCACAAATCAAAATCAGAATGCTGTCACCAACATCAGCAATCACCCATCAGCTCCCCAGATCTACCTTCACTACACCAATACCCCCCCATCATCAGATCCTGAATCATCAACACAATTGCGAGATTTCCACGTAAAATCATTAACATCAAAATTTTAAACCGTCACCACAAATATTAAGTCAACCTAGAACCAATATCGCACAAGCAAATCAACCCATCTAAAACCAGATCGTCAACCAAAAAAAACGTCAACGCGAGGCCAAATCATCAGCCATTTCCATTAGAACCTCGCAAATCCATCACCATTCGACTACGATGCTCGGGTTTGAGAGAGCCATTACCGCAGGAAGTCAGAAAAAGAGAGATGGGAGTACTACAATCTGTTCAAAGGGATGCTTAATAAGCAAACTCGATATTACCTTTTGACTACAATATAGTCAATCTTAAAGATACGGAGAGAGGATTTTTTATGTTTCTTTATTCTTTTCTGGATTGCAACCTACCTTTCAGGGTATTTGAAGCCAGGTTTTTGTATGAATAAAGGGCTGTTTCCCCCTCATCAATGTTTACACCCATGAACAGAGAGCCACTATTGCGCATCTTCCTATGGTGTGTTTGAAGGGATAACCAGGCACAATCTCTTCTATTGTTCAGCAAAAAATTTAGAGATGAAAAAGTTTTAACCGATCAGTCTATTTGTGTTTGATGGTCACATGGTTCACAAAAAGCCTGTCCAAGAGTTGAGTTCATGATAGAGAAAAGTGCACTCAATGTTTAGGTGACAGTCACATAAATAATCACTATGATATTGCAGTCAAACGGTAAAGGTAATTAAGTTATGCTGACTTCATAAGTTCATAGACTAACTCAGGATTATTGATGTCGGTGCGACTAGAGTGTATACTTAATTAACTCCAGAGAATCCAAAGAAATCTTCAAATCAGAGTTGCTCAATTCTACTTAACCTAGCATGACAGAATCTAGTACTACAGTTGCTAAAGTTGCTCACTATTGTCCACAAGTTACTACTTCTAGTCTATTTTAGTGCACCCATTTTGACAAATAATATGAACACCCCGTATTTCCGAGTATTTAGAATTTTGTTAATTCGGATATTTTTAAATTACACGTGTGCCGTAGTTTAATAGGAATTAAATTCCAAGTGTTAATTAAAATATTAATCGAGAGAGAAAATGATTAATGTTTGTTGAATATAATTACTAAGTAAATAGTGATTTAGTATTTTACGTCATAGAGAGTGATAGTGAGGTGACGATGTTATATCTCGATCGGGTGTCGGGTGTCGAGAGATAAAAAATTATTTTAGAGTGACTCGGATGGTGAATTCGAGATCACGGTTGATTCCGAAATAGTCGGAATAGTGTACCCGGGGGTAGTATTTGGGTCCCAAGGTCTTTTTAGTCATAACCAAGCTTACACGGGGGTGTTCGGGTCATTTGGGCTTGGTCCGTTAGCCTAATTTCGGGATTAGGAATTATAAACCTAAGTCTAATTAGTTGGGGCAGCAGCTAAACACATCCCAAACCCTAAGAAATCAAGAGGAGGCCATTAGAGAGGAGAAAGAGAGAGTTCTTGGAGATTTAACACTTTTTTGCATCACCTTTGCCACCGGAGTGCAATCGGGAGGAAAGGAAGGCATCCTCATCACTCACAATACGAAATCATACCTACAAGTGATAAGGCAAGTGTTTATCTTGCATGTTTTTAATGAGTTATAATACTCATGTGTAGTAGGGTTTTCAACTTGATGATAATTGATGATATTCTTGGGATAGAATTGCATGTAGAATGAATCCATGTATGTTGGTAGTACGAAATCAGAACATGTATGATGATAAATATAAGAGAAATCTGGAAATATGAATGACTAAGCATGAAGAACACATGAACTAGGATTTTGGGTAGAAATATAGGTTTTAATCCATTCTTGAGTAGGAATTGTATTGATTTAATGTGTTAGTTACGTTAGAAATTACCTATATAGTCTTATTTGATGTTGGGATAAATCATGTTCGAGTTTGGGTATATTGCATGAAGATTTGTGGGTTAAAAATGGTGGGAAAATGTAACAGTGTAAGGAAAGAGACAATTTGTAGTATTTCGAATCGATTTGGCTCCAAGAGAAAATCGATTCGGTAGGGGAACCGACTCAGTCTCTTCACCGAATCGATTCGATTACCCATAATTGCCCAGTTTCTTTTGTTTATGCCCCGAATTTGCAAATAACTAATCGAGAGACTTTTGGGTTATTTTTAAACTATAGTGATGGGCATAGTGAATTTCACTAGGCCTATGATATAGCTTAGGCTTAGCCAAAATGGGAGAATTAAGGCTAGAACCTATCGGGCATAATATGAAAATTAATAAATTCGCGAGAACTAGAACGGGTCACGGAGAGTATGAGTGAACCTAAGATCAATCTAGTAGTGAAGTGATGTTATAGCTACTGATATTAATTAAGGGGTAACTAGTACCCTTCGGATAGCGAGGGATACTCAGGAATATATGAAAAGAGGTTATATGAGTACGTTGAGTATTCGAGAGATATATATACTACGTACGGCTTGATATGATGGATTGTGTGTATACCTACTGAATAATATGTATATATAGGTTGTGTGAATACCTATTGTTGTGGTTTGATTATGTGTGTGAACATACCTACGCTACCTGCTATCACGGGAGGTTCCGCGCAGAGGGCAATTCCACCTTGACGATTCTAGTGAGGTCTAGATGTGTGCCCCAGGACATAGAACTTAGGGCGGCTCACTATGTGTTGTGTATTAGTGGGGTCGGCGTGTCATTTAGGCATGTTAGGTATGTGCGTATCCCAAACGTATAGAGCTATGTTCGCCTCCATTGTGTGTTGTTTAATTGAGGGCTCGAGGAGACATTCCAAACCAATAGTCCTTAATTGGTACGAGAGGTACATAAACTTGATAGCAGAGTATGCATGCATCGCGAGGGGTCATTCCGGGGATGCTATAGTTGTATATATTATATGTGTGATAAATATATACAAGTGTGATTTATCTACTTATGTGTGATAGTAGAATTGATAGATTGGGTAAATCTAAAAGTAATTTAATTTGAGAGACTTAAATAATTGACTCAATAATAATATGTGGGTAATATTAAATATTGATACAGTGGTAGCGTGTCGTATGTGTAATACGAGGGAGCTAGACCTTTTGTGGATAGTTAGATACGTTATCTAATTGGGTTGGGTAGCGTAGCTAGGTAGAAGACGTTAGGTGTGCATATTAGTTGAGAGGTGAGGAACTCAAGGGAGAGTACGTTGAACTAACGTGTGTATCTAATAACTGATTTAAACTGTGATTTAAATACTTGTAAAAAATATTTTCAAATGTTTTTTCTTGGGCTCTGACCCTAGTCAAATCTATTTTCCAAAATATTTTAGGTGTCCAGGCCAGAGCGACGCCAAGCTTGAGTATTCGTTTCAGGGATTTGTAGCTGCAGCACTTGTGGAGGCTTGCAGGAGTTGCTTTATACGCCTCAGTTTATTCCTTCCTAGTTAGGAGTTCTTTCAGTATTTCATTTGGGCATGTCGCCCTTTCAAACTATTCAGTACTTTAATTTATTTATCAGACTTTGTTCAGATTCAGTTTTATTTACCTTAGACTTGTAGTTGGATTTTGTTTGGGAACTGAAGATTTATTCGGTATTATTTAATTATTCAGTTATTTATTATGTGATTGGTTCAAACTATTATATTGTGTGGATGGTTTGGTCAATGTATTTATCTTCCGCATGTTGTTATATTAATGTAAGATAAAATTTGGCATCGGCTTAATTTAACATAGGTGGTTAGTAATAAAAAGTTTTCGACAGTGATGCTAAGAATGAACCAAATGAGATTCCTGTTTGTTTTAATAAAGGACTGATCACCCGTGGTTAAAATAGGCGTGGTATCACATGATATAAGCCCTACGATATTATAATTAAACATTAAAGGTAAGGTATTCAAGTTATGTTCACTTCTGAGGCTACTCGTGACTTCTCGAAGTTGGTGCACAAACGGTATATATGTGATAACTCCAGAGGAATCCAAGAATTTATTTAAATTAGAGTACTCAACTTTGCTTAAACTACCACAAGGAGTTCTGGTACTACATTTTCTACTCTTGCTCACTACGGCACATGAGTTTACACTTCCAGCCCAATTTCTAGGGCCATTGATATCAGAAACTTTGCACATAATACTCATCGCATATCATTAATTTATAATATTGATTGTGAGACTTTAACTTTTTCTGTAATTACCGATGGTAGTTATGCTCTACAGGCTATAGCTTGTACTGGTCCTGTCCATCCTTCATATATGTCTTTTGTACATTGGATTTTAATAAATGTTAATCATCCCATGCATTTAATATGAATAATCCGTTAGATGTCTTATGTGATCTTTCTTTTTTCCAACTCAAGTTCTTACTAAGAGTGCCCTAGTTAATATGATAAGGAAATGATGTATGTCTTATAACTTTTTTATATTGTTAGTGTCAGATTCTCAGATTCATTTCTCTATATTAAGATATAAATATATTCAGAATACTGGTCGCACCCAACTTTTTTAAACCTATCGCAGACTTTTTGTCAGCAATGATCAGTCTCTCTAAATCAACAAAAAACTGACTTTCAAGATTATAAAGGGTATCTTGAATTGCATACTTGAGAAGCTCAATCCATTTATCAGCAATCGCCATATGCAGTCGATAGTCGAATCCAACACCACCATCTTCGACAGGAATACAGAATGTTGGCATTCCACTTACCTAGAAAAAAGGAATATAATAATAAGAATGGCGCATGAAAACTACTGGTAACTTTCATTGTATAAAGATGTGGTGATCACTAGCTTATTTAGTTGTCCATTATATTGATGTATTGCTCCATGCAAGCATTATGACCAACAAAGTCACTACATAGAAAGTGGATAGGAGGATAATAGTTTCACTAGTTTTGATCATCAATAAAATCAACTTCGTCGTCATTGCCTATGAATAGGACAACGTTGATGTATCATGTTGTGAATTCAATAGTATTGACCTAAAATATAAATCCAGCAATGAGTAGACATTCTACTCACTCATAATAGTAGTAGTGAAAGAGACAAAGGAAGGAAAAGGGAGGAGTGAATTGCATTTAATCCAAGTTCCATTATATTATTGCATGTTTGAAAGTTATGAGATGAGCATTTAGGTGAACTTCTAGCTTTTGTATAAGGATAATAAGAGTTATCAAAGATTATATCATCTTTATTACGATTAAGGCTAGACTTGGTTAAGTTGTTGTCAGACAACAAGTTGGTCCAAAACAGAAATTATTAGAAAGTGGGATAGACAATGCATAAAATGCTCTCACATGCAACCCCTATTGCATGTTGAGAAGCAAATAGACACATCAAACATAGTGTAAATTTACAGATAGAATGGAGACAAATGCAAATGGAGAAACTGAAAGTCCTGAACACGAACAGAACCAACCACCCCACCCCTTCTCCCTCTCCAATGGGAAAGAGGAGGGGGCTAGAGAGATTGCAAACAACAATGGTCCGCTACGTATCTACATATGGCATGAAGGTTTTCAATATGTTTCTGTCAAAAACATCAAAGAGGGCCGGGATACACTCAATTTCTCAGGTAATGACTATTATAACACACCTGTTGATTCCCTTCTAGAAATGTCACATCACTTCATACTCCCTTTAAAATAAATATATTTTAAAGCAGAGCATGAAAATGAAGTTTTTTTTTTGGTAAGATAAGAACTTTCATGGAGAATCACTCAAACTAGAGTCAGTTGAGCACGAGAGAGCCTTCGAGTACTGTTGAGGCATATTCCTTAAAAGAAACGATACCACAAATTTAACTTGTATTATAACATGCAATACTTGAGCTAAAATGGATAGTTTGCCAGGAAAGGAACATTAGAATCTTTGAAGACAAAGAGGTTGAAAATGAATGGATATGGGAAAAGATAAAATGCTTAGATTCCTTAAGGGAGTCTTGCATGAAAGCTTTTAAGGATACTCCGTTGTCCTTTGTGTTTTGAATTGGGGTAAGGTCTCCACCTAATGCAGATTTCTACTCTAGAGGTCTATTAGGTGGTGTTGTTTGCTGGCATGAGGGGTTGTTTTTACTTGCTGTCCATCCTCTTCTTGTAAGTATCTTTATTATCAATAAAAGTTTCCTGAATCTGATAAAAAAAAGATAGATACGTGCAAACACGTGTAAGACACGTTAATTTTATATTAAAATCATGGACATGTGAAAAGGAGTGTCAAACACGTGTCCGCGTCAAGCAAACGTCAATGTCCAACATATGTTCGACACAAACAGAAGTGTCCGTGCTTCCTAGCTCCCGACTACCTTACACTCTCTTCATGTCCCCTAAACTTCAGACAAATGCAAAATAACCATCATACTTCATAAGATTTCTATCAAAAGCTATCCAAATTTCAATTCTAGATTTGGCGCATGAGGTTTCTGAAAATTACAAATTAACCCCAAAATGGGCACAAGGTGAACCATAAGCACCATAGGAATGTTAATTTCTAGTCTACATATACATGTGTTTAGTTAAAGACTATAGACAAAAGGAAGGATTGCAAGTGCCTGGTGTGTATATTTCTGAGCTTTGAGGGGAGTTTCCTATTCAGATGTCCATCAGAAAAGTAGGTGGTAACATATCGTTGAAATCACTGTTCTAAAACATCCGCCTAGGCTTGAGGCTTGGGAGAAACGCCCCGCCTTACGCTTTTTACGCCTTATTCTTGGGTAAAACCCTTAAGGCGCACTTTTTTCTAAAAACAATAATGCTTTAGTGAAACGATATTGCCTTTTAAAGAATTTTCTTACAAACCGGACCATTATCTCATTCAAAATAATCAAATAGTGTTTTAATTTGCATATATTCAGACATATTTTTATGATATGTACAATTTTAGTATTTTAATAGCCTTGTTATGGTTAAAAAATATTAAAATATATTAAGAAGGCCTAAACGTCTTTTCACACCTTTTTACGCCTAAGGCCCGCCTAGGCTTGAGGCTTGGCCTCCACGCCTCGATCACGCCCCGTGTTTTTTAGAACCTTGGTTGAAATGAATATGAATTTACGATGGAACCTTACTTTCATAGATCAATGGCACCCACTCAATTGGTTGCTACAGAGGAAGGATTGTGCCTCAGTCCTTCTATAATCAGTGTGGTTGGTTTAACTCTTATTCTGTACGGTAAAAAAAAAATTTCAAACCTTGGAAACTGCTCCACTTAATTAGGGTGTGTATATACATACAGTGCTTCTTTGGTGAGTACTGTCCACTTACAGACTAAATGAGTGTTTGGGGTTAAAAGGAAGAAATGGTCCGGGCTATGTTAGAATATCGATATGGTACTTAGAAGTAACAAATAAAAAATCCTCATTTGTATCCCTTACAAACCACGACATCAGGGAGCACGCTACCTCCCTCACCCTTCGAACTCAAGCCGGTGGAAACTACCAGATCTCACAAACACTCTCTCCAATACCGGAGAAAGAAAGGCAAGATGGCGATAATGATTAGCTGTGATTCGATCTGTGTTCGTCCAAGAAAACGAGTATGGAAGGTGCTTTCTCCTTGCATTTACTTATAAATCATTAATTAATGTTAGGGTTTTTCTCTTTTGTAATTTTACAACTATATATTGTCCATTTTTCTTTAAATCGATGGTACTTGTTTCTTCAAAGTTAGGGCTTTGTCTTCCATCATTTTTTCAGAGAAGAGTTACCTCAGCATGGACAAAATAAAGAGACCGCTATAGCAATAAAGAAATGGATGAGTGCCAGGGTAGAAAGGAAGGGCAGAAAGGAAGGGCCGGAATGGATCGATGCGATAACAAGGTTGAGCAGTAGTGAGGGGTGATAGCAAAAGTGTGGTTGATCCTCTAAGAGAGAGTAGATGAGAAGGTTCTGACTGAAGATCTTCGTGAGATGACATATTTGAGACCCGGTGGATTTCATGATCACACATATTCAACATATAATTTTCCGAATAATATCCACGACCACACGTATTCAAGACATAAACCTCTCGCACCCAATCTAAATCAACTCAGGTCATTCGATATCATCTAAATCGAACAATATTTAGGAGAAAATTGATTGAGGATAAAAATCCCAAGTTAGAAGAAACAAGTAACTTTGATTAAACTGAAAGTTGACAATATAGATTGTGTAAATGACGTCAAATGGGAGCAAGAAAAGATAAATCTCTCTCAAATCTCTATATCTCAAAATGGAAGAATGCCTCAAATGAGGCTACATATGAATATTTATAGGAAGGAGGTTGCTTGGCCTCTAAGCTAACAATATAATTACATTTATGTCCCTAAGAGCCAATAACATTCATTCTTCTAAATAACAAAAAAGGAAAATACAATGAAATACTAAAAATAAAGGAAAGACTAAAAAAAATACGATAAAACCCTAAAGATACTATAAATAACCCCTAATTCTTGATCCACATCATTCTCTCCTCCTTCGAAAAAGTTCGTCCTCGAACTTTAAAAGAAAATTGCGGAAGAGGCAAAAATTGAGGGGTCAAAACGTAATTTGCTGAAAATTTGAGAAGGAGAGGGCATTCTTCAATTCTTGGTTCAATCTTCATCTTTTCTCTCTCGCCTCTCATGTGAATCATCAAAAATAACTTCTACCGGGTCAAAAACCATGGTTTGGGTGCCAAACCCTAGTTCTTGCACATGTTGGTGGGTTTCCCTTAGGGCAGAAGATTGATTGGTTAGTGGGCAGAAGATTGATTGGTTAGTATGGGAGGGGGTTGGAATATAAGGGGTTGAAATTGGATTGACTTTGGGGGAGAGGGGTTTTTAATTGGTTCTTGGCAATTTTGGAGGGTTGGGGTGGATTGACTTAGGATTTCAAAGGGTGAGGTATGTGTTTGAGGGTTTCCAAACACGAGAGGAGAAATGAGGAGGCTAGGGTTTGTTTGGGTGGGTTCTTGGACAAGGGAGAGTAGGAACCCTAGAGTTTCTTGATCAAAATCTTGATTATTGAACTTCTTGAATACCGGATTGAGATCGGAAAACTTTTGAACCCCATCGGTGGGTTTTATGATCTCATTTGGTTGTTAGAGACCACGGATGATGTCGGCGATCATTCAGAAAGGAGTTCCAATCACCGGAGGGATGGATTGTATCCGGATTTGTGTATTTTGTGCTGGAGAGGAGTGGGGCTGCATTAACTGAGCAGAAAAGCCTTTGGTGGGGATGTTTGGGTGAACGGAGCTCCGAATTAGAGCGTGACTCGTCATTGGGACATCAAGAAAGCCAACCGGACGTGTGTAGCATTGAATCGGGGCTGTGAGGGCAGTTCTGGGCAGCTGCTGCGTCGGCAGCAAGTTCTGGACAACCGCCGAGGGTTGCGGTGCTCCAATCAGCGCCGGAGGAGACCTGTGGGTGTGACCGACTGGCTGTCGGTAGTCGCTGCCTACATACGAGTGAACTGCTGCATTTGGACAAGATTCCGACGTCAATACAACATAGTTTGGAGACTGATGCTAGGAGAGAAAAAACGGCGGCTGAGGGTATTTGATTCCCTATCGGCACCGGCAGAATGATTTTGGGGCTGCCGACCTGCCGTTGGAGGTCGCGACTTGCTGCGGGATACTCGACTGTGATCAGACAAGGGTGCTGCCCTTGCCGGTGGGTGGAAGTGGCTGCCAAGGGTCGCCAGGTGGTTACCGGGGTTGTTGAAAGGTTTCTTGATGCGGTGGTGGATCAAATAGGGTTAGAGTTTTGATTTTCTTGGGGTGGTGGGAAAGGGGTGGCGGAGGCGTAGTTAGAAGGATTTTGGGGGCCGTTACGGTTAATGGTGGTGGGTGGCAATTTGGGTGGTGGTGGAGGACGGTGGTGGTTGCCGGTGCAGGATTTCGTGCGTCAATCTCATCTAATTGGGACATCAATCAGTTGATGGACTCCATGATGTGATCGTAAGGAGGTTCCGCGGAGGTGTTCATCTTTTCTTGGACCCACCTTGACGTTGTTTACGAGTTTTTGTTTTACAACAACAACCTGTGGAGCGACTAGGCTCTGATACCAATTGACGTAAATGACGTCAAATGGGAGCAAGAAAAGATAAATCTCTCTCAAATCTCTATATCTCAAAATGGAAAAATGCCTCAAATGAGGCTACATTTGAGTATTTATAGGAAGGAGGTTGTTTGGCCTCCAAGCTAACAATCTAATTACATTTATGTCCCTAAAAGCCAATACCTTCCTTTTTCTAAATACGAACAAAAAAGGAAAATACAATGAAATACTAAAAATAAAAGAAAGACTAAAAAATAACAAAAATACAATAAAACCCTAAAAATACTAAACTAACCCCTGATTCTTGATTCACATCACTTTCATTTAACATTTTCAAATAAATCCAAAGATAAATTACCTTCTCTACACTCGTTATCTGGGACAAACAAAGATCGAATCGCAGCTAATCTTTGTCATCGGCTTGCTCTTCTTTTTCTCATATCAGAGGGAGAGGCTGTAGAATCTGGCAGGTTTTGCTGGTGTGAGTTCGAAGGGAGAGTGAGTTAGGGAGCTCCCTGATGTCATAGTTTGTAAGGATAACAAATGAGGGGAAATTTTATTTTTTTACTTCAAGTACCAGACCCGCTTTCTAACCCCGCCCATTTCTTCCTTCTAACCCAAAGCACTCATTTAGTCCGCAGGTGAACAGTTCACGCTAGAAAAGCACTAATACACACACACACACACACATATATATATATATATATATATATATATATATATATCCACTTTTAAGAGAAAAAAACTTCGCCCCAAATGACACAATGAGTACCACAGAGGATAGCTGGGTGGATAATAGGGAAGTTAGAAAATTCTCAGATTTCAATGTGGAATATCGTGGTGGATAAGCTGAGATTGACGGAGGTAAGTAGTATTAGGATCATGGGCCAGGATGCGGGTGAAACCGTTGATTTTTTTATCAGAAATGTAATAACTATGTACCTCAAAGTCGGGAACCAGAAAAAATACCTGTGGCAGAATGTTTGGTCAAAAAGCTTTCTATCCAGTCCAGGGCAGTAGAGATAGTACAAGAATGGGCTGCTCAATGACTTTGAAGGAGGTAATTACTATGGCCCCAGCGTTTTAGGGACTTAACCTCACAACTGGATGAGGTATTAACCACTTGCAAGCATGTCTTCTTTGATGAGGGGAGGATGTCTATCCCTCAAAGTCTGGTTTACCCCAAAGACTCGGGACAGTTTTCATCATTCATCTAAAGAGGTGAGTTCAAAAGGAAATGAGAATGTTCTTTGTTGCAGGTCCGAAAGACGAGAGACAAATTGCTAACCTCTATGGGAAGGGTCAAGTGTTCAAGAAAAGTTGAAACACCTATGAGAATTGGTCTTATTGCTAACCTCTAACAATATTTTTAAATATACAAAATATCCTTTTAAGCATAAAATGATGCATTCATCTTGAATCATGAAGTACCAGAATGGATAGAATAACTTACATCTTCACCAATGGCAAGAGCATCAGGGAAGAGCCCATGAATAACATCATTAACTAGCATCAAGAAAACCACAGCATCAACATCGGTTGTAAATCCAAAATACTCATTGTAGTTTCCAGTAAATGCAACCTAAGAGCATTAAGGCAGTCATCAGAAAAAGAAAAGGAAAAAAAAGCTTAGCAATTTACTGAGGAAACTGATGAGAAAGAATAAAAACAATGCAACAAGAGTTTTAATTTACATCACATATCAAACAACATGGATAGTATACATATATATATATATATGTCAGATAAGTTTCAAACACACCCACCCAATACTATTTATAGTATGTTCTACTTTTGATTTGTTATGTGATACACTCCTGTTATTTTAAAACCATTATTGATTTTTGGATGTCAAGGTCAAAAGGATATACAAAACTAATATAAGAATTTACATACATATTTTTTCCTTTTTCCTTCCAGCCTCCTTTTTCTTGTATATGTCAACCACTTCCCAAAGTAGAACTGACACCTTAGATGATATTTTTTGATGTTGTTTTGCTTCGTTACGATTATAAACATTTTTTTCATATACAAGGAAGAAGCACTTTCTCCACTTCGGCTTTTACTTACTGCTATGATCATTAGTGAGGCTAGGACTTGGCTATTCTTCTTTTATTTCTTTGCATAGGTAATTATTTTCTCCTTCAACATTGTTACTTGATAGGAAATGCCATTGAAAAAACATGATGAACAATCCCAAATATGTGACCATGCTAAGTAATCTAACATAACGCACAAAGGTAGTTTCTCAAAGCACTAAAGTTGGACCTGCAATCCATGGTGGGTGTACATCATTGAAGTCACACCATCAAATCTGAACCCATCAAACTTGTATTCATCTAGCCACCATCTTGCATTTGAAAGAAGAAACCTTAGTACCTAAAACACAGTCACAAATTAATTCCTGTATTAGATGACAATAAGAGAAAAGGGAAGGTGAAATGGATTGCAATACATTATTACTTCAAGTTCTGCAAGATAGCACATACTTCCCAGTGTCCGTAGTTAAAAAGGCGAGAATCCCACATCCAATGATAACCCCGCGATCCAGAATGGAAGTAATGACTTTCTGTTCCGTCGAACATGTTAAGCCCATCCAAAGTGTTATTTGATGAATGGCTGGAATCAGGTAAGAATTAAAGTTAAATGCAACATGACAAGAAACACACACACAATAGTTCAATAGTGACGTAAACCACCCGTCAAAAGGCTCCTAAAATTATCTAAACACCACTCTAGAGAGAGACACTCTTTTCTATTTCAAAATTCAAGCCTTCCTCAAATGAGGCTTACATGGGGGTATTTAAAGGGGAGGAGTAGCTTAGGCTCCAAGCTAAGGCCCTAATTACAAAAATGTCATTACTACTCCTTACCTTTACATACTAAAGCAAAACAAATGAAAAACAAATAATAAAAGAAAATAAAATGACAAATAAAATCCTAAAATAGGGCCCATTTTCATCACTCTCCCCGGCTTCGAAAAGCTCCTCCTCGAGCGTAGGAGATGAACGGTAGGAAAGCAAAGCAACAATCAAAGAGCTTCTCACTAGGAAGAAGAGCCGTTCTCGAAAACGCACCTTGTACCGGCTTGCAATAAATCCAGGGAAAATAAGAACGCAATCCAAATATGGCCGACCAATAAAATCGTGACTTAAGATTCCCATGATGAACCTCCTTAATACTACGCCGCAGAAAATTTCCTCCGAGCGCAAGTCAAAATCTATCATAGATGGGTCCATATACCCACCACCTATCACAGCACCCAAGATCACCACCTCATCCCCGGGAGAGATAAACACCGATCCAACCTCATCAAAATCGTCATCCCCATTCCCAAAGATTGGGAAGAAGTCGCTTAAATCAAATGTTTCCGACTCGCTAAAGTGCATGTGAGTCACCCAAATATCCTTGACAAAAATGTCAAAAAAATCCCCAATACACAACCCGATTTCGTCGTTTCTTTTTTTCTTGCAATCAACCAGCTTGGGAGGGGACTTTTTATCGTTGATTTGACCCAATTGGGTGTACGAGTGAGGGAGAATGATTGGGTGGAGCAACCAATCTTGGACAAGCCGTCGGTAATCTTGAATTGAGCCTCGGGGGTGAATCAAGGCGGAAACGTAAATTTTTAATGTTTGGGGTTTGAAAAATGGGTGGTGGGTCGGGGGATTCAGGTTGGTGGGGGAGGAATTTTGTAGGGTTGGAGGCTAGGGTTTGTAAATTGTGGATTAGATTGTAAAATGGTAGGTGAAACCCAAGAAGTGGGTTGTCTTGGATCTTGAATGGACGGCTTATGGAATGGATTTGGGTTTTGGAGGAAATTAGGGTTCAAGATTTGGGTTTTTAGGGTGGTAGGTTTTATGGTGGTGGGTTTGGTGTAGAGGGTGGGGTAGGGGAGGAGTTGTGGGTAGGGATTTCTAGGGTTAGGGTTAGGGTTAGGGTTTTGAAAATGGGTATAGATTTGTTGTTGTGATTGTACCCACTCTCCCGTTCGTTTTTTAATCTCCTCATATAGTTGTTCGGATCTTCTTGGAGCCATTGATTGTAACGTATGATTTTGGTAACAAATATACACCGATACACCAACACCAATGTGGAGCGACACCCGCTCTGTTACCAATTTGACGTAAACCACCCGTCAAAAGGCTCCTAAAATTATCTAAATACCACTCTAGAGGTTCTCGTCTTGCGTTTGTTTGGATTGCCAGGGAGCCATTGAAGAGTAGTCAACGATTTTGATAAAAAATACATTGATACACCAAATACCAATGTGGAGTGACGCCCGCTCTGATACCAATTTGACATCAACCACCCGTCAAAAGGCTCCTAAAATTATCTAAACACCACTCCAGAGAGAGAACCACTCTTTTCTATTTCAAAATTGAAGTCTTCCTCAAATGAGGCTTACATGGGGGTACTTAAAGGAGAGGAGTAGCTAAGGCCCTAATTACAAAAATGTCATTACTACTCCTTACCTTTAAATACTAAAGCAAAACAAATGAAATACAAATAATAAAAGAATATAAAATGACTAATAAAGCCCTAAAATAAGGCCCATTTCCATCAAATAGAAGCACAACAAGAGAAATAGGAAGAAATATTATCAAGATCTATAACAAAAGATCATATCACATCTAGTAAAGAATTACTACTCATACAATTGAGTATGAGTTATCGGGACATTTTTAAAGAAGGGTATGAATATAAGGCAGACTGACTTAAGACAGTAGAGAAACCAACTTTAAAAGCCCTTCCACTCACGGGAAGACAAAACAATATTTGACAACCTCACCTCTAAAGTTTGTTGATAGGGTTGGGTTAAATAAGTCATATCAATCACTTATACCCTCTCCCACAAGGACAAATAGAACCGATATGCACTCACACCAACAAAGGATGACAGAACAATTGCATACAAAGAGAAAGAAACCAACTAGACATGACTCACCGAGTCCTATGATTTTTTTTTCAAAGATTTTTATCCTCGACATGATGTACTGATTTGCCTCTTCTGAAACCGATACCAAGTCAAAAATTGGAGGGCCGAGCTTTTGGTCGAAACCGTATATTTGAACGGTGAATGTGACAATACATGTAGACAATTTGTTTGAACAATGCAAGAATGCTTACATACAACACAAAAGCACAATTAGTGTTACTTTATTCTCATACTGAAGGAAGTTATGATTGAAGATTCTATTAATACCTGTGAACAATATCCATGAGAACAACCAGACCTAGCTCATGAGCTCTATCTATCATAGACTTGAGATCATCAGGTGTCCCACATCGGCTACTAGGTGCAAAGAAATTCGTCACGTGGTACCTAAGGCACAAGATTATAAATGAAAAAAAAAAAAAAAAAAATCAAGTTTACCTTGGAAGTAAAGAAAATCAGACTCATTCACAACTCACGAGTACCAAGTGACATAAGAGTATGTGCTCGTAAGTTATCATGGTTTTCCCACCCACCCAACATTAGAAAAACAACTTCTTATAGACCCTTTGTTCGGAATTTGGAGAATAAAAAAAATTCAGGGAATACATCTACATAGTTGTTCACAATTTACCTCTTCATATAGTTGTTGAATAATTAACACGAGTTTTGGTTTGTTTTGAGATGCACAATTTACATGAGGATTTGAGTCTTTGAGATTCTGATTTCATTTGTCCACAATTTCCCACAAAAGTACTTCATAAATAGTGAATACCAATTGCTAAGTTTTGGCATCCATCTTGCTTATTGCCAAAAACAATATATCCGCTCTCCCACAAATAAAGATAAGATATCAGTTTTTCCACTGCTTGCTAACGCATATAAAGTCGTACACTACTGAAAACTGTAAACGCATTACCCAAAGCTAGCATAATATGAATGCTCTTGAATGGCCATGAGCTGAACAGCATTATAACCAAGCTTTTTTATGCGAGGAAGCACATCATCTCTAAAACTGGCATATGTGTTTATAATTGGCTCCTGCATCTCAAAGTCAAGAAATTGTAAGGGATACATAAAGAAACCTTACGACTTACAACCATAACAACATTCAACTATAATATCATATAGAATATGAAAGGATGAGGTATGAGAAGGGTCTTGAACTACATTTTACGGGAAAATGAGTTGGGCACAATAATTTAAAGGGGGCGGAACTAAAAACAATATAATATCATAAATATGACGAGCAGTAGTAATTCGAAGTAGGTTACAGATTGTTAAGATCGAGTATTCACACAGGTATCAGGGCAATATTGTTTTGCAAATCAACCTTATGACCTAATGTGAATTCTAAGCATAGCTAGTTCATTAGTTTATCAAAATCCATTGCTATTTGGGGGGCAAATGAAGAAACGGCAGCCACTTCTGTAAAGATGAAATTTCCTAAAATGTAATGATCATTACTATTTTTTATTGGTCAAAGAGTGCAAAGATGGGCAAAAATTACAAAGATTAGTTTTTATTTTGGGTCAAAAGGGTGCACGGTGAATTTTTCATGTGCGCAATAAAGTCACTAGAGCTCCAAAAATCAAAATGAAGAAAAACACTGTCAATGTGTTTGTGTTAACAAGAATACAATGAATTTCTAACCTAAACTTAGTATACCTGATCGGGTTCAGGTCTAGCCCCTCACTCAAGTTCCCCACTGAAGTTGAAACATTCTTTCTTAATTATCCATGCATAGAAGTTTTCATTTTTGAATTGGTATATCTAAAATTATCTTGTAGATGCAGATTATAATAATCCCAAAACATGGATCTTAGGCCATGCATAAATCTTGTGCCTTGAGATTTATCCCCTTGTTATATTCCAAACTCGCATAACAGGTAGATGAACACTTATTTCACTAGGATACATTTGATACTAAACACGCAAAGAACTTTATTAACTGGCAATCACCGTATCTCTTCGACATGTATAATTAACATAATATATTGAACAAAAGGGAAATTGGATTCCTTGATGCTATGTTTGGATTCAACAAAAGTAAAGAGAAAGAAGTGAGAGAGAAAAATACATGCTAAAAGGACAATAATTGTAGCAAATTTTTCCTTTACCTTCTTATTTTTCTGTGTTTTCTGAGATCCAAACATAATACAAAGGAACTATATTTTTCCATGCAGTATGTTTGTACAAATTCCCAACTCACAACAGCTGAGACTCCCAAAAGATAAGGCTTACATCACACTTGTCATCCTTTGGCACCATCTATTGTATCATGTCATGTGGCGCCGTGAGAACCACAACCAAGATTTTTGTGCTTCTCATTGCACCAATCACATGGGACAATAAAGTAGTATAATCATATGGTAAGCCAACTACTGTCATAAATAATATTGTCGAATGTCATATTTGTCTAGTTCACAAATGCTCAATAAGTCAATATATAGGAGCTATGCCAACTGACAGGTGAAAGTGACACAAGAATTTGTGAAATAATTTGTGTAAAGGGATAAATGAGATTTTGAAGGGGAAGAATAAGGAAACAGATATCCAGAATAGTTGGTAAGCGCACAAGAATCATAACATGAGAAATTCATTTTGTTTTCTTGAAAAGGTCGACATAAAATTTATGCAGCTGATGCTACTCTAATCTCCTTCGGAGTAAAATATACAACAGCTTGGCATGTGTTAAACAGAGTTCATTAAGCTGCCAGAAGAGTATAAGCAGGATATTTCAAATCATAAGATGAGAGAGAGGGAGTGAATGCACACCGTACTACTCATTCCGACATGTGCCTCATAAATCCTAAGTGATTTTGGTTTTTTGGGGCGAGGATGTTGAAATATATACTTTTCCTGTAGAGGTATCAAAAAAAAAATCATCATTATCCCCATAAAAAGGAATAAAAAATAAAATAATAAGGAGGGTGAGAGAGAGAGAGGGGGGGGGGGGGGGCATGCAGAAGATTACCTCTTCGGGTGGATCATAGTATATTCCATTATATGGGATTTCCCCAGGAGCCTGTACAGAGAACTTGATCCACGCAGGAATGGAGTCTTTAATGCCAGACGGAGTATCCATGCGGATCTACAAAATCAAAATTAAGATGATTATTATGAGTAGCATAGACACTAGGTGATATATTACGCACTAAGATAAACATACTATGATATTGAGTGAAGCAAAGAACCCTAACTAACATATAAAATAATGTTGCGAAAGAGCCAAAGTGAAATTTGGTGAACCACAATTAGTCATTACTGAAAAACAAAAGGGAAGATAGTAATATGCAATAGGACACACTGTCTCAATCAGAAGATATGTAAGAAACTAACTTCTAACAAATCAACAATGTCAACTGGCAACAACCACAGCAATTTGCTAGCCGTGGTGTTGTATACAGAACCTGCGCTTGCGGAGAAATTTTAGTCAAAGACACTTAAACAGGTGTAAATCTGATGCATAGTTCACCAATTGGATCCAAAGAAAAGAGAAAAGTACACCAAACACAGTCTACACTTTTATTAGCAAACCAAAGAATGAATCAACTCTTAACATCATCTCCTATTTATACTAAAAAATAATCTTACCCCAATTACAAAAGTAATTAATGGACAAATCTTACCCCAATTACAAAAGCATTAAATGGCCGAGCAAGCCTTTTTTTAAATGGTCCAGCAGCAAGTGGGTTTGGGCTTCCCAACAAAAACACAACACTTATTTCTCTTAAGCTCATAAATAGGTCTGTGGCGAAACAGATCCTTTTTGGAGGAAACAAGTTCTTCAGACAAAATCTGATGCCCGTTCCTCCTGGGTCAAAAGTAACCTAGGGTTATGAAACCTCAGATTTGGCCCTTTACAACAAACACCAATGCGATTCACCATCAACGGGACTCACCGGAGCAATAGAACTGTCAGAGACAAATCGCCAGAGAGGTAGGTCGATCGAACCCCTTATTCGATTGACTCTTATTCCTCCTCTCTCTTTTTCTTTTCGTTCGATTAAGCCGCCCTAGGGATGAATTAGATTTCAAATCAGAGGGTTTCTCATCCCCTTAATTTCTGTTGGCAGTGATTAAACAGTTTGAAAGTGAATTGATGATTGAAGGTAGGGTCTGTTCTTGGCAGTGGAGGTACTGATTTGTGGGGTTGCAGCGGGGGAGCCACCAGTTGGGTAGAGAAAATAATCCCATCAAGCTTTAATAGGAATAGGGCTTGTTGGCTCTTCATCTCATCCCGTTGCTTCTTGATTTATGTTGGATGTCATGTTATTTTAGTATTTACCCCTTTATATTGGGCCCTCCATATTTTGGGCCTTAGCTGTGTAGCCTCTATGTTAAATTTCATGTTATTTTGGTATATCTCCCTTTGTATTGGGCCCTCCGTGCTTTGGCCCAGTGTTGTGTACTCTTAATTTTGTAGTCTCTAGAACCTTCTAGAATTGTAATATGTTTAGTATAAATACAATTATTGGGCTACCAATTGGGTAAGCCATTACATTAAAAAAATCTTCTTGCTATCGGAGCGAAAATAAAATCTCTCTCTACATATCTTTTCTCCCCAACCCTCACCCTAATGCTGTTCACCGATGTTCTAATTGAGTGTTTTTGGAGCCCATTTTTTTTTTAGCATCTATTCTTCTTTGTTTTAGGGTCAAACCCTAATTCTTCACTCTTTTTAGGGTTTGTTGGTGTTCTTTGTGAAGCAAGGACCTGTTATTTTTTTTTTTTACTTTGGGGAAACTGAGTTGCTCGACTGCGTTGATATTTTGCAATGTTCTCGGCCCCTTGAGCGGTAGTTTCTTGATAGGCACACCTGCAGCAGATTTTTTATGACTCTCCAATAATTATTGGCGAGTTCTTGTTGTTCTTAGTACAAATCTGCCTTCAAGAATTTCAAATTGTTGTTTGGTCAATTTTTGGACACTTTTAAAGTTATTATGGGTTATTCAGGCATTGACAAACATGTTTTTCAGTGGAAAAACGTACCCGGACTTAATTGGCTATAAATTTCCTCATGAATGGGTGCACTTTTGCTTTCAGATTCTGTTGTGGTGATAGGAGGATTGTTTGTCGTCATCGTCCGGTTCTTCGCATGACCAGAGGTGTTGATACCACTTGTCCTCATGCGGTTCCTTCACCGGTTGTCGAATCTTCTCTAAGTGCCAGTGCCACCATCACATGACGGGAGAGTCATCTCTTCTTTCCTCATCCGCCGTTCCTATTCGTCAATATATGCGTATTATATGCGTATTGAGGATGGCCCTCGTACACGTATCCATAACAAGGGGGAAGGGTGTTTGTCTCCTGATATTACTCTTTCCTCAATTTTGCATTGCCTTAATTTTTCTTTTAATCTCTTGTCCGTTAGCCAACTAGCCTAACATCTCAATTGCGTTGTTATGCTTTTTCCTACCCATTGTCTCTTGAAAGACTCGAGTTCGAAGAGGATTATTAGCAGGGGCTATGAACTCAACGGGTTGTACTATTTTGGGGAACCTCCACCACCGCAACCTCCACGCCCTTGGTCTCAATGCTTCCATCTTGTCGGATTCCATTTTTTACGATGTTTCCCTCCAGACCTTGCACTTGTGCTATGACCACCTGGGGCATGTCAATTTCCAGTACTTATGCTTGTAATTCCCTTCTATTTCGAAAGCGTGAAAGGGAAAAAAATTCTTATGTGAAGTATGTATGCTCTCCAAGCATACTAGAACTAGTTATATTCCGCATATGATTTGCATTCCAAGTATGTTTGATTTAATTCATTCTGATGTGAGGTGGCCATCCCCAGTTGATGCCTTTTCTGGTTATCGCTATTATGTAACCTTTATTGATGATTATTCTCGGTGTACTTGGGTGTATCTCCTTAAAAGGAAATCTAAAGTTCTCCCCTTGATTGTTCAATTTCTCCAAATGATTAAAACTCAATTTAAGATAGTGGTTCGTAATATCTGATCCGAGAATAGGCGTGAGTATGTTTCTAATGAGTTTTAGATATCAACTTTATCAAAAAAGGATCTTGCATCAACTCACTTGTCCAAATACCACCGAACAAAATGGGGTGGCAGAATATAGAAATCGTCACCTAATGGGATTAGTTCGATGTTTGTTGAGCGGTATGAAGGTGCCCAAATCATATTGGCATCTAGTTGTCCTTACCATCACTTTTATCATAAATCATACCCCAAGTTGGGTTTTGGAGGGGAAGGCTCCTCTCTGATGCCTTCCACCTGATAACACTTTAATCCACATTCTTCCTCATGTGTTTGGGTGTACTTGATTTATTCATGATCGTAGTCCCTCTCAGACCAAACTTGATGATAAAACTATTCGGTGCATTCTTGTGGGATACTCCTCGATGTCTAAGACTTAGCGGAATTATGATCTGGTATCAAAACACATGTGTCACTCTGTTAATGTTACTATTCATGAGAATGTCCCTTTCTAAGGGGTGGTGAGTACTATGCATGCTCCGGACTCCTCACCCCTAGATATGATTGACTCGCCTTCTCACGAGAGCAGGGCTTCATCACTTGTCCGTCCTATTCCTACATTTGATGAGGTTCTTCCTCCCGCACCTTCTGAACCCTCCTTACAAGTACATTTGTCGCCCTCGAGCGCCTCTGCCACCTCTTTCTCCAGACTTCAGTACTCCCTCCTCTTTGCCACCACCTACTTTTGATTTTCCTTCTCGTTATCCTTCTCATATTAGGCATCCCCCTTCCCGATATGGTTTTATTGATAGTTCTAATCATTCCATTTCCCAATATCTTTCCTATGATAGTCTTTCAGATCCGTATCAAGTTTTTCTGGGCCAACTTAACTCCATCTCCATTCCCCGATCAATGGTTGAGGCTCTCCAAAATCCTAAATGAGAGGAGGCAATGAAAGTAGAAATGCATGTTTTGGACCAAAATGGTACGTGGGAGTTTGTTTCTCTACCTCCCGAGGAAAAGACCGTTGGATGTAAATGGGTCTTCAATGTGAAACATTTAGCCGATGGCTCTACTGATCGCTATAAGGCACGGTTGGTGGCTACGAGATTTACACAAATTCCTCGAGAGGATTGTGGTGATACATTTGCCCCGGTGGCCAAGCTTACTTTCGTCCGATTATTGATCTCTCTTGCGGCTTCTCACTCTTGGCCTCTACAACAGTTAGACGTCAAGAATGCCTTTCTATATGGGGATCTCTCCGAGACCATCTATATGAACCTTCTCCGAGTTTTTGGGTTGAGGGGGAGTATACCGAAAAAGTGTGTCGTCTCCAAAAGTCTTAATGGCATAAGCAATCACCTCAAGCATGGTTCAGCAGATTCAGTGAGGTTGTTATATCCATGGGGTTTACACGGTGCCATTCCGATCATACGTGCCTTATTTGATGTATCATTTTATTGGTTTATGTTGATCATAGATGGGATTACACGAGTGATGATGGATATAAGGAAGGTGTTTGATGTGAAGGACTTAGGCCCTCTCCGTTTTCATTATTTTCTTGGGATTGAGGTGACTCCGTCTCCGTTATTATGTGACCTTTATTGATGATTATTCTTGTACTTGGGTGTATCTCTTTAGAAAGAAATCTAAAGCCCTCCCCATATTTGTTCAATTTCTCCAAATGATTAAAATCCAATTAAGATAGTGGTTCGTAATATGCAGTCCAATAATGGGAGTGAGTATGTTTGTAATGAGTTTAGATCTCAACTTAATCAAAAAGACATCTTACATCAACTCACTTGGCCATATACTCCCGAACAAAATGGTGTTGGGGAACGTAAAAATTGTCACTTAATGGGAGTAGTTTGATGCTTGTTGAGTGGTATGATGATGCTCAAATCCTATTGGCACCTTGTTGTCCTTACCCCCGCTTTTATCATAAATCGTAACCCAAGTCGGGTTCTGAGGAAGGCGCAGCTACAGTGCCTTCAACCTGATAGCATTATATTCCACATTCAGCCTCGTGTCTATAAAAGTATACATGGCTAGGATAGTACTATTAGTGTCTTCTATCACTGCTCATGCTCAAGATAAATTATAGGTGTCTACAACATTATCCATGGCCAAGGCATTACTCTTATCTATGTCACTATTCAAGTCATGCTTACAGCATAACCTAAGTTCGTATCTATCACAAGTTACCAACCCAATGTCATTAATCAATATAACTTGAAAGTTATAAATGTTAGTTTTTGTTGTAATATATAATTAGTGGTATATTTATAACGTGTATTAGTAGTATGTTTGTAATTAATGATAGGAGATTTTATGGCATAATTACTGAGTCAATTTTTTATTATTTGACATGTATATATTACCTCCCCCTTTAAGAGATGAATACACATAAATTATTACTCCCCAAATATTTCTACATGGTATCAGAGTTATTCTACTAAGGTGTTCCTTCTCTCGATAGCCTCTCTCTCGTTTCGGCATCTCGTTAGAATTTCTCTCATCTCCGCATCTCGACACTGTCCATCAACATTGTTCATCGGTACTGTTTATCGGTATTGTTCATCAGTAATGTTCCCTGATACTGTTCACAATATTGTTCATCAGTACTGTTCACGATACTATTCACACAAAAAAAATGTTGCCTTACCTTATTTCAAATTTGATCTCCTCCTTTCAGATCTTCTTTCTCAGTTTTGTGATCTATTATTATTTTTTGATATGGATGATAACAGAGATTCAGTTACCAACCTATGTACTCATTGTAGACAGACCAACCATAATGTTGACTTTTGTTGGCATCTTCATGGCAAGTCTACTTGAGCTAATTAGGCTACTCTTAAGGGGGAGTCATTTACCCCCGCTCCTACCACTGCAGCATCAGACATTGTTGTTTAAGGCACAAGGCGCACCCAGGCGCAAAGGTGTCTCTGGAGCCTAGGCGCTAGGCGCTAGGCGCAAGGCGAGGCACGCGCCTGATTGAAGCTAGGCGCACTTTTTTTTTTAAAAATCAAAGCAATATATTGATGTTATAATATATGAAATATACTATAAAAACAGAAAAAATATGCAACAATACAAATACTAATTTAAATTGAGCAAACAATATGAAATATACTATAAAAACAGAAAAAATATGCAAAACAGTAATTAAATTGAAATTGCAAAACAGTAAACAATATTTTCAAAACAGTAATTAAATGGTGTTGTATTTAAACTGCAAAACAGTAATTAATTAAATAGCAAAACAGTTTTAAAAAAATACTTAAAAAAGTCATTTTTTTTTTCTTTCTTTTTATTATATTTCAACTGATATTTTTTCCTTTTTGTAGAAAATAAAAAAAAGTCAGAAAATGGAAGAAAAAAGAGGCAGGAAAGGGAAAGGGCAGAAAAAAGTGGCCGGAAAAAGAAAAAAAAAAGAAGGAAAAATAAATTAAAAAAATCAGAGAATACATTAAGAGAAGAAATGGGCCGGAAAAAAAAAAAAAAAAAAAAAGAACACAGAAAAAAGAAAAGAAAACGGGAAAAATAAACAGGAAAAAAAAAATAGGCACCTTTAATAAGAGCAGCCGTTGAGAAAGAATAGCTGTCGGAGAAAGCAAAGTGCAGGTGGAGAAGCACAGAGAAGACGGAATAGAGAGAGCGAGAAGAGCCGCCGGAGTTTGGAAGGTTTTGTGAGATTAGGGCTTTTCTTTTTTTGATATTTCAGTTATGTTTTGTTAAAAAAAGGTGCGTTTATGTTTAAAAAATAAGGGAACCAGGTTTTTACCAACAAAAATTAGATGAGACACCTGTTTAAAAAAAAAAAGGGGAAAACAGAAGAAGTGCGCCTGGGCGAGCGCCTCGCCTAACCCCCCCTCAGGCGCCCACCCTGCGCCTTTAACAACTATGGCATCAGATGCTTTTCTAGCGCCCCCCCCCCCCCCCCCCAAAAAAAAAAATCCCTATAAAGCCAAGAGATGTGACCGGATCTGGTTACTTCGACCTAGTTTGTATGATTCACTTCTTCAATGTTCTTCTGCTTCTATTGCTTCCACTACTAGCAGGTAATATCGGCCTTCTTTCTTCTACCAGTACACCTTGGATTCTTGATTCCGGTGCTTTTGATCATATGACAGGTGATCTATCTCTTTATTCTAATGTTTTTTATCCATCTTCGTCCTCATTTCTTACTATTGCTAATGGCTCTAAAACATGTTTTAAAGGTATTGGCATTGTTCACACCTCTGGCCTTCGTTTTTCATTTGTTCTCTATTTACCACAGTTTTCATTCAGTTACTTGCTTTTTATTCGCAAGATTACTCGGGATTTCAACTACTCAGTAACCTTCTTTTCTTCTTGTGTTTTTCAGGATCAATAGACAAAGAGGACGATTGGTGGGCATATGAGAAAGATGGACTCTACTTCTTCCAGGCTCCCACTCCAGTTGTTTTTCAGTCAACTTCTTCTCCATATCAGTGGCATTGTCTGTTTGGACATCCCTCCTCAACAAACCTTAGGCGTCTAGGTCCCTCTTTACTGATTTTTCTACTTTTAATTGTGAAAAATGTGTACTGAGTAAACACCGTAGAGTGTCTTTTCCTCCTAGGTATTCTTCTCCATGCTTTAAACCTTTCATACCGAACCACTGGTTTATGTGGTGCTAAATATTCTGTTACATTTATTTATGATTATTCTCGTTTAACTTGGATGTATGTTCTTAAAAATCGGTCTCAACTGTTCGATATTTTTAAGACCTTTTATGCTGAAATTTGTCATCAATTTAATGCTCACTCACTTTTCGTAGTGATAATGCTAAGAAATATACTAATAAATGTTTTCATCAATTTTTGTATCCCATGGCATTATTGATCAAACTCCATGTGTCACTATACCACAACAAAATGGAATTGTTGTAAAATGGAATTGTTGTACGCAAAAATGTCTTATTCTTGCCATTGCACAAGATCTTATGCTTCAAATGAATGTTCCCAAAACCTTTTGGAGTGATGCAATCTTAACCACAACCTATATTCTTAATTGAACACCATCTCATGTTCTTAACAATCAATCACCTTTCCTAGTCATGTTTCCTGATATTCTTCATTTTCCTCGATCTCCAAAGGTTTTCGAGTGTGTCTCATTTGTTCATAACTTACTACCTAGTCGTGACAAACTTGATCCCCGCGCTCACAAATGCATATTCCTTGCTTACTCTAGCACACAGAAAAGTTATCGATGTTACAATCCTACCCTACGACGATGCTTCATCAGCGCAAATGTAACCTTCTTTGAGGATGTTCCCTACTACTCAAAATGACAACTTTTCCAGGATCCGATCTGATACCTATTAATATCATGTTGCCCATTACTGCTCCTGACTTTTACCATTTTCCTCTCTCTACTCCCATTACACAGGTGTATATGTCCGTCATCGCCAACATATTGCTCCAAATACTCCTCTCGATGGGTCCTCTTCATCTCCTCCACCATTCGCCTCAGCGTCTGCCGATCCTCCTACTCCATCTGTCGTAGACCTTTATAAGCCTATTGCAGTACGAAAGGGTACTCGTACTTATACTTCTCATCATATTTCTAATTATATTTTTTATACTCACTTATCTTCTTTTTAAAAAAATTCTCTGTCGGATTCCTCTTGTGCTATTCCCAGCATTACAGGGAAGCTTTATCACATCCTGGTTGGCACACTACCATGGAAGAAGAGATGCATGCTTTAGATTTGAATCATACTTGGAATCTTGTTCCTCGACCTCCTAATACTCAGGATGTCGTTGGGTGTTTACTGTCAAACAAAATCCTGACGGTACTGTTGATCGCCTTAAAGCTCGCCTGGTTGCTAAAGGTTTCACTCAGACCTATGGCATTGACTATATAGAGACATTCTCTACAGTGGCTAATCTCAACTCTGTTCACATTATTCGCATTGTTATTTCTCTGACTACTTCTCTAGATTGGCCTCTTCATCAGCTTGATGTTAAGAATGCCTTCCTGCATGGTGATCTTTCTGAACAGCTCAACCACTTAAGTTTGAGTCTGCATGGTGATCTTTCTGAACAACTCAACCACTCAAGTTTGAGTCTCCAGGGGAGTGTGTGTATTCTCAAGAAATCTATCTATGGCCTTAAACAGTCTCCACGACCATGGTTTGATAAGTTCAGCAGAGTTGTTGCTTATCATATAACTCGCAGCCAAGTTGATCATTTTGTCTTCTTCAAGAAGGCCAATGCGGACATTATTATTCTGGTTGTTTCTGTAGATGATATAGTCATTACTGGGAGTGACACTAATGGTATTCGAAATTCTTATTAATCACCTTGGTTCCGGTTTTTATACCAAAGATTTGGGGAAGCTTCGTTATTTATTGAGTATTGAGGTGGCTAGGTCTAAAGTTGGCATTAATTTTTCAAAGGAAATACATTCTTGGATATTCTTAAAGAAACTGACTATCTTTGTTCTAAACCAATTTCTTCTCTGATGGATGCAAATCAGAAGCTATTTCTGAATTCAGGTGACTTAATTGCAGATCCAGAAATGTATCGAAGACTTGTAGGTAAACTTATTTATCTCACAATTACCAGGCCTGATATCTCATATGCAATCAGTATTGTGAGCCAGTATATGACTAGTCCCTGAGTCCCTCACTTAGATGCAGTCATTCGCATCCTAAAGTATTTTAAGAATGCTCTAGGACGTGAACAACTTTATCGGTCTTCTGGTCATCTTCGTCTTGAGGGATAGACAGATGTAGATTGGACAGGATCTCCTTCGGATGGAAAATCGACCACAGGCTTTTGTACTTTTATTGGAGGTGATCTTGTGACTTGGAAAAGCAAGAAACAGTCGGCCGTTGCCCGTTCTAGTGTTGAAGTTGAATATCGAGCAATGCCTCATACAATTTGTGAACTCATATGATTGAGAACCCTCTTATAGGAGTTTGACATTTCAAATCAATCTCCACATCTCTACTGTGACAATCAAGTCGCCATTCACATTGCTAGCAATTCTATCTTTCATGAAAGAACCAAGCATATTGAAGTTGATTGTCATTTCATATGATCATAGGTGGAATCAAAGGAAATTGTTACTCCTTCCATTCCATCTCGTTGTCACCTGGCAGATATTTTTACTAAGACTCTTCCCAATGATAAAATTGACTCTATCTGACATCTACTCTCCGACTTGAGGGGGAGTGTTGTAATATATTATTAATGGTATATTTGTAATGTGTATTAGTGGTATATTTGTTATTAGGTTTAATTGTAATTAGTGATCGGAGGGTTGATGGCCTAATTAATGGGTCAGTTTTTTATTATTTGACATGTATATATATTGCCTCCTCCTTAAAAATATGAATACACATAAATTATTATTCCCTAAATATTTCTACAATTTTATAAAATAATATGTTGTAATTTTATAAACAACTTCATAGAAGTTAAAGTTATTTGAGCAATTAGGACATTAAGAAGGGGGGATTACGTGAAATGAACGAGAAAGTGAATTTTTAGAGAGAAACCAAATTGAGTTGAGATGGTCACAACCATATTGAGCAACTCTTGACAACCCACGGTGTTTCTATCTCAAAGACATTCAACTATCTTATTATATAAAGATACAAATTAAACAGTAGCAAAGTAAGTTAGCGTAAGTTAGCACAGGGTATAAAAATCCATCTATCAACAACACATCTATGAATTATGATACATTAAAATGAAACCCTCTTTCACTGTTTTCCGTTTTGGTTTTGATCACGTTTCTACAGTTTGGTGTCTAAACATTGTGTATTTACTAATCAGGCTATTATTCTTTTCTCGTCAATAAATAAACTTCGTTCACCACAATCCTCATTTGATTTTGGTGCTACATACTGTAATTATAATGACAAAACAGTGTTGGCTGCATATGTTTTTTACAAGAGTAAATTCTTTTGTATGTTGACCAAAAGAGAGAATTGCATACATAAATAATACAACTAGCTAAAGGAACGAAATAAGGTAAGGAACATAGATAAACTCAATCAAGAATCTACCAAATCTAATTCTAACCTTAGGAACAAAGGATTAACACTAAATGGGACCATCATAGTGCAATACCCCATAATTATAAATAGTTCAAGAAATTGAAGAAAATAATTAAAATAATTAATTTGAAGGGGGGAATTTTAAATAATGGGATCATTTTTCACCCTAAACTATGGGATCAAATTTATGGGGTAAATCATGTAATTTTATTGGGTTGTGAATTTTCGGTTAGACTTATACGGTCTTTTGGAATCCCAAATAGTGTTAAAAATGTGGGGGATTGTACCTATGGTTTGGATGACCTATTGGGTCAAGTTTGGGAGTGTTTGGACATTGTTTTGGGACTCATAAGGTAGAGATAAATTGGGGTTAAGAGAGCATGAAGAAAAGCATTATTAATATATAAGTTAGGTTAACTTAGCCTCGTCTCATCATTCATAAAACAAAACCCTAAATCTAATTGGGAGTTAGAGAGAGAGAGAGAGAGAGAGAGAGAAAGAAAACTTGGAAGGCAAGTTTTGCAAGGCAAGTTGGAGAGGAAGGCTTAAAAGACTAAAGAAGCAAAACTGGGGAATCAACTTCTCCCTCAAATTAAGTATTTTCATCTTAAAACAAATCGAGAAAAGAATTCTATCTACTCCCCTTTGATTGGAATAGTTTATGTTAGAATTAAGGTAATTTAATTAAATAGATTGAGGAGATAACATCAGGTTGAGAAATCTTAAATTTGGGTTATCATTGTATGTTAGAAATGTCGGGAATTCTAAAATTGGAGTTGTAATGCTAGAATTAGGGCTCATATATATAGTTCATGCACATGGGTTAAATTGGATAGGGTTTAACAATTTGAATCATGGATTTAATTCATCACGTTGTTAGAATCTATCTTTAGATAAGAGAATTCAGTGGATTTAAGTTAATTAGTTGGAGTTGATGATTAAAATCGTTAAGTTATAAAATTAAGGGTTTATGCTAAAGCTGGGTTATATGAGACAATTTTATCATCCTCTTACGATAAATTTTGAATTTAGGAATCAATTCATGATGGAAAACATGCATGTAATTTACGGTTGGGTTGTAATGAGTGAATTTGTGGAGATTATGATAGAATTCATAATTTATGGAACTAGAGTTCATGGGATGTTAAATTGGTAAATTGATTTATGTATACTGTTAGGATTAATAAACTCAAGTATTAGATGTTGAAATATTGGATGTTTCTACCCCTAAACTTGTGGCTAATCATAGAAACTGATCAGATATCATTGGGGTTTAAATTTGATGGTTTTGGGTAGAAAATTCATAAAAATACAAGGGTTGGAATTTATGGGTAGACGGCTTGGATTGATCCTCGCAGGGCCGAAACCGGGTGTTCTGGCTAGGTTGGGTTTTGTGTGAATTTCAATTAAGGATTTGGTTTGGATTATGATGAGGATCCATTTTATCTTCCTTTTATTTTCATGGTATTTTCTATTCTTAGTTCTTTTTAGGCCTTTTCCTTCCTTAATTAGTTGCCAAGCATGTTTGGGACTAATTAGGCATTCTTTTATTTTTTGTAGGCCTTTTTAGTCAATTTCGCTAATTACTTGATTAGCAAGTAATTCAGCCCCGATAAATAGGCTTGTATTCTCATTTGTACTCACTTTTTGCCATTCACAATTTTGATTCTCTCTCTAAAATTAGGGTTTGGTAATTTCTTTTTAGCCATTTGACGTGTAGTTTACATCAGATTAATTCGAGACTATTGTAGGATCAAGTTCATTGACTTTTGGGCTAGTAGGGAGATTTAACACGGCTAGGGAGTACCAACAAAATCTAGATTGATTGGGATGATTTGGGGAATTAAATTACCCGTACGGAACCAACGTACAATAGTAGGACTTTTAAGGAACCGCGTAGGTTGTGGGTACATATTTCGGTTTTGTATGCCTATTGTATGATTTTTATGCGTGTGAACATACCACGGGTGAGATCAAGCTCGTGGCAAATCTACTAGTCGGGGATTCGATGGGACATGAGTGGCAAGCCTACGTAGGGCACCCTAGCTGATGACGCCATGTATATATTATTATCTCGATTCTACGTGCTAAGGCCGCCATTTCTCGTGAGGGACAATGAGAGCTCGATCCTTCCATGTAGACTTTGCTATGTAATTACCTAGTTGGTGTGATGGTGTAATAATTTCCCCTTGATGTGTATTTTAGGACTTTAAAGGATGGGACCTCATTTAGTCAGTCATGACTAATAGAGACACGAGTGATCCCCGGAGGTGTAAGGGTAGACCTTCGTGAGATATTTGCTTGTGGGACGTGGGTGTGCTTAATATTGGTAGGTATGGGTCAGGTGGACCCATGTATTTGACTTGTTAATTTTCCCTGAGTTTGCTCTATCTTTTGTGGTCGAGTGTTCTGATGTTGTTGATATGATAATAGTTGATATTTACTGTGGGTCGTGCTGTGGGCATGGATTAGGTGCTCATGTTCTTAATATGCTAGTAGTTAATATTTGTAGTATAATCAATTGTGCTGTTATATAATGTGGGTAGCTAGTGGTGGACTTCCCTTAGAGTACGGGACTACGTGCAATAGCGAGTAATTCTAGACAGTTGTGTAGTTACGTGATTTGGGTAGCTAGTGTTAAACTCACCCTTATTCTATGACACTATGTAAAATAACGAGTACTTGTAGTATGGTCGTGGGTAGCTATATGGATCGGGTAGTTAGTGATAGTCTTTCTCTTATTTTAGTAGATTATGTGATCAGGTGTAGATGGAATATTCCGAATTGCGGGGTAGTATAGATGCCCTATCGTGAACTGTGAAAGGACAGTGTGAACGCTCTACAATCATGGATGAGCTGTTAGGATGCTCTGTTGGGATTTGGGATGCGCATAACTATGCCCAAGTGGTTAGTTTACACGTTTATTTCTGGTGCTTCTATATTCACAGAGAGAAGGTATCACATTGAAAATGGGTGAACCCCATGGTGGGGTGGTATATGGAGCATTCTTTTTAGCAGCGCTCTCAATAGTGGAGAGTGCGGGACCCTCATATATTGTTGTGATAGGGAGAGGATTAGACTCTCTAGGACGTAAAGGGACAGATTAGTTAGTGGATCTCTTCAGATAGGTAGAGGTGGTTAAGGGAGTACCATGGGTAAAATGATTATAGGTTGGTGATCGAGGTCCTATAACCGTTAGATCTCATCAACAAACTATCGGGACGGTTCCTTGTTTGAATTTTACGTCCCAGGCATAAAGTCTAGTGTTGTTTGGGAGTTAGGAATGTGATGTTGTGACGCTTAAGCCTAATGGAGATTAATAGGAATTGGATCGAGATAGTTGTTTAAAGATGAGTGGGTGTTTGGTGGTTAGTGTTGGAGAATGAGATAGACTGTGGTAGTCCTAGTAGTTCGCATACGAGAAGAGAATTAATTATGGTTAAAAGGTACTTAGTAATTAGTGATCATCTTTAAGGTTGCATGTTGCCATTTAATCGAAACTTTCTATATCAGAACGGGGCTACTTTATACTTAGGTAATCATAAGATATTATCTCCATTCGGTTACGTGGAAGATTTCTTGCAATGGCTTGACCCGCATTCCTTGACTAACAATTTTCAGGTTCTAACGGGGGGACCAAAAGGTTGTGCTTAGCAGTGTTGATTCTTTCGCAGTTAAGGATACGTGTAGTGTAGGGCTCTTTCTATTTAGGTTCAGTAGAGCTAAAGTACTTTTTATATTTAGTTGTATAATTTGAGTTCATTCAGAAGATTATATTTATTATTCAGTTGATCCATTTGTATTCAGAGTTGTAATGATATTTGGGTTAAATCAATTTATTCATGTTCATTTCATATTGTACGTGCGTGGATATTCAAGTTTTTATTTGAAGGCATATCCTTATGCTTTGAGTTATTCATATTCATTTGCACTCTTATGTCATTTCACATGCTTAAAATATTATTAATTGTTTGACTCTCTTAAATTGGGTATTTAGGAATGATCACCCTAAAAATGAAATTTACAGGATGTCATATATAGCAACACAATGTAACTTGAGGGTGTTCTTGGTTCGCTTATCGCTTATCTTTCTTCTTCTTTTTGATATAAAAACATTGTAATTTTATTAATATAATAAAAATATTGGATGGGAGAAAAAGTAGTTCAGCACTAGTATACCGGGATCACTATACCCCCCCCCCCCCTCCCCCCTGCATATCGCGATCTGGGGTCATACAACCGGAAATATGGTGGGTTAATGATCCGGATCTCTAAATGTGGTGTTCCCAATTTCAACATTGACAATTTTAGTTATTATTGATAATAATGGAACTTTTGACTCCAATAACATAATAAATGAGAACAAAAATGACTTCTCAACTAATATAATATAATACAAGAATGGTTCATATATCTTATTAATACATTGTAGAATGGAAATAACATACGCATACATCCTTAGTGAACTTTTGTTGGTATTCATTTAGCACTATGATCATGTTTAGTGAAACAATTAAGCCTACCCCACCATACCGCTATCCAGATAAAGTAATGTACCTGTACCACGTACAAGAGCGGCCCACGTACGAGATAACATAGACTAGTACATCAATCTTCCATATAAAAACAAAAGTCTACTTTTACTCGTACATGAACACCCCTCCTGGCTTATCTTGTTTCTTGTTTTCCAGTAACGTTCAAAAACATTAAAACAGCCAGTTACATGATTACAATAGAATCTACTCAACGGTTTTACTGACTATAGTTCTCAAAAGAAATGACACGCGAATATTAATATAGATTAACAGGCAGAAGTAGGTATTTTTTCCAACCTTTTTTCCATTATATTTTGTGGCTTAAAAGATAATATAATGAGTACAAAAACAAAAATCACTAACATAATGTTCACATTATAAGTCATTGAAAATAATTTACCTTCACTCTTGAGCCGTGAGGAATTGGCGGAGAACCATCTGCATTGTTTGGCAAGAAGATCTCCCAGACACCAAATTCATTCTGTTCATATACAACCAATGAGTTTCATGCTACTTTACGTCATTCAACATAGATCTTTCCAAACAGCTTCAAATGGGAAAACAAGCAACAACAGCAGATATTTAATTGAAATGGTAATGCCCCGCATTATATACTTAGTTGGTGTAGCTTATTTTATTGATAATTAAGTTAATTAGTAAACGGCAATTGCATTTTTCAACCAGATTGTAAACAAGAGTGCTGGAACCGTGTTTCTGGAATTAAGTTACGATTTTCCAATGATTTAAAATTTCAAGAATAATTGGGAGCATTCACAGTGGAATTGAATTCCCTTTTCTTTTTTATATGTATTGGAAAAGGCGCTGAAATGAGAGTGCAATCCATGAAAATGGGGTGTATACATGGGGTACAAAACCAAATTCCATATGATATCAACTAAGAAATCTGTAAAGGAAAAGCACCTGAAAAGACTAGTAAATCCAAATAAAGAAAGTATTGATGAAAGTAACCTTCAATGTTGCAATAAGTTCCTTCTCCTTTTCAAAACCCCCCTATATTTCAATAGTGTCAAATGCACCAAGGAAAGACAGAGAGGTGGCGCCTCTCAATATTTTACCTCCTCTCTTTATATACAACACCTACTCAAATGTAGCTCTAAAACTGATCTCAGCAAGGTCATCATATATACCAGAAAGGGTCATCTGCATATTACATAACTCCTTTAGAGAACATAAAATTTAATAAGTGATCTACACTCTTCCCTGCATCCTTACAATCTGGTTCCTTTTATTCTAACGTCAGAAGATATTTATGAAACAAAAAAAACATTTATACTGCGCACCATAACTCTGCTCTTAAACCATCCTAACTCTAATTTCAGCCTGCCCCACATTTGCAAAGGTTGAAGAAATCCATCATTTCTCAATCGAAAAAATGCTTAGTCATTGAGTCTTGACTCCCCTGCATCTTGTTCATTTTCTTTCTTGATGCTCGTGTCAGGGGAGGTTAATAATAACAAAATGAAAACGGAAAAGCCTTGACGATGGGACAAATGGCTTGTCCAACTATCTATAACTTGGATTACTGCAACTTTATCCAATAAAATATCCTCCAAGATTCTATAGTTCTTCCAAGATTAAACATATATATTATCACTTCCAGCATCAATTACATAATTAAAAAACACCAGTAAAAGTGATGACCCACGTTTGCAAGTGCAAAAAGAAGCACAAAAATTATCACTAGAAGTGTGACATTTAGCTTGTACATTGAGATAACACTATGACTTTGTCAAAGTTTGACCTCGAAAGAGTTCCTACTGTAGAATTCTTTCAGAGCAAAAATATCTATCTGATCTAAAAACTAGGAAACAGATTCAGGAGTCTACTGTAAATAAATTTAGGGCTTTTTTTACGTACCCCCCCCCCCCCCCCTTCATAATCTCTGACTTAACCCCCGGTTTCTTAACGGATTACGGATTAGTAATACCGTTAAAAAATCCTTACTTTCTAATTAGTCGTAACCCCTAAATAACATTTTAACTAAAATTCCCTTGTATCTAGCTAAAAAAAATACCTATCACTTCATCTTCTTCCCTCAATTAAAATCCTAACTTTTCACCAAAGCCTAAATTCTACAACCCACATAACCTGTACCTGATTACCAAACATCCTCCACTCCTAGTTGGATCAGAAACTAATAAACATAAAGTTGTCTAAGTCAGACCATATAACTAAGCAAGAAATATTCCTTCTGCTTATTCTAGTTAGAGCCTCCTTTACTAAACAATCAGCAGCTTTTTGCGGGTCCTCCAAGTGCCTGATGAGATTCACTGCCTACTAAGATAACAAATTCAGTATCAGTGTCTATTCTCTCAGATCTGACAATTATGTGCTTCTACAGGGCTTAGCCCCCACTGAATTGCTGGAGTCACAAGCTAATATGAACTTGCGGAACTAATTGAGTATAATAAAATCAAATGTAAATCGAGCCATATCTTCAGAGAGATTTTACTGTTGCTTTTTGAACTGTAATCATTGATGCCCTTTTATCAAACTTGAAATTTATTTGGATAAATTTGGTGGGCTCTTGATCTTTACTTTTAGTTTAGCTTTAATTTAAAAATGTTGGAAAATTAGGGTTTTGATTTGGAGAAGAAGATGAAGTGAGGGTAGCTTTGTCAAAAAATACATGAGAGGTATGTCTAATTACAAAAAGGCCAATAGCCGCCGGCATAGTTGCCAAAATCTTACGATTCGCGATTCGAATCTTACGATTCGATTCGATTCTCACATAAAATGATTCGAATCGAGTTGAGAATCGCAAATGTCTAAAGAATCGGACTGAATCGTCGATTCACGATTCGAATTTTCCGATTCGGGTCCGATTCCCGATTCGGTTCCGATTCAACTTTTTTTTTTCCCCGATTTTTTTTACCTTATAACCATACGTGTGTTTTAATAAAACAAATAAAAAAAGAAGCAAACAACAAAGGCAATCTTAAAATGAATGAAAACATATGCTACGGTTAATTTTTGTGATATATTTTCGTATATTATCATGTGCTAAGATTAGTTTTTTGCCATATTACGCTTAATTACCAATTCTATAGTGTTAAATCCCATTTACTTATGTTTTACTACGTTTTTATCATTTGGTTCCGATTCGATTCACGATTCGCGATTTGGGGGGTAAACGATTCACGATACGATTCGCGATTTGACAACTATGGCCGCCGGTGTTAAAAATTTGGGGGTTAAGTCAAAGATATTAGTTTTTTACAACTAAATTGCAACTTTCATTACACAAACTATCCAATTACACAAAATTATTGTAATTCTTGTGGTCTTGGGAGTTTGCTGTTTTTATTTTACTTTTTGCTAAGACACAAAATTTTATTAACAATAAAAGATTTGGGTGATGGACGTTCACCAAAAAATATAAATAAGAAAGCCAAGCTATTACATCGAAAAAGGAACTCTTAACACACGGATTCATCCGCTCACCTGATAAGTAAACTATTCTCAACCACATTTTTTATCAAACAAAACCAAAAAGGCTCTACAAGGCATATATATCAACACATTCGCCCAATAAACAGTCATTCAATGAGAAAATCAGCATTGAGAAAGGAATTCAGGCACTTTCCTTTCCTAAAGATTCCCAAAACGAAGCCGAAAATTTGATGCGGTCCCATAATCCTTTTTTCTTCCCTTTTCCCCTTCAAAAATACGGGAATTTCTTTCCCACCAATGTCCCACTACTACACATCTCCATATATGTCCCCATTTCTTCCTTACATGTTTAACATACTCAATTGCAAACAAATCCTCAGCATGTTGCAGGAGGGCATAATAAATACCAGATTCCCACATTGCTTTTCTCCAACGAAACGAAGAATTCGGACAATGGAATCCACTGACTCATTGCCTTTGTAACACAGAGCACAAATTGGATGGGAGAGCCCAATCCTTCATCTTTCTTTGAATTCGGTCACAAGTGTCTAATCTTCCATGAGCTACAACCCAAATAAGCACTTGCTCTAACAGGGCATTAACCGTGGGCAAGGCCGTTGAACAGCAAGCTTTGGTCACCCCATTTGTATCGTTAGGTTGTTTCACACTTACTCTTCCACTTTTTATATAAAATTTAAAGTGATCATTTTCAAAGAAACAGCACTTCTGATCAATTTTCAAGACCCTAAAAGCTCCCAGTTTTTCTTGGTTACTTTGTTCTCATTTTTTAATTAGATAGCATCTTATGTTGTATATTAAATCTTGAGATGGTTTTTGAAAATATTCTTCAAATTCGTGTGGCGGGGCTTTGGTAGATTCCAAGGCTAAGTTTGTCAGAGACTTGTGCGCCAGCTGCGGTTCAAATTCAGATAGAGATCGGTGGATACTGAGGCCTACAGGCTGTGCATGTTGCTACAAAGCTGCGATAGAGCGACAGATCTAGCGCTACAAAGGACAAAGGCCAGAAAGATTCGGATTGTGATATGTTCCGTTAGTGCAAGTCATGTCTGTCTCATGTAAATTATGTACTTAATTTTTTGCACTAGTGGACTTTATTGGTTAGTGGTTTTTCCCCCGAGGGTTTCCACTCTAAAATATCGGCATTCATGTGTGTTTACTTTTTAATATTTTCGTCATATTTTAATTTGATATCACCACATATATTGGATGTAATTAATTTTATTTGGCAAATTTAAAATTCAATTCAATTGAACCGGTTTGTGTCGTAAACAATTAATCTGCAAATGAAATTTAATTACGTGTTTTTCCAAAGACTATCTCCATAGGAAGCTTTTTCAAAATCTAAATAACATTGTCATAAACTGAATATATAAAAAAAAATGGAACTCCCCCTAAGTAACCCAAAAAACATTATACAATATTTTGCATCCCAACTATTGTACCACTTGTCATAAAAATCAATTTTTTTTGCGTGTGTGTGTGTGTGTGTGAGAGAGAGAGAGAGAGAGAGAGAGAGAGAGCATTATCTACCTTGAAGATTCTACTCTTACTACACCCTCAAATGACTACATTGTAACAAATGAACAATATGTAAGGATTACGAGTAAAAGTGTGAGGCAAAGGATATTTGACAATCATTTAGGGGAGAGAGATGAGAAAAGGAAGCAAGAAAGAGTCACCTACACCATTTGCAAATTAACTTGTAACAAGAAGACACAGTCACTCCAGCAATCCAATTATTACAAGTTTTCTCAAGTAACAAAAAAATCCTGCATGCACTGATAGTCAAAAAGTGTGCAATAACATACCCGGGTCATAATATCAGCATTAGGATTCCAGTTGTTGAAATCTCCAATTACTGCAGCCGACTATATATGCAGTAAAAAAAGGAACAGGAATTATAATGCATACACTAAAACTAATAATCAATAGAAAGTCATGACACTGAAGAATGGATAAGGGAAGCCTGATTGTAAAAAATTCAAGTTGAGATTCTCATCTTTGTTAACAAGGAACAGAAAATTAACTCTAATGAAATTTATACAATAGGAATCCTCAGCTAAAAGATGATAAACATAAGTATATAAATAGCCTATAATGTGTTTAAGAACAAGATGTACATACCACTTAAAATATAGTTAGTACCCCTCAGTGATTCAAAATGAAGTAGCAAGTTTCCACTTTTAACTTTTCCTGGTGCTTCTCTATATAACATATAATGTAACAAAATGGAAGAGCTAAAAATGAGAGAGAGAGGGAGAGAGAGAAAGAGAGAGGGGGGAAATTGAAATAAGAAATCGCAAGAAGCAGAATATATACTTAAAGAAGGCCCCAAAAGTGATAAAAACAATGGGAAACTCCAAAGAGCCAACATAGAAGGGTCAACATATCAAAGGAAAGACAAGATGATAAATAAGATATAGATATTGGTCCATAGCCATTCTGAAGTATCTTCACCAAGTTGACAATACCTTGAAACCATTCTGATGTAAACGGTGTCAATGGCACACAAAGAAATTACACTCAAACAAAGAGTAATACTCAAAATATGTATTACTTGAATGATTTGCCCCAATGGGGGTATTACACTATCTTTAGAGAGAAATTCACAGGGGAAAAAATACTGTAAAAAATACTATAGATGCAAGATATAAAAGAGACTGCTTTCTTTTTTGCCATTTTTTCAGCTGTGAATTGGTCATGAACCCACCTCATTCGTTGACTCTATGCAATCTAATATTTCTCTCACGCATGAGTTCAATTACAAGGTATCGAACCTATGAGTCTATTCACTAAGGAATCCTTAGGTCACATGTGACGTCATAGGTGACATCACTAATGACATCACATGGACTAGTACATTCCCATTACGCAATACATATTCTAGCCCTCACTAGATCTTTAACTACTACCAATTAATAAAGGAAAAATTACAAAAAATAGACAAATGAAATAGGACTCAACAAACATAGAAGTGCCCCTCGTCATGGAACACATCACATTCTATATTACATGCATGTTTGTTCCTTGAAAGAGCCATCAATTAGGACTTGGTGGATTAGTACTCAAATCAAAATCTAATAACAATCGCATTAATAGGGAGGAACTGACCTTGTTGAGGGTAAATACATAAAGAGAAAAAAACACAACCATAATAAAACTATCTCATAACATAGAATAGAAGCTAAATATACCTTAGCTCCAGGTGCCCACTCCCTATAGGTGATACCTGTGGCACTGGCAAAACAAAAGCAAATCAATATCAGTTACGGCAGTATCTTATCCAGCAATAAAAGTTCATTTTCTGAACAGAAAAATAAAATAAAAGTTCAAAAAAAAATGTTAGAGAAAAAGGATCAAAAGAGAGTCTTGGCTAGAAATTTACGCTGACTCAGAGATCATATTAAATCTATGAAAGAGCCACTACTACAAGTTATAGGTAAGAAAATAGACCTCTGGTCTGGTCTCCAGCTTATTATATCCCACATAAATTTTGAATACTACCCTCAATATACCCTTTTCTTGGTCAATCATTAATGCCTTGTCATGTATATTGTTTAGCGTACAATTAGTTGATTCTTTGTAAGCAGAAAAAATAATATCAAAGTAAATTCGTTTGTCTTTAATTGATTTCATATATATGGCTTTCCTCTCAAGGCTTCACATGTCATTCCTCTTTCAAACTTCCCCACCAAGCAACTGTAACCCTTAAAATTCATACCACACCATACCCGTCTACCACCAAGCACATGCGTGTGCCATCCTCTCAAACAAAGGAGAAAGAGAGTGCATTATCTGAGTCTGGATATAATTTTTTAAATTATTTATAAAAAAATGTATAAATTGTTACTGCAGATCCTCCTGCATCTTAACCCCTACTCGTACCCTTGAAGTTTATATTCCTTCAAGTCTTATTCTTCCAGTTCATATGGAACTAAATACCCAATGTTAATAGCAATTTAACTTCCTTTTTTTGCACGAGTAAAATTTCACAGAAGAGAGTCAAAACAGGGACATAACCCATGTACAGGGGAAGCATAAAAGCACACTAACAACAGCTCAAACAAATAGATTAAACAAAAACTTCGCACAAACTTGACTGCCATTGAAAGATGTGAGTAACAGCATTACAAAAGGCAATGTGTCTAATGCAGATGAAGAATGTTGGCCAACCAAGAGTTGAGTCGTAATCATGAGGTATTAGTTTGATCATTGATGCCTATTAAATTGTCTTTCCCAAAATCCAAGTGTTGTGCTTAAAATGTTATAAACACAGTAACTTATTAGATTAGAAATCACATTTGATGCTTTATCCTTTCCTTATTCCGATTTCAATACCATCTTTTCACTCAGATCTGTCTTCATCTATTAATATAATGTTCTTTCAGATTAAAAGATGAAAGATGGCAGTAACAATAGCAGAAGAGGAGGAATACCTGCGTGTGAAACCAAACTTCTCATAACCACGAGAAAACGCTTCCAACCCGCCTTCATACTTATCAATGGCCTCGCGCATTTTTTTGTAGTGTCCATATCTGTTGTTGAAGAAGTGTACATAAAACATAGGCCAAAATATCTATAATAACGTTTAAATACAGGGCAGGAAAAGAGAAAGAGAAAAAGAAAGAAGTGGACACAGCACATGCACACACGAAACAAATATTAACTGCACATTAGTCAACAAAAAAACAACAGAGAAATTCATAGCATTAATAGAATAATCAAGAATTACATACACTGCAAGAGAGTGGAATTAGCAGGTTAGCATATGGCAAATTCTTAGGATAATCTTTATGATTGAGATTTGAAACTTCCCTCGAAAACATCAAACTACTGTTTTAAACAGAAACTAAGAACTTGATCACATTTTGGTCCATATTGCACGTGCCTCAGGCAGTCTTAATGACCTTGAAAAAACCCCAAGATTTAGATTCAGGATTCCAAACATGACGCAACTCATCAATGGACAAAAGCACAAACTCTCAAACAAAAGGAAAACCTCTCTCAAAGAATGTTAATTACCAATATGAGGTCATTAGATCAAAATGTATAAGTTTAGGTTAATGAATACTCCAAAAGAATATCCCTCTGTACCCTTATTCTAGTAAGCAATACTAAAAGGAAGGAAATTAAAGGGAGGAGACTACCGATAAAGCATAATTTAAAATATTATACTTAAGCCCCCCAATACTCCTAATTTACATCACACACACACACACACCAAAAAAAAAAAAAAACACGTGAAACACGCAAAAAAAAAAAAAAAAAAAAAATCATCAATGAACTCAAAGCAAGGAGTAGACACCACAGCCTCACACACAAGGACTTGGAAAAAAAGGGAACTTTAACTGTTAGGTTTAGGAGTAGGAACCTAAGACTACGTATTTATTGGACCTTAAGTACTTTGGTTGCTCTGGAGACCCACCAACTCATTTTTATTCAAACCACCCCATGCCCCATAGGGCTGGAATGACACAACATCATATGAGCTGCAACATAGAGGAACATTCCCCCCAAGGACTTGGAAAAAAAGCGAACTTTAACCGTTAGGTTTAGGAGTAGGAACTTAAGACTACGTATTTATTGGACCTTACTTTGGTTGCTCTGGAGACCCACCAACTCATTTTTATTCAAACCACCCCATGCCCCATAGGGCTGGAATGACACATCATATGAGCTGCAACATAGGGGAACATTCCCCCCAAGGACACCAACTGCAACCCTCCCCAATGGGAGAGTGCTCATCTTGCCACCATAGCTATTATCACAGATTTAACGCTTCCCATCAGAGAATGAGAAGAAATTGTCAACAATGACATGCTGATGTGGAACAAAAATTCTATTGGGACTTACATACTAAAGGATAAGCACTAAAACAACTACAAATAATTATCCTAACAATTTCTAAGTGAATAACTTACTAACCAATTATCCACAAATAAATATAAATAAATATCTATATAGAAAAACCTATTTCTCCAAAAATTAAAAATGTATCCTTTAGTTCAGCATCACATGCCCTAGATTACCACCACCTCCTAGATCAAAGGGTGTTGCACAAATGAGATTCACAACATCACAGCCCTTAGGGATCAAGATCGCGGGCATCATCGCATTGACGCGGAGTGATTTTGTCAGCCTCCAATCACGCTTTGTCCCCTCTCATTCCAACGTCAACGTATCTCGTCAGACGCAACGAGGTTCGACGGCCTAGGGCGAGGTGGTGGAGCATCTTCTTGGTTATGAAACACTCTAGGAGGGTGAGGGCCTTTTTCCTTTTCTTTTCTAACAATACTGGTATATGGCACAGGGATGGAGGGCCTTTGAAGATTGAGGGATGAGGGTGGGTTGTGGGTGGGTCTACAAAGGTCGTTGAATCTTGATTTTGGGTATGCCCTTGGACGGTAATCAGAGATGTTCCGGTCTAGATGTCCAAAGATTAGAGGGTTGGAGAAAAAATTGTCCTTCGAGAGGCAACAAACTTACTTTGATTCAAGTGGTATTAAGTTGTATCCCCGTATATTTTTTGCCTCTTTTCGTAATCGGGATGAAATTTTAGAATAAAATTGAAAATTTGATTTATTTTTATTTTTTTTTTGGGGGGGGGGGGGGGGGGGGGGGCGTAGATACGATAGAAAATGTAACGCCCGGATTTCCGTAAATTAATGAAAAATCGCGTTATGAAAAATTATGGGTTTAATCGTATTATATTAATCTTGTAAATAAAATTAAGAAGAAAAATCCAAAAAAAATGTCGCGTGCCGCATTACGCGTGTTAAATTGAGTTACGGATTTTAATGGGGATTAAATATAATAATTAGAATAATTTAAATATTTATAATTATGTATTATAGTATCATAAAAATTAAATAAGGAAATTCAAAGAAAAATAGTAATAATAATAAATAAATATATTAATGGGTTTTTGGTCAAAAAAAGAAAGTGCTCAGAAAAAATACGAAAAAATGTTAAATTAAATTTTGAACAACTTTACTTTCTTCGACACCGTCAAAAAAAATTGTTTAGACCCCCTTTTGGATATTTTTCTGTCCTAAATTATCACCTAATTTTGCTTATTTTGAGCTGTAAATTTTTGCATAATTGAGGGGGCAAAGGAACCAACCCTCATCACATTTTTTAGCTTTGTTATATGACCTCCTACCCCATTATACTTAGTAGAACCATTATTGATTATTTGGGGGGTCATTAGGATGGGTTTGGACACTGTAAAGCAGGGAGAATGTGAAACTTTGTCCTCACAAATCATTCTCAAACCCTTTTGAGTTTGGGCAGCCCCTTAGGTATTAATTCAGCTCTTTTCTCCTTGCTCAAAATCAGTACCCAAAGTCCTCTAGACTCTCTCCATGTACTAAGCTTGTAAGACAACCATTCTACCTTTCAATTAGTAAGGTTTAACGAGCACATTAAGGGTGTTTATTTGAAGTCGAAAGCTTGCAAGTAGCTTAAAAGAAGGAAGATTATTTGGTTTTTCCTTCAATCTCTTCATCAAAGGAATTTATAACTTCAAGAGGTAGGGGTTTTAAACTATTTTCAAGTTTAAAATCAAGCATGCTAGTTATATGTATGAATTACATTACTATTTATGCTTATTATCACTATATATGAATATAGGTTGATAAAGATGTGAAAAATGGTTAAAGTTGAAGTTGGAATTAAGTTAAAATTTCTTAATGTTTAAGGAAGTTACTCCTTATGAAACCATGTTTAAACTAGTTATTTCATGCCAAATATTAAGTTGAACTTGATGAAGAAATGTTAGGATGCATATATGGGTTTTATGGGCATAAAACCTTACATTCATGAACATAAAATCATGTGGATGGGATAAATGGATTTAGTATGTTAAAAATACATTTAAACAAGCCTTTTGAATATGAAATAATAATGTTTGAAAATCCGCATATTAGTCACATAAAATGAAGCTACTTTATGTGGTAAAAGTTCAAGAAGTTAAGAATTAAGGGACTAAAAGTGAACATAGTAAAGTGTTGAGGTTAAAACAGTAAATATAATAATATTTACACATAAAATAACAAGGATAAAAGCCCAAAATAAGAAGTTATCAATTTGTGGAATAAATATTGAAATGTCAAAAGTATAGTTCTCAGTACAAAAGTGTCATTTTATGTAAAGGGTGAAATTAATTGTAATTTTTGCAAACATGAGTGTTGTTTTGAAAAGTTAGTTTTAAATGAAGTATTATGACCACATAAAATTATAAGTAATATAAAAGGTGCAAAGTTAATAAGTTGGAAATATAAGTCTTGAAATGAGAAAAGTGATATTGTAGTGCAAAATTTTCATTTTGTAAAATAGTTGGACTTATGAGTATACTTTTCAAACTAAAGGACTCTAGTTAAAAGAGCTGGATTTTACGTGGTGAAAATTCATATTTTGCAAAGTAAAAGTCAAAAGAAGCATTTTTGATAAAAATTATATAACGCAAGTTTACGAGTGTGCGTGAATAGTGAAATGTGTAATTAAGTGTGAAACTTAGAAATAAAGTGTGTCGGGATTCATCTCATCCCGGGTATTTGACATCATCGGACGGTAAAAAGGAAATAAAGGAAAAAGGTTTAAAGGTGAAAAAGTGAAATGAACGAGAAAGGAAAAAAGAGATATAAAGATGTAACAAGTAAAAGACCCTTGGAGGTAACCGGGAAATTTAAGAAGGGCCTGGAACCCTAGGATGCGGCTTAATGCTTAGACCCCAAACACTGATCAGTAGCATATTCCAGCATGATGGGAGTCGGTGAAAGGTCGTATAACACTCATGGATTAGTACCCCGATTAAGAAAGTGATAAGATGATTTTGAGCACGGCGCTCATTAATGTAAATGCAAATTTATGAAACAACTTAGAAAAATATATAAGTATGTTAATGAATAAATTAACGGGACATAGGTATAGTTGACAGAAAGAATTAAGTGTGAGTGGGCTTATCGCTGAGGTTACATGGTCAAAACGTCAATTGCATGTCACGTTGCATTTTGCATGAGAATAATTAATCAAATGATGGATGATTTCATAATTGCGAAAATATACTTTATATGTATAAATATTCTTTGTACCTATTACTCTGCTAGTATTTTTCTCCTGCTGGGCGCACGCTCATAACCCACCATTTGCCAAATCCCACAGGTACTTCGGAAAAAGATAAAGGCAAGGAAATCGTGGGGGACAAGGAAGGATTTACGCGCCAGTAGAGCTTTGTTTACTATTTACTTTAAATGTGTTTCTTTAATGGAGTTTTTGTTTGATTGGAATTATTTTGAACTATATGAAAGGATTTTAAATTCGGTTAGTAATAAGACGGGATGACCTGAACTTTCTTAAATTGTTATTTATCCTATGAAGTGGGCAAAACTCTTTTAATTTAAGTGTTTTTATAAATTTCATAAAGCTGGACATCATTTCACTAATTAGATTTAATGAATTTTATGGTAAAAATGTGAAAGCAAGATTTTATTCCAAAATGAGGATTTTCTTAAAAGAAATCAAAGTATAAAAACGTCTTCCGCATTGACCCCCAGAAGCGGGGCATCACAGAAAAGACCACCTTTTTAATTGGAAAATTGTGTTTAATTTAAGAGGAGTTTTCGATTTGGGTATGGATGCGGGTAATTTGGATAAAGGAAATATTTTGTCGTTGAGGATTCACGGCGAGGAATAAATATGGGGCACACGTGGACAGTTGTGAAGATTGAAAGAGGTTCTTCCCCATGCCTTTGGAAGTCTAATTCTCAAAGGGATGGACTTGTGTCTTAGAAATAGTCCAATATTGTGTTGGGGTTGGGAAGAGAAGTTCTCTCTTTTTTTCAGTGTTGTGTGACTGCTATGCTTCTGGAAGATTTGTACATGGATTCGTAGCATGCCAAGTTGGAACATTGGACAGGTTTCGATCACCACAGCAGTGTAGGCCAGTTGTTTGGAGCTGTGTCCCTCTGCAGAGAGGTGGTTCATTATCAAAGTTTGTTGGTTCTATTAAGGCTGCAGTCATGTTCTATAGATGTAGCAGCTGTGTTCCTGGCTGTATTTTTCTTGGGATTTTTTATGCTTTAACATTTTGGGGGGGCTCTTTCTTTGTTCAGTGGACTGCTGGTCCACCTACTCTTGTAACTTTATATATAAGAATATTTTTTGTTTCTGATCAAAAAGAAAGTTGTCAACGAAAAAATGTAAAGAAAGCAAAACATCACCTCAGAGAAGGTTTAGGGATAGAACATCAAACCCCTTCATACAAGGGTCTATGGTGCAACAACCATTGGACTTTGGCATCACCTGACCTCACATCATTTATAGAGTAGTTGTACTTTCGAATTTGATAATATTAATCACTCCACCATCCTCATCCTTTTTTCTTCTTTCTATGCTATAGTAGACTCCTACTCTATCCATGAGTCAAAAATCATACCCATTAGCAATCATGATCTCAAGTACTCAATAAGTGAGTAAAAGAGAATAAGAGGTCTGGTGCATGTCAACTTTGAAGCTCACATATAAATACTACAGCTACATGATGGTAACGAGGCCCACGAGAACTCAATTAGAACATAAAGCATAAGCACATACTCGCAATGTGAAATTAGAAGCCATAGCTCCAAGTGAAACAATTTAAAGCAACAAATCACAAAGTACACTATGTTTTTTTATTATTTTACGCGGTTTTCTACCTTTCAATTTGATGTTCAATGATTTCCCTTGATAGAGGTACTACTTAAATAAGTAGATGGAAAGCATCTCACCGATAATTAAGATGTTCACGATGACTGCTCAAAAGTGGATCAATTTCATATATTCTCTGCCCAGCTCCCGGTGGAGCAATAACCCTTTGTCTAAGCAATTCACTCTCATTACCAATAGCCTGGTAAAAAGGAACTGATGTATCTGCACCCTCATCCTTAACATCCTCACGTGGTGAAGAAAAAGAATTTTGCTCACCATCAACTTCAGTGTAACCACTTATTGGTTCAACAAAAGTTTCGTCATCCATGACGCTGTCTGCATGTTCCAACTTCAGACTATCTTCATTCTGTGATACCTGAAACAGAAAATCAAGTAGTAATAAGAAACAATTGAATAAGAGAGAAAATATATCTTAATCTAAGTATCAACAAAATGAAACTTAAGTGTGAAAACTCTATAGTATGAAGTCTTTAAGAAGATTAACGTCATACTTATTAATCAAAGCTATTGACAATGTTTAAAAAGGCGTGAGGGGGAGGAGAGGTGTTTTGCCCAGGCGAGGAGGAGCACTAAGGCGCAAGCCTCAAATTAAAGAAAAATCAATAAAATATCATAATAAAATAATTCCAATAAATCACAAAAATAATGTAACATAACAATTCTCACCACAAAGATCCATAATGATATCACTAACACTAGAATAAGTTTAATTCCACATCCCATTAACAACAAGCGTTATCAGACCCACGTACTCTTTTGGAGGATACAATTGACGAGAATGGTGGTTACAAGGAACTAGAAATAAATCAAACTTATTGAACACTTGCAAGGACTAGGAGAGATCAAAAGGATGCTCCAGGGCCTTCCTGCTAAATCTGCCTCTGGCATGGCCACCGGCGACTCCGGCGCAACAACCTCGCGACGAACCCTAGCCCATCAGCAATCCCAAAATCAAGCCCCAGCCGCCACAAACCCAAAGAACAGACAGACCCATCCCAGATCTAGCGTGGCAGCCTCAAATAGGGGGGCAAAAACCTAGGCCTCTTCACCTAGGGCTTCAGCAAGGGCACCCCACCCCTTTTCCGGCTTTCAGCGACCCACATCATGGCCAGCGCAACCCTCATCAAAGCTCCAGATTTTGCACATACCTCACGTTATGATGCCGCATGTTTTCATCCTAAAAAATAAATATATAAAGTACCCGACCCAAACTCCTTTTAACCCAACCCGATCTACTCATCCACTCATTCTCCATGACCCATACCCTTATCAACCACAACTCCTTTTCTAGTCCGTATCACACCAAAATACCCCAACTTCGCCTTCAAGTCACAATTGTGATCTGTGGAAGGAACGTTGTTGGCAAACATCCCTTGGCAAGCCACATGTGAACCGGCCTACCTCCCACAGCATGGCTACGAAGTTGACTGGGCACACAAAAGTTTGGTGGAATGAGCTTATCCTGCGTCACAAGGAGAATGGGAAGAAGCCTATATCATTACTGAGTCAGAGAGAAAAAATATCTACAAGTAGCATTTTTGTGCGTTGAATATGTATGAGCAAGACTTATTCACGCGGGTGCAGAGTTTGAGGCATAACTTGTTATCCGTCACTGATGATCCTGAACAATTCCACCTATTCTATACCCGAGAACAGTTAAACAGTCGGAGGAACAGAAGATAAGCCGCTACATCAACGGTTTCAAACTGTGCATTAAATTAGAATTATATCTATGGGAGATCGGGACATTAGGAAAGGCGGTTGAGTATGTGAAGAAGTTGGAGAAGCAAGAGTAACTACAGATCAGGTGTGAACAATGCGGCAGCTCTGACAACAGCAACTACAATCGCGATGACAACGACAACTTTCAAGTCTTAAATATTCGATGCTTCGGTCACAATGTTTCAGATTGCCCCAAGAAGAAGAAAAATCAAGTGCCCATAACGTATGGCTAGGGGGAGGAAGAAAATAGTTGTAAAGCTACTGAAGGACATGTTTTGGTGAGTTGCGTGCTTGTTCCGTGGAATTAAAGAGAAGATAATGGAGGGAGGCTTGACTAGTTTAGGTCTTCTCTTAATTTATTTTTAGTTACTATCTCTTTAAACGATACGATTAATAGGTGTTATTTTTATTTTAATCTCTTACTTATAGGTCAAAGTTATAGGACTCTTATAAGAGGCTCTAAATAAAGGTATTCCCCTTGTAATCAAGCACTTCAGTTATTATTAGAATTAAAGAGTATTTCTTTTGTTAATTGCAGTATTTCTTTTGTTTACTACATTATTGATTCAAAGCGTCGTGACCGGGTATGAATAAGCATAATAAAGAAAAATAAATTAGAAGTGGGAATTGAGGTGTCTCAATTTTTATTTTATTTTTTTGCAATTCAGAGTATCAAAAGCTGTTTGAGGCATCTCACCTTATCAGAGAATGAATCGCTTCTTGATCTAGGTAAACTAGAAGAGTCTATCCTCTTGAAGTCATTTGAGATCACACTCCAAGGGTATATAAGGCATCTTATCGCACAAAAGCACGAGAAGCTGAAAAATATTTTCAATCCATTTTTCTATCTAAAGAGAAGTTACAAGCACTTGTGTAGAGGAATATAAGGACGTTACTCCATGTCTAACTTTGGAAAGAAATAACCCTACTAGGTGAAATGCAGCTTACAATTATGTGACGGATATCAATGCAAGACAGAAGGGAGCTTACAAGTAGCTTGTAAACACCTTAACCAGTAACTTATGGGGGTAACTTAAGACTTCAGTAATCTAAATTTACTAAAGCAGAGTCCTAAATACTGAGAGACTACTATCTCCTAGCAACAAGAAATCATTTTAAAGATTCTCACTGTCTGCATCACTATTACATATAAATGAGTATTTCTTTATTTTGTTTCCTTTTGCTGATATTAGACCAAAGCTAAGGTACAGAGTTCAGGTTTAGAATTGTGTTACAAGCAACATTCAGGTGCTTATTCTACCAATCGAAAATATACTGCTCAAGCATATTAGTAGAATGAAAACTAAATCAATGTTACTCTTATGACAAAAACTCAAGCCAAAGTTTTGGTAAGATTCTTATGTGATACCCAAAAGTTCTTAGAAGATTGGCAGAGGCTAAGCTACTCTCCTCCCTGCATTATGTGGTCACAGGATTCGTAGTGCTTCAATTGCCAAAGATTTGAGCTTATATGTTATAAATTCTTGTGCACATCTGTACAAAATACAGCCTCACTTCATATTAATCTCGCAACCAAAGCTGGAAATACCAAGCCACAGATATTCAAATATAAACTATAATACAAGAATCATGAAAGGCACTCAAAGTGAAGTGTGTTTATTGCTCGTTTGATTCGAGTTTTTATGGTTTCTGGGCATCTCAATTGGTAATTTCACATGCAGTATTTGAATATTAGGAAAGGAGCCGACATTATGCTATTTAAGCTCGTTATATGAATTATGAAACTTCATACGTGAATTTACCAATTCAGGATTCCTGGAAACCACAAAAACTTGAACCAAACGAGCACCTAAGTAAAGTATGCAAGTGAGTCATCATGCTTTAGGTGGATGATTGTGTTTTGTTTTGAGTAAGGGATGCATATTTACATACTTGGGGATCTTCTGAAGCTATGCCAGCAGCTTCCAATTGATGCGTCGGGGATGAACTGTCACTTTGGCTGCCTGGTACAAGGATTTTCTCAGATGCAGCAACCATAAAAGATGAGGAGTCAGACACAGAAGACTTTCCATCAAAAAGCTTCCCTACAAACAAGTATCAAATTAGTTGCTCCTTGACAAGACATTTGCAGCAATAACTTGAGTGTAATAAAGGATAGTTTTACATAATATAGCAATCATTAATGCATTGAAATAAACTAATCAGTTCTAGAACATGAACTAGTCTCCCATGAGTCTTAAGGACCAAAAAATATACTCAGATTATCTCAATGGCGACCTCCAAGAAGCCTTTAATTGAGTTAATTATTACTTAAACCCCTGCAGCTAATGTCATATTTGAGGTAACATGTGTTTATAACTTACCCCCACTGGGAGAGAGGGAGTGATTAATGATTATTGAAGTTCTTTTTTTACTTGACCCCTTTTGAGAAACCCTGTAATGAGGGGTCAAGTAAAATGATTATGAAAATAAGGGATCTCAAACAAAGTATTAGTTATAGGAGGGTAGGTTATAAAGACCTTCAATTAATTAATCCAACGCATCAAATGCGATGTAATTCTTTGATGATGTGATGCCTAAATATGTTCTCTTGCCAACAAAGTAAAAGGGAAAAAACATGGGGTCACCCTACTTTATCAAATCGCTAGCATGGAATTTTGACATTTTCATATTAGAATCAACAGTTTGACTCCATGGCTATGGCAGAAACTTCCATCTTCTTTCCCCTAAAGAATTCCAATTAAAAAAAATTTATACGCCTTGGATCATGTACAAAGATCTATCCTAGAAATTGAAGAATCACCCCAATATTAGCTAAATAATCTTGTTTTCAGATTTGTGATGCCTCGGCAATAAATAATGATAAAGTGCCTGCGATGTCTTAGCTTACAGTGTCTTTGGTATGAGAGAAAAGAATAGATAGTCAGGAAGTAAAGTACAAGTGTATAAGAAAGACGAAAATATACGATGAGAAGAGAAAGAAAGAGAAGGAAAATGTATTTTTATAATTCTTTTGTATGTTGGATGAGGATAGGAGGAAGTGAGATAAATACTAGTTTTCCTTACTTCGTTTGAAAAATGAAGAAACATCAAAGAAGCCTGTCTTCGTTTCTCCACTTGTGGGGGAGAAAGGAAGGAAGAAAATGGGAAATAAAAGAAGAAAAAAAATGGGGGTGGGGAACGGAAGAAATATATATATATATATATATATATATATATATTATACTTGGTTGACAGAGAAAGTGGAGACATTCTAGATATTTTCTCTACCCCTCTCTTTTTTCGACCGTTACCAAACCATTATTGTCTTAGTACATGCTGATTTTGGTTTTCCTTTTTATTTTCTTAAATAACATCATGTGCAATCATTGAAATCTAACTTTTGTGAGAAGATTGTGGACTAACACAAAACATTTTCTTTTATTTTTTTACCGGAAATAAATAGTTTTATTCATAAATCAGGAGTCCATTGAAAAACAAGATTCACCAAAAAGAAAATGACACATATCAGCCAAAAGAAAAAGGAAACAAAGACATCTCCAACAAGATGGAGATCCTAGTTTGCTTCACTCAAGTGACATCTGCCCAACTTTGCCACTACGGGGCATTTTGCACATTCTTAGCTACTTTATCTTCTCAAACCAGCAATTCAACCCACCTTTAACTACGAATGACCGCCCCACGTTCTAGAAATATTTTGATGTTGACGCCTAAAGGAAAGCAAAGTAATTGATTCTCCCCCATAAGTCTTCCTTTGATGTCTCTTTCCCTTCACAAATTCTCTCATTTCGCTCTTTTCTTTTAGTCCCCACGTATAAAGAGATCCATAATAGTAAATTATAACATAGACATTGCTCCCACAAAATCAAGTTCAAAATAAATCCTCCACAAAAAGCTCGAAAATTCACAATGCTAGCATTTTTACAAAGTCTGCACCAAGAAAGAGACAAGAATGAGTTTAGTCTCTTCTGTTGCATCAAATCACAAGTATTGACCCTCTTAAATGCCACCAACCATGGAAACTTTCCGTTTCCCCATTTTTATAGCGTTCAAAAGCGGGATTCAATCATGCGTGAAAAAGACCCAGAGGAGTTCCGCACCAAAACCCTTCAATCATAAAATTCTCTCAAAATACATGTCCCGTTAATCATTAATATTTCTTTTAAAGATAAGATTCCACGAACAATGAGGTCCATCGTTCCACATATGCAATATTCTCATGAGGTGAAAGGGCCAAACGATACAATCTCAAAATAATGATACAAAATTTGGGGCCACCTAACCATTTATCCTCCCAAAAATTTAATTATTTTCCAATGCCCAAGGTGAAGTCGTATGTTTATGAAAAACAAGCTCGAATATTTCATATTTCCAAAGATTTTATGACCCATTTTCTACCGCTTTTGGACCCCAACCATTATTATGGAGCCCATATTTACTTCTTATAATGGAAGACCAAAGAGAAATTTGTTTTAAGGGGAATCTTCATAGCCACTTTCTCGGCTAGACGTCTTTTCGATAAGTTTTCCACTCCCAACCCACCTTTTTTTCTTAAACCTACACAATATCTCATTAACAAGGTGATTTTGTTCTCATCCCCACTCCCTTCCACAAAAAATTTCGCATTAATATTCCCACATTCTTTGTATTGCTGTAACAGATCTTAAAAAGGAGATAAGAAATAAATTGTAAGACTCTAAGAAATGAGTGAACTTATGTGAGTCTTACCTCCTAGACAGACAACCCTTCTTCAACCCATCCAAACTTCGAGAACTTTTTTCTAAAATTGATTTCCAAAATGAGATTAACTTGGATTCCCCTCTAGGGGAATGCCCAAGTGTTTCATGTGCCAAGAACCAGATACACACTCCCCACATTATGTACACCATACATTAATATCCCTTCTTCAATGTTTATCCCAACCTAGACACATTTTGACATGTTTATTTGCCACACCCAATAGTTTTCGAAATAAGTAATTAATAATATCAAATTCGCAAAATTCCTCTCCTTGCCATCCACTAAGAAAATGGTATCATCCAAAAATGACAAGTGAGAAACTCTCAAATTTATTCATTAGCTACTTAAAAACCTTTGATTAAGCCATAATCATATGCTCTCTTCATTAATTGACTTAATACATGCAGCACAATAATGAAAAGGAGAGGGGAGAGACGATCTCCATGCCACATGCCTCTAGAGCCAAACAAAATTCCCCTCAGCCTTCCATTACCAATATTGAGAAATGAGATGCGCTCAAACATCCCATAATCCATTTTCTTGATTTTCATCCAAAACCTTTTTATTCAAAACATAATCCATTTTCTTTTTAGTCCAAAGTGAAATCAAGGAAATCCCAACCGATGTGATCATATGCCTTGTTAAAATCATTTTTGAACACCAAATCTTCTTTTTTGTTACTTTTCACTGATCCACTGCTTCATTATCTATTATTACAAAATCAACAATTTGTCTTCCCCTCCCCTAAAGAAGAGAACACTCTGGCACTAAATCAACAATCAGTTTGTATCATGAATATGCATTAACCTAACCATGACAACTATAAGGCAAATTATAGTAAACCCCCTAAATTATACATTTTTACGGATCACCTCCCTAATCTAAAAAAATGATAAAGTGCCCCCTAAACAATTTATCGGTGACAACTAACACATTTGCATTAAAATTTTAACATTCTTCACGCACAACATTAAATTTTAAGGATTATTGCATAATAGTCTTATTTTAAGAGTCAACCCTTATTTAAGTCTTGTTGATTCTTGTATCACCTTATTAGTCCCATTTATATATACAATGACTAATATAGTCATGCCTACCCTAACCCCCTTATTTCCACATTTTCACCAATCGTCTCTATCCCTCTCTTCTCGGTGGTGGTGTGATGTGTGAGCGGTGATGAGCGGTTGCTCCACATCAATCTGTGTGTGGTTATGTGTCTCGGTGGTGATGTGATAGGTGTGTGGTGGTGATGTGACGTGTCCAGTGAGTTTGGTGGTGTACGACGATGACGTGGTGTGTCCGATGAGTTTGCTAGTGTGTGGTGGCGATGTTGTGCATTTATGTGCACTGGTGTGTGATTTGTGTGTGTGTATGAGAGAGAGAAAGAGAGAGATTGCGTGGGGGAGAGCTAGTGATGCATTTTGTGTTCTGGATTTTAATATGCACTTTACTTAGAGTGAGAATATTTCCTTTTGAGCTCAAAGAGTGAATATTCACTCTCTAAGTAGATATTAACAAAGAAAAGAACATTAACAACAAAGTGAAGGATAAAAACATTTTCAGACGTAACCTACACGTCAAAGGCCCAAAACACAACAAATAACAAATTTTAGAGAGTATCTAAAACTGTCTTGCATTCAAAAATGAAAGTCCCTTTTCAAAAAACGCTTACATGGGTATTTATAAGAATGGGTATTTATAAGAATAGGAGGAAACTTGGGCTACAAAAAATGTCTTAATTACTAATATACCCTTACTAGTCTTAACTCCTTACTCAACTACAAAATATCTACAAAAAGGAAGTACATCAAAAATAGAAAAAGGGAAAAATAACAAGATTGGACAAAATGTACAAAATGTACTAAAAGTAAATCCAAATCACATGGGTATTTATAAGAATAGGAGGAGACTTGGGCTACAAGAAATGTCCTAATTACTAATATGCCCTTACTAGTCTTAACTCCTTACTCAACTACAAAATATCTACAAAAAGGAAGTACATCAAAAATAGAAAAAGAGAAAAATAACAAGATTGGACAAAATGTACTAAAGGTAAATCCAAATCACATCACCCTCCCCCCCTCAAAAAGGGTATACCCATTGAGTCAGGCTCCAAAAAGGTGATCAACGCATGGCGAGGGGGCTCCTCGGACTCATCGAGATAATCTGGAGGATACTCCATTGCTAAAAGGGTACAGCAATGTGGAAGAGAGCAGTCTGAAGCTCGATGTCCAACGGTGCCACAATTGTAGCATCTGAATGTAGGAGGGCCCACAGGTGTAGCCGCAGGGGTAGTAATGGGAGCAGATACAGGAGTAGGAGCAGTAGCTGGAAGGAACCGAAGGTGGTGCAGCTCGAGAAGAGTGTAGAGCTGCTGGTGCAAGGTGGTAATCCTCTACCTTAGTAGCATACTCAACTGCCTTTGGAAATGTCGGCATCTCTCGTAATCCTACATCGCATTGTATGTACGCCTGGAGGCCCCAAATATAACGGTTAATCCGCTGATCTTCGGTCTCAAGAAGACGAGCTCTGGGGCAAAGGAGCTCAAACTGCTCGGTGTACTCTGCCACTGTAGACGCCTTCTGACGGAGAGACTCTATACGAGCAAAAGGATCTAGCTCGTATGTCGATGAGATAAATGAGGCCTGTAGGGTGACCTTCAGCTCTGGCCATGTCAGAATAGGGGTAGTCCGGCCGCTGTCCGTCGATAACACAAATCATTCCACCAAACTCACGCGATTCCCTAAAATTTGGTGGTAGCAAGAACACAAGAGCGGCCCCGAACCCTCTTGTAATCAAGGACTGTCTTCATAGCAGCTAACCAATCGATCATGGCATCGGGTGAGAATCGCCCATCGAACATCGAGACATCAATGCGTATATCACTGTGGAAACTACGAGAAAGTAGGTGAAGTGCCAGATAAGGAGTTTCCATCTTGATGTGCGTCAAAGCCCATCACATCACCGGGCACAAGTGCAGCATAATCAGCATAATCATCTGAACAAGCGGTGGATGAGGAGGAACACATAGAGCAACTGGAGGGGTAGGAGGGCCACGTGGGTAATTTGGAGACGTGCCAATCAAATGACCGCGTTAACCACAATAGAAGCAATGGCACTCCCGTAATGGCACAAAACGAGGAGTATCGGGTGGAGGGGGAGGTATCTATTCCAAGACGCTGCGGTGGTATCCCCAGCATTGAAGGATGAGGAAGAATCAGTATAAAGTAGAGATAGGTCGTGGAGGGAAGGTGTATGGTGTGGCGGCAGCATATATAGTGAAAGATGAGGGAATGAGCGCGGATCAGGGCGTCAGGGACCGGAGGATGGTAATACACCATATTCGGAATTTCCGAATATAATGGGGTTTTCGCCGTAGCCGAGGGTGTTAGGTTATCCACCGGCGGGGTACTCTGAATTTTCAAGATTTCCGAGTTGATCGGAATTTATAATAGGGTCGAGGGTTTCAAAATTGCGGCCAGGAGGTTTGGGATGTCGGTCGGGATCAAGGAACTCACGATTCTTACTGTCGGAGAGGCATTTTATGTTTCCAATCAGATCAAGGTCTTTAGTGGGGACTCGGACTCGGACTGTTGTCCAAGAGAATCGGGATAGCCGCCGAGGAGTTCATGCTGTCAGCCAAAGGTTACGGCCCTTTCGGACAGATCAGGACAGCCACCGCCAAGGGTTTTTGCAATTCCGAGTGTATCGATCATATTCGGATTGCCGAGGGGTGTAGGATTTCGACCGGGGGCTGAGCGGTTCTCACCGCCTATGGGTTTTGAATTTCGGCCGAGGCCGAGAGGAAGGGCAGCTATGGGGTTTCCGAGGACCGTTGTTGGGTTTTCCGAAAGGTTTGGAGTTTGTGCCGCCGCTGAGAATTTCAAGGTTTCCAGCGGGTTCTTTTTCGGATCTTCAGGAGAATGGCTCAGGTGGTTCGAGTGTGGCGGAAGTTTTGGTAAAGAGGCGGAAGAGATCATCAAATTTTTTACCCAATTCTTTAACTTGTTGGGCAAGTTCTTGATTACTTTGCCTCATTTCTTGATTGAACTCCTCTTGATGCTAATTTGATTTCTTCGAGGCCATCGAAAGTGTAGCGTGTGATTTTTATATAATCAATACGCCAATATACCAATACGGGAACGACACCTAGCTCTGATACCAATTTGACGTAAACTACACGTCAATGGCCCAAAACAAAACAAATAACAAATTTTAGAGAGAGAATCTAAAAATGTTTTGTATTCAAAAATGAAAGTCCCCTTTCAAATGAGGCTTACATGGGTATTTATAAGAGAAGGATGAGATTTGGGCTATAAGAAATGTCCTAATTACTAATATACCCTTACTAGCCTTAACTCCTTACTCAAGTTCCTACATCAAAATTAGAGAGAGAAAAAAATAACAAGATTGGACAAAATGTACTAAAAGTATATCCAAATCACATCAATTTCAAGTACGCACTTAGTATTAATTTCTTATGATAGTAAATTTTTTCATTTATAAAAATATTGACTACGAGTTTCTTTTGTGATAGCAAGTATTTGCAGTCAAAGTAACAATTTTCTTTCAGAGTAATTTTTTCTTATATTATTTAACATGTAACCACATAGTAAATATTTAGCGTTAGTTGATTATTTATGTGTTTTTCATGCTTCTTAAAAGGGGTTTGTAAGTGTGTATATTTACTATAAGTTTTTTCTACTTCTTTTTCTTCTTTTTCTTGTGATTGTAAATATTTACATTCACAAAAAATATTTACTTTGAGATTTCTTCATCTTCTTCTTCTTTATCGTAAATTCTTACTGTGCCAGAGGCAAGGCAATGGTGTTGGTGTTGGTGTTGGTGGAGGTATCATGATGGTGGTGGTGGTGCGGTGGCGGACGTGGTGGTAGCAGGTGGTGGGTGCCGGTGGTGGTAGTGGTGGTGGCATCTTTATAATTATTTTAGAGTTTAGTAGTTTGTCAAGAGTATTTTTCTCTTATATTTTATTAATTGTAAATTAATAGGTTTTATCTAACACTTGACTAGTCAGAAAGACCTATACAATGAAAAATCTGTCAAGTGGTCTAATATATAAAAAACCCTATATTTAACAACTTTTTTATAACGTAAATGTGTTAGTTATCACGTTTTGATAGTTTAGGGGAACTTTGTTGGGTTTTATAGATTAGGGAGTAATCTGTTAAACCTTTATATGCAGTGGGGTTTACTGTAATTTACCCTATTATTTATTGGCAATGCTTCAAACACTCACATTTCAACAAAAAACAATTTCAATGATAACACAAGGATTACGAAGGGGAACAATTACAGTTTCAACTAATTATTTCCCGATTTCCAATGTGAAGCGGAATGATTTTGAGAAACATGCACAAATCTTGAAATTCATTTTCAAGGATTATGAACAGAACCCTTTTCTACCCGTTTAAATTCCCAAACATTACTATGGAGCCCAGATTTACTTCTTATAATGTGAGCCAGGGGAGTAAATTAAGGAGTAAATTATTCTAAAGGGAATCTTTTTCTTGAACCTACACACAATAACCCACTTGACAAGGTGATCTTTCACCCATCCCCTCAATTCCCATAAAAAAGTTCTCATTATTTTCCATTTTCTTTGCAATGTTGCAAGGAATCCTAAAAAGAGATGAGAAATAAATATAAAGGCTCTCAAGAACCAAGTGAACTAATGTGGATCCACACCCTCTGGGTATACAAACCTTCTTTCACCCATCCAACCTTTAAGAATTTTTTTCTAAAATTGGTTCAACAAGATTTTTATAATAGGCTTACCTAATTAGGAGCCCAATAATTGTACTTATACTAAAAAGATTACAATTCTAGAAGATTATAAAGTCTACAAAACTAAGAGTACACAACTAAGGCCCAAAACAGGGAGGGCCTAATGCAAAGGGAAAAATACTAAAAATAAAATGAAATCCAATACTCCCCCTCAAACTACGAAGATATCAATCAAGCACAACTTGATGAGGGCCCGATTAATTTGGTGAAAAAATCTGTCGTCTGATCCAAAGATAGGACAAAAGTTGGACGAATGATATCGGATCTCGCCTTTTCCTTGGATAAAATGAATATCAAACTCCACGTGCTTCGTCCTCTCATGAAGCACGGAATCAAATGCAAGCATAATTGCCGACTTATTATCGCAAAATAACTTCGATGATTCCTTTTCCATAAAACCCAACTCCCCAAAATCGATCGAAGCCATAAAAGTTCACGTCTCCTTAGCCATCGCACGGTACTCGGCCGAAAGCTTTAGGTTAGGGTCCATAAGGGTAGAAGTCGGACGAGAACCTAGCATCCCGGTATCCTGAAGAAGATCCAAAATGTACTTATGTTGGGATAAATAGATCCCACATTTAGACAGGGCCACCTCAATTTCAAGAAAATAACGGAGAGGACCTAAGTTCTTCACATCAAACACTTTCCATATATCCATCTTTGCTCATGCAATCCCAGAGACATCATCACTCATAATAATAATATCATTAACATAAACCAACAAAATGATGCATTTACCATCGGGCTGTCGACGAATAAGGCACGTATGATCGGAATGACACCGTGTAAACCCCATGGATATAACAACCTCACTACAAGCCGGTGTAAAATTTCCCTATTTGGCCAAGTCCGCTTTTAAAAGGGGTATTATTTTCTTTCAACCCCCCCAAGAACTGCACGTGCGAGTTCCCCTGCATACCCTTGTATAGTAAGGGGAAACGAATGTGCTTATTAAATAACTTAACCCGTCCAGAGCCCCCACAATCATTCTAAAGCACTAACGAGCAAGAAAACGAATGCACTAACACGCAACGACTTTCGCGCAACTCGTTGCTTCTTGCCTTATATTATAATCTTAGTATCCCGCAGGCTATGAAGCACAAACACTCTCTCGGAGGCAACGAATCGAGTTTGACTCGTGTCGGACACGGGACACGCTCGGACACGCTATGGACACACGCGTCCAAATGTGTCCCAGAGTATCCCACTTTTTTTTTTCAGTCGGACACGCTCGGACATGTATGTGGGACATGCTCTGAGGTATTTTTTTGTATTTCAAAACCTTAAAATGGGATCAAACTCAAAAACCTAGTTCGTACCAGAAAAATTACCTCGCCACAAAAAAACCTAGCTTTTCCTCTCCCACAAAGTAACCGCGTGAAAAAGAGAGAAGAAAAAGAAGTAAAAAGGAACAGAAAAAGGAGGTTGTACCTTTCAAAACTGCAGCACAGCTACTCTGTTAGCTGTGAAGCCGTAGCACAGTAGCTGTCAAGCTGTAGCACAGCTACTCTGTTAGCTTACTGTGTTGTCTTTTCAGGGGCCAGAACATCAAATGTAAGAACATTATGTAAAATACTGTGTTAGCTGTCAAGATTGAGCAAAGTTATTTACCTACTCACATGTGATAAAATTTTAAAAGTTGAGATTAATTAGGATGTAATATTTTTATAAACTAAAAACTATAAAGATATTTGTAACTAAAAATTATGAAAACATTTTGAATAAATAATTAAAAATTAGAGTATATTAAAAAATGTTTTTTTACATCTAACTAAAAATATAAATATAAATAATATTAAATGTATCTATGCGTGTTGTATCCTAGTTTTTGAAAAAATTGCGAATCAAGTGTCGCGTGTCGGGTCGTCTCTCGTATTACATGTCGAGTCCGTGCTTCATAGCCCGGTCGACCCATAGCCCCATAGTTATGGGAGGGAGAATAATAAAACCACACAACTAATACACTGGAATATATTCTCCTTTATAAGATTTTGCGTAAAAACGAAAAAGGTCACGCACTCAATCCAGTCTTCGCACGAAAAATGCGAAGAAACTGAAAATACCTAAAAGTTCGAACCATTAACTATTTGTCTTTGTCCGCCCGCCCAACTAGTGAAGGGAGACCCATATGCAAGTGTAACAACCCGGATTTTTAAATGGGTCTTTTTAAATACGCGACTTTAGTCAGCATGTGTCGCGCAGGACGCGAGCTTGCGTGATTTTTGTAGGATGTTTTATTGGAGTTAAAAATAACTTGATCATCTTTATTGGATGCTAAAGATAGGCCAAAGAGTGCCATGGGGTCAAAAGTCGTAAAATGAATAAATAAATAAAATATTATTATTTTATTCAAAAAAATAAAAGTGCTCAGAAAATTCTGCAAATCACCATACCGACTCATAATTTAATTTTGAGCAACTTTCTCTTCTTCGACATCTCCCAAAAAAATCATTTTGACCCGATTTAGACCATTTTTTGGTTCGGCCATCTTTTGAGGAGTTTTTTTTCCTTAAACTTCAATCATTTTGTTGCCTTATTTAAAGGGATGGTGGACAACCCTTTTTGACCATCTTTTGGCACAATGTTTTGGCAGCCAACATATTTTATTTCCTCTCTTTTTATATATACCTTAACCCCTTTTTAATTTATGCATTCAACCATAGTTTTTAGAGGAGTTCTTTGGGGTTGTTTTGGTGTTAACTCTTGGAGATGATTTGATGATTCTTGGGACATGATTTTGATGGAGTAATCTGAATTTCTGGGCAGATTTATATTGGTTCATTTTGATGGTTTATGGTATGGGGTTTTACACAATATGCTCCATAAATCTCACGAGTGTTATTCCCTTTGATTTCATGTGATTATTGAACTCATATTTGAATTGCTAAATTCATTTGGAAATCTAAAAAATTATTATTGGAATCTGATTTTGATTCATGTGGTAATATAATTGTGTTCAGCATGTTGTCATGAAATTTTAATATGGCACTGATGTTGGGCACCCGCAGAGATTCCTGTTCCGGCTACTTGATTAAGTACGGCGTGGTATGGTGAGGCCTGGTGACTCGGATTAATGGGTTGTTGAGAAATTATATTGATAAAAATGCTTATGAGATTCGCATTTGATTTGAATATTCGTACTCGTATTGTTACGCTTTATTACTAATATATATTTGTTGAGCATCTTTCATGTCGTATTAGCGCGAATTTGAGCCCTATGGACCAATTGGGATGATTTTAGCGAGGATTATTTTGGGAAGAATATTTGAGAATACAAGTTGAGAAGATGTGTATTTATTTTTTATGTATAGAGCATTTGGCGATTTATTTTCTTTCGAGATAGATAGTTGTATTATTTCGAGAGACGTTGTATTTAATTTGAAGATTGAGATTAATGGATTTCTTTTTATATTGTGGGATTTGTATGCTCTATACCTTGTTACATCGTGGATTTTGATTTATTTTATCGCAATAGCGCTCCGCTCCGCTCCGCTCTCCCCGGGCGGGCGGGGTGTTACAGATGGTATCAGAGCTTAAGTATACGACCACCCTCGAGTCTTGGGTTTTGGGTCTGTCGCGTTTTTGTAGCGCATATTTGGAGATAGAAATTTTAGATGATCGGTTCGTGTTAGGCATCGAGATTTGATGTGAGGAATTTATTTTTGGGAGACGAGATTATTTTTGGAGATTGTTGGCCTTATTTTTTAGAGTTAGACTTTCGGCGAATTTCGAGGACGAAATTTCTTGTTAGTGGGGAAGTATGTAACAACCCGAATTTTTAAATGGGTATTTTTAAATACATGACTTTTGTCAGCATGTGTCGCGCAGAACGCGAACTTGCGTGATTTTTATAGGACGTTTTATTGGAGTTAAAAATAACTTGATCATCTTTATTGGATGCTAAAAATAGGCCTAAGAGTGCCTTGGAGTCAAAAGTCGTAAAATGAATAAATAAATAAAATATTATTATTTTATTCAAAAAAAAAAGTTCTCAAAAAATTTTGTAAATCACCATACCGACTCATAATTTAATTTTGAGCAACTTTCCCTTCTTCGACATCTCCCAAAAAAATCATTTTGACCCGATTTAGAACATTTTTCGGTTCGGCCTGCTATTGAGGAGTTTTTTTTCCCTTAAACTTCAATCATTTTGTTGCCTTATTTAAAGGGATGCTGGAGAACCATTTTTTACCATTATTGAAGTATCTTTCGGCACAATGTTTTGGCAGCCAACATAGTTTATTTCCTCTCTTTTTATATATACCTTAACCCCTTTTTAATTTATTGATTCAACCATACTTTTTGGAGGAGTTCTTTGGGGCTGTTTTGGTGTTAACTCTTGGAGATGATTTGACAATTCTTGGGACATGATTTTGATGGAGTAATCTGAATTTCTAAGCAGATTTATATTGGTTCCTTTTGATGGTTTATGGTATGGGGTTTTACAAAATATGCTCCGTAAATCTCGCGAGTGTTATTCCCTTTGATTTCCTGTGATTATTGAACTTATATTTGAATTGCTAAATTCATTTGGAAATCTGAAAAATTATTATTGGAATCTGATTTTGATTCATGTGGTAATATAATTGTGTTGAGCATGTTGTCATTAAATTTTAATATGGCACTGATGTTGGGAAACCGCAGAGATTCCTGTTCCGGCTACTTGATAAAGTATGGCACGATATGGTGAGGCCTGGTGACTCGGATTAATGTGTTGTTGAGAAATTATATTGATAAAAATGCTTATGAGATTCGCATTTGATTTGAATATTCGTACTCGTATTGTTACGCTTTATTCATCGCTAATATATTTGTTGAGCATCTTTCCTGTCGTATTGTGTACTTCCCCATATTTTCTTTTAGTTGGCAGGTTAGCGCGGATTTGAGCGCTATGGACCAATTGGGATGATTTTAGCGAGGATTATTTTGGAAAGAATATTTGAGAATACAAGTTGAGAAGATTTGTATTTATTTTTTATGTATAGAGCATTTGGCGATTTATTTTCTTTCGAGATAGATAGTTGTATTATTTCGAGAGACGTATTTAATTTGAAGATTGAGATTAGGGGATTTCTTTTTATATGGTGGGATTTAGATGCTCTATACCTTGTTACATCGTGGATTTTGATTTATTTTATCGCAGTAGCGCTCCGCTCCGCTCTCCCCGAGCGGGCGGGGTGTTACAGCATGAAACGCAGAATAATTGGGACCACTGTTTTAAATTAGGTTTAAATTGAGTCAGATATTACGAACCACTGTTTTAAATTGAGTTTCAATCATTTGGAGAAATTGAACAAACAAGGGGAGAACTTTAGATTTCCTTTTAAGGAGATACACCTAAGTAAACCGAGAATAATCATCAATAAAGGTCACATAATAGCGATAACCAGAAAAGGCATTAACTAGGGATGGCCCCCACACATCAGAATGAATCAAATCAAACATACTTGGAGCGCGACTCATATGTAGAATACAACTAGTCCTAGTATGCTTGGAGAGCTCACATACTTCACATAAGATTTTTTTGTCCTTACACGATTTCAAAAGAGAAGGGAATAACAAACATAAGTACTGGAAATTGACATGCCCTAGGCGGTCGTGTGCAAAGTCTGGGGGGAATCATCCTAAGAAATGGAATCTGACAAGGAAGAAGCATTGAGACTAAGAGCGTGGAGGTTGCGGGGTGGAGGTTCCCCAAAATAGTACAACCCATAAAGCTCATAGCTCCTGCCAATAATCCTCTTCGAACTCAAGTCTTTCAAGAGACAATGGGTAGGAAAAAACACAACAGCGCAATTGAGATTTTTGCAACTTCGCTAGAGGACAAGATATTAAAAGAAAAATTAGAGCAATACAAAAATGAGGAAAGAGTAATATCAGGAGACAAACACACTTCTTTCTTGCTATGGATACGTGTACGGGAGCCATCCGCAATATGCACGTGTTGACAAATAGGAACGATGGATGAGAAAAGAAGAGATGACTCCCGCCATGTGATAAGTGGTACCAGCATCAAGAATCCAAGTGGGCTTCGTAGTCTGAACATGAAAAGCGCGGACGGCACCTGAAGTAATGGTGGCACTGGCATAGAGAGAAGAATCGACAATCTGCGGAGAAACCTCATGGGGACAAATGGTATCAACACCTCTGGCATCTCCCTATCACTACAAATGGGATCCGAAAGCAAAAATGAACCCATTCATTAAGAGACTTATAGCTAATTGAGTCGGGGTACATTTTGTTAATGAAAAAACATCTTTTGCCAAGATTTGAATAACCCATAATAATAACTCAAAAAGTGCCCAAAAATTAATGTAGGGCAGATTTATACTAAAAAACAACAACGCACCAACAATTATGGGAGAATCATCAAAAATTTGCTGTAGATGGGCATAGCAATAAACTACCAGTCAAATGGCCAAAAAACATGGCAATATATCCAAAAGAACGTTGTCGAATAATCCCGCAGCGCTAACAAAAAAAAATAACAGCTCCTTATTTCATAAGGAACATCAACAAACCCTAAAAGGATGAAGAATTAGGGTTTGATCCTAAAACAAAGAAGAATAGATGCTACAATAAAAAATAATAATAATTGGCTCCAAAAACACCCAATTAGAACATCGGTGAACAATAACAGTGAAACAGTACCCCCGTGAACAGTAACGATGGACAATATAAGTGGACAGTAGCGGTGAACAATAACGATGAACAGTTGCGGTGAACAATAAGGATGAACAGTAATTAGGGTTAGGGTTGAGGAGAAAAAATGTGGAGAGAGATTTTATTTTAGCTCTCATACCAAGAAGATTTTTGTGATATAATGGCTAACCTAATTGGAAACTCAATAATTGTATTTATGCTAAACAGATTACAATTCTAGAAAGTACAAAAATACTACAAAACTAAGAGTATACAACTAAGGCCCAAAACATGGAGGGCTAATAAAAAGAGAAAAATACTAAAAGTAATATGAAATCCAATAGTTCCCAAATGAGACTGATCTCAATTTATCCCAAGAGGCATCCAAAGTATTCCATGGGCTACGATCAAGATGTGTCCCTTACATTATGGGCAAGTTTTGTTAATTTCCCTTCTTTAATGTCTATCCATACACATTTTTGTTTATTTTCCACCCCAATAGATTCCAAAATAAAATAATATTAAATTTACAAAACTCCCTCATTACAATCCAGTAAGAAAATGGAAAATGGAATCAGCCACTTGCAAGTGAGAAACTGATGGAAATGGGGCCCCTTTTAGGATTTTATTGTATTTTTGTTTTTTTCTTTTATTTTTCTGTCATTGTATTTTCTTTTATTTTAGTATTTAGAGGTAGGAGTAACAAAAAGGCAATTAAGGGAATTTTTATAATTAAAACATTAGCTTAGAGTCTAAGCAACTCCTCCCCTTTAAATACCCCATTATATTCCTCATTTGAGGACACTCCATTTGAAATATAAGAAATCTCTTGGCTCTCTCTCTAAAAGTTAGGGTTTGGTTTATTTTCTTGGCCATTAACGTGTAGTTTACGTCAAATTGGTATCAAAGCGAGGTGTCGCTCCAACATTGGCATTTGGTGTATCGGTGTGTTTTTATCAAATCGTATGCTACCTTCAATGGCTCTAAGAATATCCAAACAACTATATGAAGAGATTCAAAAACAAATGGAAGAGTTCGTACAATCACAATAACAAATTAATGCCCTCTTCCAACTCAAATTCCAAAACCCTAACCCTAACCCAATCCCCAATCCTACCCTCCACACCTTCTACCCCATCACCCTGTTGTCGCCCCCTCCTCTCAACACCCCTGCCCTAAACCCACATTACCCCAACCGACATACCTCTTCCCCCACCCCTCCAATCCCTAAAACAAAAACCTCTCGACTGTCCCGAGCCAAAATCCCACTCCAACCCCTGTCGACACTGACCCCAACTCAGAAAACCCCTCACCCCGCCCCAATTCTGACCCGCGTCTGCCCGCTTCCCCCCTCCCGCAACCCCAAAACCTACCCAGGCCCCTTCTAACCCCTCCCCGCCGACCCACCTCCCCTCATTTCCCAACCCACTGAATGCCGAAACCCTTCCCCAACCCCTCGCCGGTCCACAAAAAAAAAAAAAAAAAAAAAAAAAAAAATTCAACCCTAACCCCTCTCAACTCTGAACTCTCCAACCCACCACCCATTTTTCAAACCCCAAATCTCAAAAAAAATTATGTTTCCGCCCCAATTAACTCCCGAGGTTCAATTCAAGATTATCGACGGCCAGTATAAGATTGGTTGCTCCACCCAATCACTCTTCCTCCCTCACCCAATCGGGTCAAATCAACAATAAAAACTCCCCTCCCAAGCCGATTGACTGCAAGAAAGTTGACGAAATTGGGCTGTGTATTGGGGATTTTTTTCACATTTTTGTCGAGGATGTTTGGGTGACTCGCACGCACTTTCGCGAGCCGGAAACATTTGATTTGAGCAATTTCTTCTCAATCTTCGGGCATGGAGATGACAATTTTGATGGGGTTGAATCGGTAAAATCTCTTTAGAGGTCGAGTTGGTGATTGGAGGTGATGTGATAAGTGGTGGGTATGTGGACCCAATGTTTAAAAAGGCGCCCGAGGCGGAGGAAAAAAGCCTCGAGGCTTAAGCCTCATGGGTGAAAGTTAAGGTTACCGCCTTTGTTGGGTGAGGCATTGCGCCTTAAGGCAGTCAGGCGTACGCCTCTTTTCCGACGTTGTTTTGTTCATTTCGGCGTTGATTCCGACGTTGTTTTGTTCATTCCGGCACTGATTAGTTCCATTCCGACCCTGGTTTCTCATTTTTCGGCCTTCGTCTGGCCCTAGGTAAGAACTCCGAACATCGTTTGCTTCTTAATTTGTTTTTTGTTACTAATTTGTTTGAAATAATTGTTTGAAACTATATATTTATTATATATTTAGTTTTAAATAACTGTTATTTGTTTTTTTTACTGTTTTTCATTATTTTTGAGTTTTAATCACTGTTTGTTAAAAAATCTTGTTTTTTTCACCTAAAAAATTTACTGATTTGTTGAAATAACTGTTTGAAACTATATTTTTATTATAAATTTAGTTTTATATAACTGTAATCTGTTTTTCTAACTGTTTTTTTCACTATATTTGAGTTTTAATCACTGTTTGTGTAAAAAAACTGTTTTTTTAACTTCAAAAGGTTACTAATTTGTTGAAATAACTTAAAAGGGTTACTAATTTGTTAAAATAACTTTAAAAGGTTTCTGTTTTTTTTAATTTGTCCAAATAAAGTTGCTGTTTTTTTTATAAAAATTATGTTTTTTCCACTTTTATAAAAATTATGTTTTTTCCAAATTAACTTCAATACTTTTTTTTTAAAAGGTTTCTGTTTTTTGGTTTTCAACTTAGATTAATATGTTTTCTTTAATTAAACTGAATATATTTTAAAGGTTGCTGTTTTTTTAATAAACTTAGGTTGATATGTTTTTATATTTTTTTTAATAAAATTGCTGCTTTTTTTAATCTTAGCTTGAAAATCAATGTTTTTTTTAATAAATTTGCTTGTTAAGTTGCATTGATTAATTTATTGTCATATTATAAATTAACCAATATGTGAATGAAGCTAAAAAAATGATTTTGCCAATATGATTTTGCATTGATTAATTTATTGTCATATTGTGAAATAATCAATATGTAAAAATTGATTTTCTCAAATTACTTTTTTTTTTTAAAGTTATCTCGGGGGAACAAAAAAATGTCAAACTATGTGAGAAAGTCCTCAATATGTTTTTTTTGTAGTTTTATTTTATATTTCTTTGTTATTTTATTTTTATGGTTTTATTAGTATTTTTTTAATATTATTTTGCTCTTTTTTTTCTTTTCAGTGAGGCTTACGGCTCACCTCGCCTTTCGCCTTTTTAAACATTGTGTGGACCCATTTGTGGTATCTCTTGATATACGCTCGGAGAAAATTTTCCGCAACGTAGTATTGAGAGGGTTCATCACGGGAATCTCGGGCAAGATTTTGTTGGTCGCCCATGTTTAAATTATGTTCCTATTCTCCGTGGACTTTTTGCAAGCCGATACAAGAGGCGCTTTTTAGGACGGCTCTTTGACGGTTGCCTTGCTTTCTTGCCGTTCATCTCTTACGCTCAAGGACACGCTTTTCGAAGCCAGGGAGAGTGATGGAAATGGACTCCATTTTAGGATTTTATTACATTTTTGTTTTTTATTTTCTTTTATTTTAGTATTTAGAGGTACGAGTAGCAAAAAGGCAATTAAGGGCATTTTTGTAATTAGAACATTAGCTTAGAGCCTAAGTTACTCCTCCCCTTTAAATACCCTCTTGTATTCCTCATTTGAGGACACTCTCCATTTGAAATATAAGAAATCTTTTGATTCTCTCTCTAAAAGTTAGAGTTTGGTTTATTTTCATGGCCATTGACGTGTAGTTTACGTCAGAAACTCTCACTTTTCCTTTACCCACTTGAGAGCATTTGATTAAGCCATAAACATTTGCTCTTTCCATTTGCCACAATATGAAAAGGCAAGGGAATCCCTTGCCACATGCCTATTGAGGCAAACCACTTGGCCTTCCATTTACCATAATCGAGAAATAAGATGAACTCAAGCACCCACACAATCCATTTTCTCCACTTTCATCCAGAGAGGTTTTGCTCCAAAGTGAAATCAAGGAAAACACAGCTGATGTGATCATATGCCTTTTCAAAATCAATTATAAAGACCAAACGTTATTTTGTGTTACTTCTCCACTCTTCCACTACTTTATTATCTATTAATATCAATACAACAATTTGTCTTACCTCTCGATACGGGGCAATTGTTTTATCAAGAATATGCATTAACCTTGGTGAAAACACTTTTGCCAACAATTTATACATATTTGATACCATACTAATAGGTTTAAATCTAATTAGTTTCAAATAAGAGATCTTCTTTGGTATCAAGCACACAAGTGGCATTAGTGCATATTGTAACAAACCGTTTTGATTGAAACTCCTTACAAACCTTAGTGACATACGTTTTTAATGATTTCCTACCATTCTTGCAAGCCTACCATAGTAAAATAGTCCAGGTGCCAAGGAAAATTGCACCTCCCGGATCGAATAGATGCTCCATTCATCTAGGTCGAATAGATTTCCTAGACTCCCTGGATCGAATAAACCATCCAAGCTTACCAAGGACCTAATCTAGAATTGTGTTGATGTTGAGAGAAGTTCCAAGTGCATTACCCCCAAAGCAATCAAGAGTTGAAACCCGCCTGCAATCTTCGCAAGTGGTTCGTACAACCTCTTATCTCTATCACAATCAAAGAAATCTTCATATCCTCTTCTTCCTCAAAAGATCTCTCTAACCATTCAGTTTCTTTATTTTTCCCTCTCAATTGGCTTGGCCAATTGGCCGCAATCAAGGCCTTCTACCCCAAACTCTGCTCTTCATCTTCACTATAAAACTCTTCAAAATAAGCAACCAATTCTATCACAATTTCTTCCTCATTTCCCACTAACCCCCCTCCCTCCACCATAGAGATGAATTTGTTACTTTTCCTCCCACTATGGAAAAAGCAAAAAAACGAAAAACCTTGTGTTGTAATCCCATTTTGTAATGCCCTTAACCTTAGTTTTTTAAGTCCATAATATTTCTTCCTTGAGAACTAAATCCTCCAATTTTATTTTAATTTCATTATTCTCTCCTTTATTAAATAATCGTTACTAATTCCTTCCGCACTATCTACGCGAAAACTACCTATAAATCAAAGTGTGATGCGCATATATGTATTGTCAATGCATAAAAAGCTCATCTTACACCAAAATATTATTTCAATGATAACGTAAAACAAAACTAAATGAGGAAGTAGTTAAGCCAAGTCAACTTGGTTACAGTTGTCGCTCTGAAGCCATAATCCATACTTATTGTTATCACCTAAAACTCGTATATTGATTTGTCTTAGCCTGAGTATACAAATTATAGGCAAATAACAGATAAGAGATATAAACTACTGAAATAATAAACTAGAGAAAACAGTAAAGAGATGAGAGAGAGAAATAAGACCAGATGTACAAGGTTCGGCCCAAAGCGGCGCCTACGTCCACAGGTGAGTGTTTGATGTATTGATTTACTAGGCAAAAGCCATGGATGAATACAAGATGGAAGCTCTCAAGTTGTCTCAAGAATTAAACAGCATAGCAGCAAGGAAAATATCTTGAATCCTCCAAAAGTATGGGTGTGTATGTTATTTATAAACAGTTAGAAGAGAGAGAAAAAAGCGTGCCACATGGCTTGCTTTTATAGGTTAGGCAAGTACATCCCGTACATGTGAGGTAAGGGAATAATCATGAAGTTAGTTATGGGCACATGGGGGGAATATTTACATCTTCCGCACGTGTGTGCATTGTGACGTCATCTAATCACATGGTATATACCTACTGAAACGGAGCCACTTAACAGTGTTGGCTGACTGCCAATTGACGGAGTAAGATAACCTCTCAAGTCTACTGGGCCGACTAAATTGCCTGGCCAAACAGATTAATAATTGACCCAATCTCAATTCTGTAGGTGACAAGTTCAGGTGTCCTCTTCTAATTGATCCACACACTATATTTATGGTATAACAAAAGCCCCCAAGACTTCGCTCACGATTGTAGCTTGTAGCAGATTCTCTGAAGTATCATGTCTTCTGGGTATGTGCAGAGCAGATTGACCGAAGTTTTAACGGTGAAGTGTCTTCGACTCGTGTTTTGATCGGATTATGAGAGTCTACTCGGCTCGAGATGTCATCAGCTCGTCTGTGGCCGAGCATATTTACATGTGAAAAAATTCAAAATTATTTGCTTAGGCTTGAGATTGCCACGTGTCAGACGTTGACAATGGCGTCAGGCGCATTTAAGAAGCGTGAGTCTAGGCAGTATACGCACTGTTCCGAAACGTCAGTTTTACTCCCAAGGCATGATGCCATGCCTTTTTTCAAAAAGTAATCATTACCACCTTCAAAAGAATAAAAGCATGTTCCCACAAAATTTCAACCTTTCGCATCCACAATCCTTCGCTCTTTACAGAGAGAAAATATACTTTGTTCAAACTTTTTTCTTTCTCGACTAAAATCCTTCCGCTTTCTACCATTTTCAGCCATTTCGTTGCCTAAAAACTTCATTTCGGCAAGGAATTCCTTTTTCAATCGTTTATTGGCCATCATTGAGCAATTTCAGTAGTCTCTTGCAATCTAGGGTTCCAAGTACGCTTTTCCCAATTTCGCAATTCTTTTCTAATTTTCTGGGGTTTTCTCTACAATTTTGTTGTTCTCCGCTGCAATCATGGTTCAAAGTATCGGCCGAGTTGACTCGGTATCGGCCGAGTTGACTCGGTATCGGAGGGCACCGATCCGATACCGAGAGACGTTTCAAAAAAAACATTGAATCGGCCGAGACAGCCGCGATATCGCCCGAGATAACCGATTCCGAGACGTCTCGCCGCGATATCGGCCGAGACAGCCGCGATATCGGCCGAGACAACCGATTCAAACGATATTGTCATATTTTGTTTTATTTTTTGATAGAACTTTTATCTTTTACCCTCTGTTCTAAAAGGCCCGCCTAGGCTTCGCCTAGGCCCGCCTAGGCTTGAGGCTTGAGAGAAACGCATCGCCTACGCCTTATTACGCCTTATTCTTGGTAAAAGGCTTAAGACACACTTTTTAAAAAAAAACAAAGGATTAGTTGACAAATAATGGTTATGGAGCATGAATATGAGAAAGATGGCTACCAAACATATGGATATATTTTCAAAATTCAAGTTATGTACCATTTTATTATATTACTAGCCTTGGAATAATTAAAATAATAAAAAAAGGAAAAACGCCTTTTTACGCCTAGGCGCGCCTAGGCTCCTAAGGCTTGAGGCTTGACCTCTACGCCTCGACCACGCCTCGCGCCTTTTAGAACCTTGCTTTTACCATATTTCTTCGTTGTTGAAAATATATTGTAACATTTACAAAATGGTATTACTTTTTCAAAAGTATTAACATTAATTTTTTAAAACATAAAACTATTTTTTTTAAATGACTCTACTAAAAAATATATATAAATCTTTTAAAAAGTAGTACTCTTTTTAAAAAAAAATGACTACTAAAACTCTTTTTTCAAAGAAATGTTATTTTTTTACAAAAAATATTCAAATCTTTTACAAAAAATATATAATGTACATTTATGTTTGTAAAAAATGTACATTTCTGTACAAATATTATTTTGTACGTTTTTTGTAAAAATGTAAAAAAATGTACATTTTAGTTTAAAAAAATGTACATATTTGTAAAAAAATATATATTTGTACATATTTGTAAAAAAAGTGTACATATTTGTAAAAAAATATATATTTTTGTTAAAAAAATGTACATTTTTGTAAAAATGTACATTTTTGTAAAAATGTACATTTTTGTAAAAATGTCCTTTTCTACGTTTTTGTAAAAATGTACATTTTTACAAATTTTTGTAAAAAATGTTCTTTTGTACGTTTTTATAAAAATGTAAAAAGCAATATACATATTTGTTAAAAAAATGTACATGTTTGTAAAAATGTATATTTTTGTAAAAATGTTCTTTTGTGCGTTTTTGTAAAAATGTAAAAAAATGTACATTGTTGTTAAAAAATGTACATTTTTGTAACAATGTAAAAAAATATACATTGTTGTTAAGACAAAATGTATATTTTTGTTTTTCAATATTATTATTGGTTTACTATGCAATATTGAATCTGACAACTCTACCGCGCTTCAGTATAACCAATTCTACAATGCAATGCATATTGAATGATGGGTTTGAATGTATCTCATTGGTCCACATTGTTAATCTTATTTTTTTAAAATTTTCTATATTTTTTCCGAAATTTTTTGCGCTCTCTAAATAGCATATCTTTGCGTATCGTCCGATACCGCGACCGATACCGCGACCGAGTTGAAAATCGGGTGTCCTATACCGGGACCGATACCGAGACTTTGAACCATGGCTGCAATTTGTTGTTCTTGGCTTGTACTGTTGTAGATTTGGTTGTTAATTGACATTTGATTGTTGGATATTGGCGATTTTAGGTGGCCATTGAGTTGGTTGGCCTAGGGCTTCATAGGTTTAGGGCTTTTTAGGTGTTATAGGGCTTTCCTCACCCAAATCCTTCGTCTTGCAACCAAATAGTCCCCAAGCCTTTGTTTTTCCCTAGAGCCTACCTTTATGAGTGAAAACTCTTGGGATCAGAGAATGTTGAATTGCGTTCGCGAAATCAACGAACTCTGCCCTGGTTTCTAAACGCTAGGAAACCAGTCCCTCTACAAACCATCCATCCTGAAGACAATCCAGACCATCCTAATTTCACCTCATATTCTAATGGGTCTGCTCCTCAGCCCCTAATTATTGAGTACAGCAGGTCGGAGCTTCAAGCTCTCACCAGCTCAGACGGTGTCAAACGTGAACATGGTGGCAGAAATTACGCCAACACTAATTTTGAGGTGTCTATAGTTGCTCTTGGGACTATCTTTAGAGATCATGTCTAGGGCTCCTGTCTAGGGCTCCATCACAACCTTCAAATTCACCCATTGTCGCCCCTAATGAGGAGGAGAGCACTTCTGGCATTTGTGACAGTTCATACGACGTTGTTAACACCGAGGCTAAGTACCATGGTTATAACATAACCGAGGACGAGTTGGATGATCTGCGAGAGTTGTATTCTATACTAATTAGCATCTCTTACAGATTACCAAACTGTGATGAGAGAGTATATGATGGGCGTCATGCCGACGAGATCTGCTTTCCAGTTTGGGTGTTGCAAGTTGGAGTTCGTCTGCCCTTCATCCAATAATCAGATTAATCTTGAAAGGGTGTGAGGTGGCTCCCACCCAGCTTCCCCCAATGCCTACCAAACAATTCTGGGAGCTATAATTTTCTGGAGGTTAATACTGGATTTGATCTTTCTGGGGATGTGATTAGGATTATTTATGGTATCAAAGACAATGCCAAAGCTCCTTGTTATTATTACTTTGCTCTGAGGATATCTCATTTGAAGGCGATGAACTATGAAGTACAGACACTCTCCCGAAAGCCAAGAGTCGTGTGTCGTGTCGAAACACGTATTATGTGCATGCTCCGACACATTACCGACACACTGTGATATGTGATGATGATTCTGCTTTATTTATGATTTTTAATGTTAAAGTGTATTTAAATTTGTTTTGTATGGTTCATTTTCTTAATTTCATGTTCAGAATGCTCTAATAATGTATTTTATGGAAATATATGTTTCATTTCATTAATATATATATTTAAATATATTATATATTATACTTATCCTAACGTATCGTATCTTAGTTTTTGAAAGAATCACGTGTCGCGTGTCGAAATGCGTATTACGAGTTCGTGCTTTATAGCCGGTGAAGGTTTCTTAAACAAGCAATCACAGTTGGAAGAATAAATTTGTATTCTTGTCTGGCGAGTGGGAGTTCGGCCCAAATGAGAGGGATCGAACTGACATGGTTCCCCGCGAATGGTGTGGGCCGAACCGCATTGGTACTTACATTTTTTTCCGTTTGTTCTGTTCTTTTATTTAACTGAGTCGTGTTGATGTTTTTGTCTAACTTTTTCAGTGAAGAAGGCTCCTGAATTATCCAAGGTTCAGAAGGGATTAGTAGATAGGATTTGTACTCACCCCCCCCCCCCCCCCAAAAAAACTTTTAAAGCTCACTTCTCATTGAAGAAGTTTACTGAGTATGGGTACTACGCACCTATAGGTGTTATATTAGGGGAAGTACCTCCAACACTACCTACGATCGAAGTGCCACCTGTCGGTGAGGCTGAAAAAGAAAACGATCAGGAGACCGAACGAGGTAAAAAATGTTTAAGTGTTTTGGTCATCTTCAACTTTTCATTATAATTTTCCTAACTATTGAATTCATGTGCAGCTTCAACTCCCATGTCTTTTGCTTTTCGAGTTGAACCTTCTTGTGGTATGGTACCCAGGGCAACTGATCGCAACGCCATTGAGGCAGCTCGTAGGAAGAGGCCAAGAAAAAAGCCGATGTTGAGGCCAAATCTAGAATGCAGGTCGAGGCCAAGACTAAGAGAAAAGCTGAGGCTAAAGTCCAAAAGAGAGTCCGTTGCTGCTAAAGCCAAAGGGAAAGTTGTTGCTACTGTGATAAGAGGCCGTTACAGTGCCCTACTGCCCAAGGTGACCCAAAGCATCAAAGGGTTCAAGAGCCGAGGATAGCAAGTCCTCCTATGAAACGTGAACTGATAGAGGTGGGAAACTGGGTCGTCCACTCGTTAGCCAGTGGTGGAGGAATACAAGTTTGATCCGGAGCATATTGCGACCCCTGATCAAATAAAGAAAGACAGATTCATCTTCCACAACATGGTTAACGTTGTGGATGTGCTTGGCAACCGTGGGCACAGTCAATTCTGATGGGTCTTCATGGTAAGTTCTCGGAATACTTGTATTTAATTCCCTGTCAACTTGTTTTACTCCTTGTTGACCGCCTTGTCTTCTCCTTCAGGGTGTAATGGCCAGCACTGTTCTTCGAGAGAAGGCTATAGCAAACCACCATGCCTACTATGTGTATAAAGAAGTCAATGACGAGCTCTCTTAGAAGAACACTAAGCTACAGAAAGACCTTAAACAGCCTGCAAATGATCTGAAGAAGACTTGTGACTTGTGAGGAGCTTCAGGAAAGGGACAACTAGCTTGTCGCGAAGACCCTGGCCTTTAGCTCATCTAAAGAAGAAAATAAGAAACTGAGGGAGCAAATTGCTACCGATGCCATAACAAATCAAAGTCTTGAGGACGCCCTTGCAAAAGCCAATAAAGCTTTTGCCAAGGCTGAAGAGAGCATTGTTGAGAAGTTCAAAGCCTCTATTGACTTTACTGTTGAGAAGATGACATTCTTTATTAAAGGTTATGAAGCGCTGAAGAAGAGGGTAGCGAAGCATTACCTTGACATTGCAGAGGTCGTTAGCAAATGGAGGGCGATGACGATTAGGCTAAAGCTCTTACAACTAGGGATGAAATGGACGTAGATGAGCCAACTGCTGAGGACGGGGCTACTGGTCAGGCCGAATAGACTATTACTGATGAGCATATTCCTCATATGCCCAAGACACTCTCGTGGCTGAAGTTGTTGGTGTCAATGCTCCTCAGGTTGCTCCTATTAATGAAGAGATTCCAGCAGCTTGAACTCTTTGACTTGTATTTTTGTGAAGCTTTGTAATTACTCATATCAATCCTTTGAACATTATTTACAATGATTATCCGCTATCTCTATTTGATGGCAATTTGCAAAAGAATGGATAGTTTTTTTTTAAATCAAATGTTATCCAACAGTTTTGGTTGTCCATATGCATGTATTATTTTGCTCAGCTAAGCTATTAGCCTTCACCTGTGATAAACTATTTCTGTGTATGCAAAATATTTTTAAAAAGTTAATATGGTCGGATCTAGTTGTGGTCTTAAAGTTGGATCTTGTCAACTTGACCTCATTCACTTGCTTTTTAAGATAGGCCTGCCAATAGTTTAGTCATATGGTTTTTGAGGTCGAGTCTTGTCGACCTAACCTGATTTACTGGCTACCCGGTGGGCGAACCTGAATTGTACTGACTTGGAATCCACTATTGCTTTAACCAGTTTAGTGGTGGTATGGACGGATCTTGTCGTCCTGACCATGTATGAGCATGGGTTCCCAGATCGGCCAAATGTATTGGGATTTATCCTTGCGTTATTAAGCTCGTGGTCGAATCTTATCATCTTGACCATGTGATTGCACTGGATTTCCCAGATTTGGTTAACTTTTCGATTTAGACCTATCTAAGACGAGGCAATTCATGAAGTGCAGTTTGATCATAATCATTCTGATATGCTCAGCTCTGAGATGTCTTCGGACTGGGCTTCTTGCACATCTCTTACACCGATGAACTACGCATTTTGAATAATGAAGAAAACTTGAAATGATAACATGATGTAGAGGAAGAACTGCTATTTCTCACTGAATTTCTGAAAATCGATTACAAGGAACTGAAAACTGTTTACATAACATTCTACTCTCAAAAGTGTAAATTGCTCATCTCTATTGGTAATACTTCCTCAAGTATTCAACATTTCACAGATCCTTGAATCGCTCGCCCTCCAAGGTCTCAATCCGATAGATCCCCGGCTGCACTACTGCATAAATTCTGTATGGGTCGAGCCAGTTATGTTCCAGCCTATTTCCCTTCTGGATGACTTTCTTTAGGACATAATCTCCATCCTTTAAGATACTCGGTTTTACCCGTATATTGTAAAATCGAGTTATCTGTTGCTGGTAGGCTGCCACTTGTAGTGTTGTGTGTTTCATAACTTCTTCATCCAGATCGAGATCTAAACTGGGCATTACATCACACTTAGGCGAGTTAAAATTAAGTACCCTGTGGCTAGACAGGTCGATCTAAGTAGGCACCATCGCCTCGGTGCCAAATGCCAGAATGAAGGGGGGTTCGCCAGTCCTCGGCATAGTTCTGTAGGCTCAGAGCACACTATGCAGCTCGTTAATCCAGTTCCCTTTGGCATCATCCAGCCTTCTTTTCATTCCGTCAAGTAAGGTCCTCTTAGTGATCTCTGTCTGCCCGTTGCACTAAGGATGGGCAGGTGCAGAATGCCGCTTTTTAATCACTGATCGGATGAAGTAGTCCTCGAACTTATCATTATCAAACTACGTACCATGGTCGATGATAAAGGCATACGACATCTCAACCAATGGCTCAGCTTTCAACTATTTCGTGAAATAATCTACTTCAAAAACTAAGTATTTGAATCTGCCCCTTATCTTCGGTAATGGGCCAACCAAATCAATCCCCCACATGGCGAAAGACCAAAGAGATGTGATCGACGCTAGAGTTGCCCCGGGTCTTCTGTGTATCACCTCATACCGTTAGCATTTATCACATTTTCTAACAGAATTGGAGCAGTCCTCCTTTATGGTCGGCCAATAACACCCCTGAGTGGCGACCCGCTTTACCAATGACCTACCCACTGAATGTGCTCCGCAAGAGCCTTCGCGGACCTCCTTGATCAGGTCCAGTACTTCACTAAGATGAACGCATCTGAGCAGAGACATAAAAATCCTCTCCTAAACAAAACCCCACCTTCCAGAATATATCTTGCCACTTATTGGGGAGTCTCTGTGCTTCCTTTGGGGCTTCCGATACTACGCTCGGTCTCCATATATGCTCGGATGGCATCCATCCATGATGGTCCCATGTTCAACTCCCTTAAGAGCACGCACTCTTCTTTTATGTTGCGTTGCGACAAGATCTCAACAGGAACAGTTTTTCTGAGCTCGGCCCTGGTTGCTAACGCCAGACGAGTCAGTGCATGTACTCAAGCGTTTTTAACTCTTGGGATTCTGATCATCTGTATAGCCAAGAACCTTGGCAGTAATACTTTTACCTTCGCCAAATATTTTGCCATTCTCCTCTCTGGCTTCGTAAACTAATTGAGAATCATTGTTTGTTGCCAACTGCTCGGCACACAATGACGAAGCTAGTCTCAGTTTTTGCTACAAGAGCTTCATATTCACTAGGATGAATACAAGATGTAAGTTCTCAAGGTCTCTCTAGTATTAGACAGCATAACAGAAAGTAAAATATTTCGGATCCTCCAAAAGTGTAGGTGTGTGAACTATTTATACGCTATTAGAGGAGAGAGAAAATTGAGTGTCAAGTGGCTTGCCTTTTAAGGTTAGGCAAGTACACGCCTTACATGTGAGGCGAGAGAATAACCACGAAGTTGGTTATGGGCACATGAGGGAATATTTGCATATCTCCCCCCACGTGTGTGCAATGCTGACATCCTCTAATCACGTGGTGCATGCTTGTTGTAACGGAGCCACTTAAGTGCTAACTGACGAAGTAAGATGACCTGTTAAGCCTGCTAGGGCCGACCGGATTAATAACTAAGCCGATCTCATTTATGTAGGTGATGAGTCCAGATGTCCTCTTCTGATTGGTCTACATGTCATACCATATTTATGGTATAACACTTATATAGTAACAAAATCAACTAGGCTTGGAGTGACTATCAAGGTTTTTTACCAAAACAATTGAATATCAACACATCCAAGTTGTCGAGTTCTAGTATTTCTTTAAAAAAAAAATATTTGTCTAAATGATGTATTATGAAAGTGCCTTGAGGGGAACATATAAGTCAAAAATTGGACAGCCTAATCTTTAGCTAAACTAAAACCGTATCTTTTGAGTATTGACTTTCAATAGAAATGGAATACAGACATGAGAGATTAGTGGCGGGAGAGTTTTTTTTTTTTTATTGTAGCCAAGAGGCCAGTGGCCCCCCTCTGAGATTTAAAACTTTCTAGAGCTAAACTTGTTTGCAATTAGACCCTTCTTCTGATCTAAAAATAACTCCCCCACTTTGACTATTATTTGTAGTTATTCTTCCACAGACCACGAACATAAGCCACAACCAGCATGGCACTTTTTGCTTAGGTGGCTGAGGCCTATTGAAGCTTGATACACACATTGCTAAACAAACAACTTTTATCAAGCAGGTTCAATTACTCAACAGTTTATCAATTTAGTTCCTTTCGTTTCTCATACATTCAATCACAAAAACACATTTTCGAATGCAAAATGCAATCTGAAATTACAGCATAAAGACATAAGAAAAGGAATAGTGAGAAGTGTAGAGAGAGAGAGAGAGAGAGAGAAATTACGAGAAAAGGAGTGTTTCCGTAAGAGAGAGAGATTAGAATTTCTTGGAGCAGAGGTGGAATTGTAAACGGATGGAACAGAAGAAGGCAATCGAATCCCGGGCAGAGTATAAACCATTTTCTAGGCTTTACCTTTCTGAAAGGAGAAAGGAGAAAGGAGAAAGAGGGAACAAAAATGAAAGGCGCAAATGAGATCTAAAAAGTGGTGATTTCAAGACGCCATGAGAAGCGTGATGAGTGAAGTGAGAGTCACAGACTACAGCATGTGGCGTGCTACGTGTGTAACAGGCAGCGGTGGAGAGATACGGAAATGGGACCCAGTAACATTGAATAAAACGCACGATTAGGATGGGCCCAAACCAGTGGGTCAAAATCCAATAAGATTAGAGACGAACGGCTGCGACGTGCGCTTCCCCCAACTTCGCTTCTATTTGGTTTCATGCTTTACGCTCGTATCTTCTATGGTTTAAAAGTTTAAGCCAACTTTTTACATCCGCATATTCTCTTTATGCTTTATTCATATACCCAACCTACCTCATCACACATCTCTAAAAATATCTGGATTTATACATGGCCCCCACTCACAATTTGACACCCTCCAAAACCACCAGACCGCACTCTTGATATTTCTTACTTGTCCCGTCAAAATCGTTTCAAACACCTTAAAAATCATTTATTATTTTGGAGTGATATTTTTATCTTTAAATACATTAGTTGTGTCCACGTGTTTTGCACGTATGATTGATTTCAGATATTTGATTTGACAGGTTCATAATTTTAGAGAGGTGATTGACATATGTAAACTAATTGATCTCGATATTAACGCTATGAATTTAAATGGTACAAATGGCTGAAAAATGAAAAGTGGTTGGAGGAAAAACTTATTAGAATGTTTGCAAATCAAGAATGGAGTTTTATCTATAAATATATTTTATGAAGAGTTGGTCGTCGTGATTACTGGAATTTAATTGTTTGATTCTCATAGTTTGAAGTATATTGTGACTAATCTTGATTATATAATTGTTCATCACTTTATTATTTCGTTTACTTTAGTTCATTTGTGATAGTTAAAGACTATTTTATTTATGAATAAGGTGTATTGCAAGAAAGATCATGAATAAAATTATGATTATGTTGTATGTACATATGCTGTCATTAACCAAAATATGTGGAACTGAAATTACAATTTAATATTCATTATACATATTAAAGTAAATAAATGTAGTTACTCTATAAATATAAAACTTAAAATATTTACTGTAGGCAGATTGATTAGGCAGATCGCTACCAATAATCTCATCATGCTTAGCAGTATGTATATTTATCAGATGTGTTTGGGAGTCCCCCCAAACACTTCAGCAGAGACTATTTTACCAAATCTTAATAATGAAATTGAGTCCCCAATGAAGTGGTCAAGGGAACTCTAGAGGACAACTTATATTTCTTCAATATTCTTAATTGTTTTGTTTTCTTCTTTACTACTATTAGCATACCCTACTATTCAAAGTATGTTGATTTATTTGTTTCAAGTTCTAAATATTAGGTTAAGAGAGGATACAAATGTTGGATAAATTCCAATATTTATTGATATTTTAATTTTTAGTTGTTATTATTTTATTATATTATTGGTGTTTTATTTTAAAAATAGTTTGGGTTTTATTTTAGAAGGTAGAAACATGAGCAAATGGTTGTGAAAGATATGAAAGTGCTCAAAATCTCATATTGTCCCACATTGAAATAATACTACAAAAAGTAGTGGTATATCAACTAAAGGACAACTAAGATTCTTGGTTGACAAGTCAAATAAGAAGGTATGATCCTACGCATCGCGGTGGTGCTTAAGCACCACCAACCGCGACACGCGGCGCGCGATTGGGCGACTTAGAGCGCATTGTGCGCTTTGACGCGCACTTGGCACTTCGCTTGGAGCGTGGGAGCCTAAAGTTTTGACGAGGTAAAACAGATCAACGGTTGTGATTAAACGATCCGATCAAAGGGTTTAAAATCTGAAACGACTTGATCTAAACCGTTGGATGAACTCGTAGCGTTTTGTGTAGGGGATGTTCATTCGCTTACGATGGGACGCCTAATCTGAACCGTTAGATCGCAGTTATTCCAAACAGGCACGATCTAACGGTTGTTGAGTCACTCCATTAAGAGCTGTGACTGTTGAAGAACAGTCACAGAAATGGTTATAAAAAGAGTTCCAGACCTCTGTTTTGGACACCGAAAATTGCTAGTTTCTCCTCTCTCCGTCCTCTATATCTTGGCATTATCAAGTTACAAATTCAGAGTGTTCTCGGTTTGATCAAACAGTACATAGTTTGAATCAAACAACTGTTCATACACTGCATTGTATCCTGAAGGCAGATTCTATAAAACCCATAGTGTACTCGCGGTTCTGTCTCAACCGGATTGGGAGAAATTTTACCTAAAAGAAAGCGTTCCAAGAACGTGACTTGCAGAAATTAATTAATATATTTCGTTCTTTCCATAAAAAAAACTCCAACAACAAATGTAAAAGAATAAAGGCATGGGCAGTGAATGTAGTCCCAAATGTGTGTTATATGATAGGTGAAGAATATTTGTTACTTTATTTGTTACTAAATGTAGTAGTGACATCCACGAACCAAGCAGTAACATCTAAAGCTACTGATTGACATAATGGAGCCACTACATATCCAAATTCAGTGGATGTTATCTCCATTTTAATGGAAGAAGGAAATTGTTTGCCTATATTGAGCATTGTCATCCTCAAACAGTTGGAGGCTAATGTTATAGAACCGAAATCTGATCGAATACAGCAAAAAAAAAAACCAATGGGAATGAAGCAATCCACATTGACCCTATAAACCCAACTTTGAACACTCATAAACCAGTTGAGTATTCCAACACAATAAGTACAGACATGACCAATGGAAAACTACAGGTTACATTGATTTATATAAAACTATAATAGCATAGTTCATAAGTTAATTTAGTACAGTTATTATTAATTGCAACCATAAATTATAAATTGAATTCATACTAATCAAGCTATACTTCATGGAATCTTGGTTGGGATTTATTTATTCATTTAAGGATTTTTTAAAACTAAGGTTAAGAAGATTAAGCTTTCATTTCTTTCTTCGTTTGTCCATATAATAAATAAAAAGGTAGAGTATATAAGATTACAGAGAGATCTCAAACCAGGGGAAAACTGATGCAGTATTGAATTTGTCCAGGGTATGCCCAGGCCCACTTCTAACAAAGCTTCATATGTTGCGATTCGCCTCAAATCGGGCGAGGCTCCTTCATTAAGGCCTATGCCTTGCGAGCGTAGGCGGTAGACTGAAGCATGGCTTAGGCTCACCTCATTACACATTTCGGATAAAGTACAAAATTTTAATGAACGTGATTCGTCACATTTACGTTACAATAGATGTTTATGACCTGTGATGGATTTTGTCTACTATCATCTAGTCAATGACACATGGTCTTATCAAATCCTATATAAGAAAAACTATCTCAATTATCTGGTTTAGGATAAGGAGGTGAATGCCTATTCTAGCCCATAAAATAACACTAGCAGGCATTTTTTTCATTTTGAGAACATAAGACAATCTTATATATATCAGTTTTTCGTCAACTGGTTTCCATTTGGTCCTAAATACTATTGGATAGGGAATGCAAGAAATTTGTACTTCGTTTCAGTCCCCTAATACCAGTAACATATCCTTGGAGTCAACTTCTATATTGATAGTTCACCTATAGGACTGAGATCCATCTTAAATTAGGACTCCAAGAAAAATGAATTGAATTTATGGAAGGTTTATAATTTTATTTTGAAATTTTCAAGTAGATTAGTATCTTTATTCTTTTTCCTATCACCTTGTATACATTTCAAAGTCAACACAACAACAACAACAATAAAACCTAATTACAGCTTGATGACATGTCAAATGAATGGCATTAAAGACATGAATACGTAAGTTTAAGTTAAAAAAATATAATGAAAATATTTTGAAAAAATTAGGTTAAAAACATATATTTGGCTAATATAAAAAAATGTGTGAATACGTAAGTTCTTGCATCAAAGTCATTTTAAACTTAGTGGTCCCAAAATTCCACTCACTGAGTACCCAATTGCTCCAAAAAAATCCACCAAATAATGAATCATCACAGTCTTTGATTCTTTTGATTCATAGGTTGTTTCATTCATCATGATATCAAAACGTCAAATATTTATATGCAATAACTCAATTTTGTTTATCCAAACAGTTATGTTATTCATTAGTTTATAAAGATTTGGGTATTTACTTGTAACTACTCTATAATTTGTTATACATGTGTAGTTTGTGTTTCATATCATTCAATTGATATGATGTAATTTGTTTCCTAACTCTTTAATTTTTTTTCTTTTCCATAACAAAGAAAAAAAAGCTACAAATTACAAATTGTAAAGCGTATGAATTTTTTTAGCTCATCTACATATTTCTTCAATTGGTTTCATAATGGCCAGTAAATTAAATAAAAAATGATTAGTAAATTTGCAATCATACATTAATCAATTGCAATTACCTCGTAAATAAAATTAAGATTCCTTCACTATGAGATTGAAAGTCCAAGATTCCATAAGAAATATTGACAATATCCTACAAAAATTCAAACGAAATATATTATCATCTCGAATATAAATTATACGAAACAGTTTCAATATGGTATTAAGTACTTCACATACCACGTAAACAAAATTAAAATTCCTTCGCTCTCAGATTCACAATTCGAGCTTGTACCACCAATGTTGACAATATCCTACAAGATTTCAATTAACAATTACTTACGAAAAAGTGAAATGATAACAATTTCTTATGAATTATCAAATTACATTCCTACTACTGTTAACATACTTGTAAAGAGTAAGAACATCGTATTATATAAGAATGACAATAAATCCCAAAAGTAAATAGTTGTCTTAGTGCCATCAACTAATGTATGTAATAGTGAACTTCCACCTTACGAAAAAAATAAATTGTTATCATGAGTGAAATTTTCGTAATTAGAAATTATATAAGAATGACAATATACCATAAATTTAAGTACTTGTCTTATCTGTAGTACCAAAATATTGAACTTTCACCTTGTGAAAATAATAAAAAAATTTACTACCATGAGTGAAATTTCCGTAATTAGAAATTATATAAGAATGACAATAAACCATAAATTAAGTACTTGTCTTAGTGCCATCAACTATTGTAGTAGTGAACTTCCACCTTACGAAAGTAATAATTTTTTTTTATCATGAGTGAAATTTTCGTTAGTAGAAGAAAATCACAAAAAATAAGCACAATCTTTAGTACTGAAAAAGTTTATATCAGTATGCATAATTTTCAAATTCTTAACATTTAAAACAGTAGGCATATGTGAATGTATATAATTGTTTTAAAATTAACATTTAATTTAGAATATGTAATAAGTACACATATCTAAAATCATGAAAAAAATGAAAATGGGAAATACAAACTCTGATCACAAATGAGAGACAAAATTTTTCAATGAGATATATATAATTATAAAATTTATGTAATTGTCTTCATCTTCAAATTAACAAATGCATACTTTGCTGACATAATAAAAAATTATAGACGGAATTAGGAGCATTGACCTTAATTTTGGCAGAAGAAATGATAGCAATGAAGCAAAGAAAAGCAAAGAAACGATGGACTTTCAATTAAATAGTTGTTTGAACTTAAAGATGAATTTCTAGGGTTGAAAGATGAATGTATTTTGATAATTGATATGCGTGAATGAATAGGAGAGAGATAGGATGCATGAATGTGAGTGAATTGGAGAATGAAATTTGAGGCAATTGAATTTGGATTTCTAGGGTTGGAACATGAATGTATTTGGATGCTTGGTATGTGTGAATGAATATGAGAAAGATGGGATGAAATGAACCTGGTTATTTCGTAAGAGCCAATGAATTGGGAAAAGATATATTGACTATTATTAAGGGTATAATATAAATTTTAAATTTAATGAGGGTAGTTTAGTCTTCTAACCATTGAAGAGAAAGTTCCCTCTTTTTAAGTAGTAGAGATTATTTCTTTTATGATTTTGATACAATTTTGGGCATTTTAATCATTATAATAATTTTGTTATTCCCCAATGTCCAATTTATTGGCACGCCCTCCAGTCAATCACGATCCTCGGATATAATCGAGATAAAATGGTAATAATGACAAGCACGATAAAAATATAAACAAGAGAGATAACAACTAGATATATGTGGTTCACCAACTTGGTTACATCCACGGAAAGGTTCAATTTTGTGATATTTGGAGAAATTACAAGTAGAATAGAGAATATACAAAGATATATCACATACTCTCTACTCCCCTACCTAAATTCCATTGTACACCAATTCTCCGCCTAATTGAAACCAAGTTCTATACAAAAACCCTTTTCATCTCTTCTCCTCAAGTGTTTTCCAAGTGTTTCTCATGTACCTAATTCGGTGTATCCCGCTCTAATGAAAATTGGTGAGAAACCCCACACACATTACATCTTAAGCACACTTACCATATATAAAACACTCACACTCACACCCATAACATTCTTCCACCTTTAAGCAATACCCATGGGTGAGAGGAAAAATCCTTCACCTCTCACCCAAACCCTCACCTTTGGAAAAAAACTCACCGTTTCTCTAGCTCTGTGTTGGCGTTGGTGTGTTTTGAACCATGGCTGAAAGCCTCCTTAAATAAGGATAAAAGGTGTACAGTACCCGCGTATGAAAAGTAAATCGCGTATGAGGATTATCCCCTTATATGAATAGTACCCCGTATATGAACAATACTCGTGCATAATTCAAGGCAAACTTCACACATTGGATAGTGGACAACATAATGAGAACGGTTGTGAGCCTTCATACTCCTCTAAAAAAGAGTTCAAACAATCCTCCAGAAGTACTCTGCTCCATTATTGTACGCATTTTGATATTTTTTAAAAAAAAGTTTTGAAAAGTAACAATGGTGAACACGACTATTGGGGATCGCTCCGACGAATAAGATGAATTGTCAAAAAGGTTTGACTCGGGGAGCAGGCCACGATTGAGGCTATTAGATTTGGGGTTGAGGTAAAGAATCAAATTTCTTTAAAAATAATAAGTAACTCATTTCATGCTACAAGCCTCGTTGTTCTTCGAAACTGATGAATTATCTCATTCTTCTCTTGACAAACAAAGTTTTGGAAGAAAAAAAACAATCGGTGTATTTTCTTTTAGTACAACTCAATTTACCCTATGTCATTTCCCTATGTATACCCATCTTATTCGCGTTCTTCCCTCCGAGTTCTAGCATTTGCCCAGTATGTTGGAAGGCATCCCCTTAGATTATAGTTGATGGATGTTACAAATGTATAACGTTACAATGACCTCACCTGGATGGAGATAACATTTGAGATTTTTTTGTCCACGTGCAATTGATAATGTGTAGTTTTCGAGATAATATCTAGTATATTTTTATGTGTATATCATGAAAATTGTTAAGTGGTTGCATTCATCTGATTAATGATATTATTGGGTACTTTATGTCAAATTTAGTGTAATCATACATTACATTTTTTATGTCTTAAAAATTATTGTTTGATCATCAATTAAATCATTAAAATCAAAATCATTATGTGCCTTCAAAACTATTATGTCTTCAAAATCAAAATCAATATGTTAAATTACTATGTTATTATTAGGTGACCAACAATGAGAAAGATCAACTTTAGGGTTTAAAGAATGATTATAGAGTTAGAAAATTTACTTCCAATGTATTTATAAAAAAAATCATTAACAACATAATAAAAAGTTCATAATGTTGTCCAACTTAAATTCATCAGCAACATAGTTAAACAAATTCCACAATATTTTTCAGCATTTTTGGTAAACAGGTTAGAGTTGTTGAACAACAAAAAAGTTCAATGACTAACTTCCCAATAATCTTTTTATAAAGAAAAAACAATTCCCATTTTACTCTTTATGTTAATACATTTATCCTTAATGTACCATGTACATATCCTATTTGTATCTCCCATTGTATCCTTATAAAATCTCAAGCATAGAAACTCCTAAGAGTAAGTATCATAAATAAACTTTGTTCGCTAACTCTTTCCAACATTCTAACATACACCTACTGTCATCATCATCTAGTGAGTGAAATTAACAAAGTCAACCTATCATCACAACATCCTTGATGTCAATAACAATTTAAACATTACAACTTTCTCAAAACTGCATGATCTACTCAATTATTTTTTTTATGGTTTTTTTCTTTCGGATTCCACCTCCCGATCATATGCATTTTTTTTCTTTTTTTTTCTTTTATGATTGATGGCACATTCCCATTTTTACTATAAATATTTTAGTTGCTTAAGTGTATCGTTTCAGCATTGTTGCGGTGTCAACATGGTACCCATCGTGTATGATTCTTGCTAGTAGTTCCATCCCTCTCCTAACTTCATTATGCTGCAAGAGAAGATTTTCTTACTCCAAACTGCGTATGAGTAAGGTTTTGAATGATCGTATGGGAATCTATTAATAACCAAGGCATATAATCCTCATTAAATTGTAACAACCCTCATTTTTCACGTAAAGGTTGACCAGACACAATACGCCGAAGATGTGGCTTGTCTCAGAATCTATATCATTTTCAACATCAAACCATAATATAAAATTTAAAATTCAAAATCAAACATTCACAATAAAACCATATGAATAATAACAGATAGTAAAGAAATCCATTCTCCTAAAAGTTATAAACATCCATCATACTATCACTGATATCGAAAAAGACTGAATATAATAAACCTCTGACTTATGCCCATACAATCTCTGAAATAATAAAATGGCTAGAATGGAAATAACAACCTAAGCTAAAGTCAATCGAACTGAAATAACTGATGAGCAAATGATCGCAGGTCTGATCTCCTGTCAACCATCATGTCCCGGTCTAGGCAAACCTAGGTAAGAAAATTACAATTTGGGTAAGCGCCCTAAAGTTACAAGAATTAACTTATAAAATCAACATGAAATTATGTAGTCAATTTATATTATACATCGCCCATCAACACTCGCATGCAGTAAGTATCTCACTCCTCATCTAAATGCAATACTATACACATATTAACCTAAGTCCCAATTATAAAATTCGACATCTATACCACACCAAAATGATCAAATTGACACCCTTCAATCGACCAGCATTGTCACGGTCATTGATCGTGATAAAAAAATACGCATTTTTTATCACGGTCAATGACCATAACAAGATCGCGACAAAGTCTTGTCACATTCATTGACCGTGATAAGGCCGTGACAAGTAGAGTTGTCACGGACTTGTCACGGTCATTGACTGTGACAATCCTATAATGTTGTCACGATCAATGATCGTGACATGTCTGTGATAATTCTGTCAGTAAAAAATCCTTCCTTCTTCTTTTTTCCCACCAATTTATATTCCTTCCATTTCTATCTCTCTCTCTAAGCGATTGCACCCTCTCTCTCTACGATTTTGGTACGTTTTCTCTCTCTATTTCTCTACCATTTATGTATGTGTGCGTATATGTGCCTGTGTGTATATATGTGTGTGTAAATGTGCGTGTGTGTGTGTGTGTGTGGTGTATATATGCGTGTGTGTGTGTGGTGTATATATGCGTGTGTGGGGGGAGGGGGCATGGCTGGGGTGAGGGGAGGGGAGGGGGGCCTATGTGTGTGTACGTGCATGTGTGGTGAGCAGTGGGAGTGGTAGTGGGGGGGAGGGGGCAGGGTTGGGGGGCTGTGTGTGTGTATATATGCATGTGTGTGTGTTTTTTAATTAAATTTTTATTGGTTTATTAGATATTGCCCCTTATATTATAGTGCCCCTTGTAAAATAATCAATTGATTAAATATTGATTGGTTGTTAATTTTTTTAGTAAATTAATAATTAGTGCCCCTTTCATATGCAAGTAGGATTGCCCTCATTGTAAATTAGTAAATTAATAATTGTATACTTTAATTGATGAAAAGAATTAATTGAGTAGATGAATTAGAAGGAGTACGGGATACACATTTGTTGTTGACATTGCGGTTAGATTGTAGTGGATCGATGTCCGTTTGGTTAATTTTAAAAGTGGCATCACCACTGGATTATTGCCCATATGGGGGTGGGATGTTTCAACTTTTTTTAAAAAATTACTTTGTATCACGAACAATATATATATAGTATGATAATTAAATGAAACATACTTGAAATTACATATAGTGCGTATAGATACTAGCCTTCTAGTTCTTATGCGTACGCATTCAATAGTCCTTATATCCGTTCGAGAGTCATTACCCCTGTAATGAGATCTCTAGAATTGTTCCATTTGGACAGTTTGTGACTGCATAATTTATGTATAATAATATTCTTAGTGGCTTAAAGTTGTTACTTTTGGAGGAAGTTATGCAGTCGTATCCTAATGTTCTCTGGGTACATACTAGATTGACAAGTGTGACTGTTATTTCAATTGATCAATTGAAATAACATTCACACTTGTCAATCTACGTCGTGTACTTGGAGAACTACGGGGATATGTGTAATACCCTGTATTTTTGTGATATTTATTTATGGAATTAATTGAATTAAATGTATATTAATTGAAAATTAATCCGGATTAAAATTCTAGCGAGATGCGAGTTGGTATTTGATTATAATGTGTATATATGATTATATATGAATATTGAATTATGAAATTTGTCGTGAGATTGAAATACGGCAATTTGGAAATTTCGTTGAGACGCGTGTGACAGTCGCGTCAGGAATATAATTATTTTAATTATAAAGTGAATTTTATTTCTATTAACTGTATGGTCGTTTTGAGTGCGCCAACACGTCCGGAAGGGTCGAAATAGTCAGAAAACACTAGCCGGGGATTTAGTTTGGGTCCCGGGGCATTTTTAGGCCATACCGGCAACGTATAAGGGTAGTTTGGTAATTTTGGACTTTTGGGAATTAAAACCCACGAAAATTAGGAATTAATATCTGATTTGGCAATTACCCACTGAACCCACTAATAACCTAATGGGCTACGGAGGTTATTGGAATTAGTTCCAAAAGAGTTCCTAAGGCAAACCCTAGCCACCATTGTCACCTTGGAGAAGAAGAGCTTGTAGAGAGGGAAGATAGGAGAATTCTGCAGAGAGAGAGAGAGAATCATTCATCAATTCGACATCAAAATCAGAGATACGCATAAGGCAAGTGGTTTAATTACATATTATGCAAATAATGTTTCTTCCATGCGTAGGAAATTTATGAAATTTCATTGTTCTTGGAGAATGATAAAAACCCATTGAATTGGATGTAGAGATTTATAATTTATGAGGAGATTGCATGTAGAACAATGTTAGGATGATTATTCAGAGAAAAATACATCTTTTATACCATAAAAACGGATTTATTTATGTCTATGGATGAATTTAATTTCTAGGGTTCATGTTCTTGAGATTGGGGAAGAAGATGTAGAGATTTGATGTTTGGATGAGATTTAGGATGAATTAATCCCACAAAACACATTAGTATATGACCTAAGTATGTTTAGGAACGATTAAAAACCTTAAACAATTGTTGGATTGATGTTTAGATGAGATTAGAGTGGAAGAAAAGATGGAAAAACGAAATAAGGAATTTCTGGGCTCGAAACTGGCCTCTCGTTAGAAGACCTGCCCAGGTCGTTCGAACGAGCTCGTTTGAACGAGCTTCTAACGAGTTGACAGTTTGACTTCTAACGAGAGGGATGTTCATTCGATGACTTTCGTTCGAACGAGATCTCGTTAGAAGGCCCACTTCGTTCGAACGAACTCTCGTTCGAACAGCCTCGTTCGAACGAGACTTCTAACGAGCTGACAGTTTGGGCTTTTTAGCCTGTTTTGATCCCGAGTGTCCCGTAACCTTGTTTATATGTAGAGATAACACTTCCTTGTGGATTAATTTATATATTTGGGATATTTGGGATATAATGAGGAGTAAAACCTAGAAGTGTAGTTTGAACCTAAGGGAAATTATGAATTAGGACGTGAGTGTCTATTACGATGCGAGAACTATTGACGGCCTAAATAATTATATTAACCGGGAACATATAAATTGTGTAGCATTATATGTCGGTACGAGAATGAGAAGTGTACCACAAATAAATTATGGTGATTACTAAGATGTGTGCATACTTAGTATATGTATATGATTTTATGTGTATGACATACCTACCATACTTGCTATCACGGGAGGTTTACGTTCGCTTAGGGCCCTCTAATTCTTGTGTTGCCCGGATTTAGACTGGTACCTCGAGAACATAGGTCAGAGAAGGATTTATTGGGATGTTAATAAGTCTGCTGATCGTGGGAGCGTAGGTATGTGCGTGACCCATGTGATGTGACTGTATTCGCCTCCATTGTTTGTGATGTTGTTATCCGAGAACGATTCCTGAGACATTCGGAATGCGTAATCCTTATGTACGTGATGTACCGGGATAGATAGCAGAGTATGTGTGCACCGTAGCTAGTCTCGGGGTGCTTGTATTGTATATTTATGGCGTGACTAATATACACTTAATTAATGAGAACTTTCATGTTAAGTATTATGAGTATAATTATGGTAATGTTTTGAGAAGTTATAACGGGATAACCGGTAGAGAATTGTATTGCTAATAATTGAGAATCCGAGTTTAAGTAACGCCCTCTATTTAGTTGATAACGCTAGAATGCATAATGAGAATCGAGTAGTAAGGGGTAGAACTTATTACGGTTTGGTTAGTTACATATATCACTTAGATGGGTATGGTACGTTAGGAGTGCACAATTAGTTGAGAGGTGAGTATTTCATATGAGTGCACGTCCTAACATGTATTTTGCATTCATTGTTTTAATGTTATTAAAACACTTGCTATTTTAAAATACTCTCCACTTTCGGGCTCTGACCCGTTTGATTTCAAATCTATTTTTGTAAAAACCATTTTTAGGTGCCCAGCCACAAGGACACCATGCATAAGATTCTCATTCAGGCGACGAGCTGTAGCTGTTTGTGGAAGTTACAGGACTTTGCTAGTAGATGCTTCATCTGTCTTGACTCTATATTCAGTTTCATCAGTGGTAGGGCATGTCGCCCATTTCTATTAGAAACATTTCCTATTTCAGATTTTCAGACTTTTGGCATGTAATTAATTCAGGGAACTTTCTTTTACTTATTTCAGTTGTGGGATTGTTGTGAGGAGTTTTCCTCCGGACTTATTATTTGTTGGTTATTTCATTACTTTGTTATGTTAAATGGATTATGTTGTCCTTCCATTATTCTATTTACTGTATGTTAATCAGACTTAATTTAAAATTTGGCCACTTGCTTTTTAAATACTAGGTGGTTAGTAATTATTAAAATGTCTTCGACTGATGCTATTAACTGAACCAACTTGGCATTTTGTATTGATTTTATAAAGGAGTAGCTACCCGGTATTTAATTAGTCAGGGTGTCACAGGTGGTATCAGAGCATCAGGTTCTAGTGTCCTTTAGGATCTGTACGGCTTATTATGTTTTCCCCTGAGCTTTCTTTGATGTAGAGCCCTATATTTTAGGACTGTTGTATTTTCTTGTATATGCTACGTTCTTTAGCTATTTTGATTTATAACTGCGAACTTATAGACTTTATTCTTGTTTCAGAATGCCTCCACGACGTGCACAACGGCTTCCCAGGGATGCAACACCAGAACCACAGCCCGCACCAGTTCAGGGCACGATGAATGCCGCCGAGGTTGCAGTCATTGTGGCCCAGGCGATAAATGCCGCACTAGCCATAGTTCAGCAGGCACTACCTCAGGCGCCGATAGCCGCGCCAGTTCAGGCACATGCGTTCCCGTCTGCTTGGGAACGTGTACGTGATGCTTTTCAGAAAGCACACCCTCCGGAGTTCGCAGGTAGCTCCGATGTTGTGGTTTCTAGTCAGTGGAGGAAAGACATTCAGCGGCACTTGAGGATGTATGAGTGCACCGATGTCCAGAAGCAGATACTAGATACCTTTAAGCTAGTGGGGTCTGCACAACAATGGTGGGAGTCTATTACCACCGTGGAGGAGAGAGATACTCTCACTATCCAGGATTTTTGGGTGCGGTTCGACCGCAAATGCTTTCCGTCAGCTGTTCACACGGAGATGAGAAGGAAGTTGATGACCCTTAGACAGGAGGGTAAGACTGTGGCCGAGTATGAGGCCGAATTCACTGATCTTCTGAACATTATTCCGGATGAGATACCGACAGAGGAGAATAAGATATAGAAATTTACAGACGGGTTGACTTGGAGAATCCGTCAGCATTTGTTGGGGAACCTATCGTTGGCCACTTACTTTGATGTGGTTAACGCTGCACTGCTCCATTTCCAGGATCACCGCTTTCACATGACTGAGGGCAAGCGATCGGGAGAGTCCAGCCATCAGGGCAGGACTGAAGGAAATGGTGCCAGTGAGGCACAATCTGTTCAGGGGCAAGAGACAGGGTGACCAGGGTTCCCAGCAGGGGGATCACAAGAGGTTCAGGGCGAGAAATTTTAGGCACGGACAGGGAGGTTTCCGACAGGGCCATCAGGGTCCGAACGGCCATTAGGGCCAGCAGGGTCAGAATGGTCAACAACAGTTTCAGCAGGGACAGCAGGGCCAGGGGAGGAATGGTAACGGCCACTAGGGCCGGGGGCAGCAGGGACAGAGAGGGGGAAACTTCCCGGGGAAGTGTTACGTGTGTGGCAAGACTGACCATAAACGCCAGGACTGTCCTGATAGGGGCAAGGCTCCGCAGCAGCAGCAGGGTTCTCGACATGAGCCACAGAGGCCACTTTTTCCACCTGCCCTCCCAGCTCCAGCCCAGGTGCCAGCACTACCAGCCATTCCAGCAGTTCCTGTGCAGCAGGGGCAGTTACAGTATGGACGTGTCTATAACGTCCACCAGGCACCAGCTCCACAGGCACCACCCGCGATTGAGGGTATGTTTCTTATCCATGGTACTATGGGTCAGGTTTTGTTTGATACGGGGGCAACGCATTGTTTTATAGCTACACATTTTGCAAAAGCCTTAGGGTTACGTGTGTAAACTCACCATTGGGGAGTGGGTCACTTATTTTCTTTATATGCTAGGGAGTGGGGGTAAAGATTGGTAGTTTGATATTACCTGCAGACATGTTGGTATTAGATATGCATGTGCACGATGTGATTATCGGTATGGATTGGCTCACAGACTGTAGAGCCATGATTGATTGCTTCGGTGGGAGCATTGTTCTTGCCATTCCGGGGCAAGAGATGTTTGTAGTGGCGATGCCTCGCCCAGAGGGAGGTTCGACCTCTCATTTGTATTACATAGAGGATGATACCTCTAAGGAGGTTGTGATTCCTTTAGATTCGATCCCAGTTGTCGAGGAGTATTCCGATGTATTTCAGGAGATACCAGGCCTACCCCCCAGTCGAGAGATAGACTTTGTCATAGAGACTTTGTCATAGACTTATTACCAGATACGAGACCTATAGCACGCGCACCGTACCGTATGGCTCCAGCAGAGATGCGAGAGCTACGAGATCAGATTGAGCAGTTGTTGGGTCAGGGGTTTATACGGAGGAGTACTTCGCCGTGGGGTGCCCCTGTGTTGTTCATGAAGAAGAGAGATGGTTCACTGAGATTGTGTGTGGACTACCGAGAGTTGGACAAGGTCACGATACGGAATAAGTATTCGTTGCCTCGAATCGATGACTTATTCGACCAATTGAGAGGAGCTTCTTTCTTCTCGAAGATTGATTTACGATCGGGATACCATCAGTTGCGTATCAGGAAGGAGGACATCTCGAAGACTGCGTTCTTAACGAGATATGGTTCTCACGAGTTTCGGGTTATGCCTTTTGATTTGACCAATGCTCCAGCCGTGTTTATGGACTTGATGAATAGGGTGTTCAGAGATTTCCTAGATCAGTTCGTCATTGTCTTCATTGATGATATTCTGGTTTACTCCCAGACAGAGGAGGAGCACGCCGAGCATTTGAGGCAAGTTTTGCAGACGCTACGTCAGAACGAGCTGTATGCAAAGTATGAGAAGTGCGGGTTTTGGCTGAAGGATGTCCATTTTTTGGGACACATTATTTCCGACCGGGGGATATCTGCTGATCCGGGGAAGGTATCCGCGGTGAGGGAGTGGGGACAGCCCACGACACCGACAGAAATCCGTAGTTTCTTGGGCCTAGCAGGATACTACAGGAGGTTCATTCAGGGATTTTCGAAGATAGCGGGTCCTTTGACACATCTGACTCGTAAAGGTGTGCCGTTCATCTGGAGTGATGCCTGTCAGTTGGCATTTGATGAGTTGAAGGATAAGTTGACCTCAGCACCTGTGTTAGCATTGCCGAGATCGGGAGTTGAGTATCTAGTCTACACTGATGCGTCCTTGCAAGGACTTGGAGGTGTGTTACAGCAGGTGAGTCAGGCCATAGCTTATGCTTCCCGTAAGCTTAAGCCTTATGAGAAGAATTACCCCACTCATGACTTGGAGTTGGCGGCAGTTGTATTTGCCCTTCCGATTTGGAGACATTACCTTTTGGGGGAGAAGTTTCGATTGTTCACGGACCACAAGTTCCTACAGTACCTATTCATGCAAAAGGTGTTGAATATGCGGCAGCGAAGGTGGATTGAGTTTGTGAAGGACTATCAGTTTGATATCCAGTATCACCCGGGGAAGGCTAACGTGGTAGCAGACGCGTTAAGTCGTAGGCCGGTAGATGAAGTGGCAGGGGTGTGGAAGGCCAAGTGGAAGGAGTTGGTACACCAGGATGCAGTGGCCCGATCTTTCATGTATGTGATGACTGTTACGCCGCAGATTGTCACGAAGGTGGTAAAGGCCCAGGCAAATGACTCGTTCTGTCAGGAGCAAATAGTTCGATTACTAGCAGAAGGAGCCGAATCCTACACCGTTAGCTCAGACGGAGGATTACGCTTCAATAGGAGATTGGTAGTTCCAGAAGGGGAGGAATTACGACACGAGGTGATGGCAGAGTCGCACGGCTCACGGTTCGCGATACATCCCGATGGGGACAAAATGTACCAAGACATGAGACGACAGTATTGATGGAGCGGGATGAAGAGAGATATTGTCGTGTTTGTTTCAAAATGCGCCACTTGTCAGCTAGTAAAAGTGGATCATCAGAGACCGACATGACTTCTACAACCGTTGGAGGTCCCGATGTGGATGTGGGAGAGCATATCCATGGACTTTATCACGGGGCTGCCTACGTCACAGAGAGGTCACGACTCCATTTGGGTAATTGTGGACAGGTTGACCAAAGTCGCTCATTTTCTACCCGTAAGGACAGACTACACTACGGGACAGTATGCCCAGCTCTTTATTGCAGAGATAGTGAGACTTCACGGTGTACCCCTAAATATCGTGTCTGACCGAGATAAGATATTTGTTTCACGGTTTTGGGAAAGTTTTCAGGAGGCCATGGGCACGGAATTACGGTTGAGTACGGCATATCACCCGCAGACCGATGGGCATACCGAGCATACAAACCAGATATTGGAGGACATGTTGCGTATGTGCATCATTGATTTCGGGGGTGGATGGGAGCAGTATCTTCCACTGGTGGAGTTTGCTTACAACAACTCCTACCAGTTCACCATTGACATGGCTCCATTTGAGGCGTTGTATGGTATACCTTGTCGTTCCCCAGCATATTGGTTGGAGGTGGGGGACAACAAACTACTTGGGCCGGAAGTGATTCAGGATACTTCGGCGAGGATAGAATTGATTCGGAGTCGCATTCGGGTAGCTCAGGATCGGCAGAAGAGCTATGTTGATGCGAAGAGGTTCTTCAGAGAGTTCCAAGTGGGGGACCAGGTTTTGCTCAGAGTATCTCCTATGAAGGGGATTATGCGTTTCGGGAAGAAAGGGAAGTTGGCACCGAGATATGTGGGACCATTTCCTATTATTGAGCGGATTGGACCGGTTGCGTATAGGCTTGGGTTACAGGAGCATTTGCATCGGATTCACGATGTGTTTCATATTTCCTCGCTAAGAAAATATCTTAGAGATGATTTGGCTCATTCTCACATTGCCTTGGAGGACATCGATCTCCAGCCTGATAGCTCCTACGAGGAAGAGCCGATTGCTATTTTGGACCAAAGTGAATGGAAACTGCGGTCAATGATAGTTCCGTTAATGCGTGTTCAGTGGCGACATCATAATGTCGAGGAGTCCACATGGGAGCGCGAGGATGAGATGCGCGAACGTTATCCAGATTTGTTCTTACCAGGTACTTTCTAGTTCCGAATTTCGGGACGAAATTCTGTTATTAGGGGGGAAGTATGTAATACCCCGTATTTTTGTGATATTTATTTATGGGATTAATTGAATTAAATGTATATTAATTGGAAATTATTCTGGATTAAAATACTAGCGAGATGCGAGTTGGTATTTGATTATAATGTGTATATATGATTATATATGAATATTGAATTATGAAATTTGTCGTGAGATTGAAATACGACAATTTGGAAATTTTGTTGAGACGCGTGTGACAGTCGCGTCAGGAATATAATTATTTTAATTATAAAGTGAATTTTATTTCTATTAACCGTATGGTCGTTTTGAGTGCGCCAACGCGTCCGGAAGGGTCGAAATAGTCAGAAAACACTAGCCGGGGGTTTAGTTTGGATCCCGAGGCATTTTTAGGCCATACCGGCAACGTATAAGGGTAGTTTGGTAATTTTGGACTTTTGGGAATTAAAACCCACGAAAATTAGGAATTAATATCTGATTTGGCAATTACTCACTAAACCCACTAATAACCTAATGGGCTACGGAGGTTATTGGAATTAGTTCTAAAAGAGTTCCTAAGGCAAACCCTAGCCACCATTGTCACCTTGGAGAATAAGAGCTTGTAGAGAGAGAAGAGAGGAGAATTCTGCAGAGAGAGAGAGAGAATCATTCATCAATTCGACATCAATGATAAAAACCCATTGAATTGGATGTAGAGATTTATAATTTATGAGGAGATTGCATGTAGAACAATGTTAAGATGATTATTCAGAGAAAAATACATCTTTTATACCATAAAAACGGATTTATTTATGTCTATGGATGAATTTAATTTCTAGGGTTCATGTTCTTGAGATTGGGAAAGAAGATGTAGAGATTTGATGTTTGGATGAGATTTAGGATGAATTAATCCCACAAAACACGTTAGTATATGACCTAAGCATGTTTAGGAACGATTAGAAACCTTAAACAATTGTTGGATTGATTTTTAGAAGAGATTAGAGTGGAAGAAAAGATGGAAAAACGAAATAAGGAATTTCTGGGCTCGAAACTGGCCTCTCGTTAGAAGACATGCCCAGGTCGTTTGAATGAGCTCGTTCGAACGAGCTTCTAACGAGTTGACAGTTTGACTTCTAACGAGAGGGATGTTCTTTCGATGACTTTCGTTCGAACGAGATCTCGTTAGAAGGCCCACTTCATTCGAACGAACTCTCGTTCGAACAGCCTCGTTCGAACGAGACTTCTAACGAGCTGACAGTTTGGGCTTTTTTGCCTGTTTTGATCCCGAGTGTCCCGTAACCTTGTTTATATGTAGAGATAACACTTCCTTGTGGATTAATTTATATATTTGGGATATTTGGGATATAATGAGGAGTAAAACCTAGAAGTGTAGTTTGAACCTAAGGGAAATTATGAATTAGGACGTGAGTGTCTATTACGATGCGAGAACTATTGACGGCCTAAATAATTATATTAACCGGGAACATATAAATTGTGTAGCATTATATGTCGGTACGATAATGAGAAGTGTACCACAAATAAATTATGGTGATTACTAAGATGTGTGCATACTTAGTATATGTATATGATTTTATGTGTATGACATACCTACCATACTTGCTATCACGGGAGGTTTACGTTCGCTTAGGGCCCTCTAATCCTTGTGTTGCCCGGATTTAGACTGGTACCTCGAGAACATAGGTCAGAGAAGGATTTATTGGGATGTTAATAAGTCTGCTGATCGTGGGAGCGTAGGTATGTGCGTGACCCATGTGATGTGACTGTGTTCGCCTCCATTGTTTGTGATGTTGTTATCTGAGAACGATTCCTGAGACATTTGGAATGCGTGATCCTTATGTACGTGATGTACCGGGATGGATAGCAGAGTATGTGTGCACCGTAGCTAGTCTCGGGGTGCTTGTATTGTATATTTATGGCGTGACTAATATACACTTAATTAATGAGAACTTTTATGTTAAGTATTATGAGTATAATTATGGTTATATTTTGAGAAGTTATAACGGGATAATCGGTAGAGAATTGTATTGCTAATAATTGAGAATCTGAGTTTAAGTAACGCTCTCTATTTAGTTGATAACGCTAGAATGCATAATGAGAATCGAGTAGTAAGGGGTAGAACTTATTACGGTTTGGTTAGTTACGTATATCACTTAGATGGGTATGGTACGTTAGGAGTGCACAATTAGTCGAGAGGTGAGTATTTCATGTGAGTGCACGTCCTAACATATATTTTGCATTCGTTGTTTTAATGTTATTGAAACACTTGCTATTTTAAAATACTCTCCACTTTCGGGCTCTGACCCATTTGCTTTCAAATCTATTTTCGTAAAAACCATTTTTAGGTGCCCAGCCACAAGGACACCATGCATAGGATTCTCATTCAGGTGACGAGCTTTAGCTGTTTGTGGAAGTTACAGGACTTTCCTAGTAGACGCTTCATCTGTCTTGACTCTATATTCAGTTTCATCAGTGGTAGGGCATGTCGCCCATTTCTATTAGAAACATTTCCTATTTCAGATTTTCAGACTTTTGGCATGTAATTAATTCAGGGAACTTTGTTTTAGTTATTTCAGTTGTGGGATTGTTGTGAGGAGTTTTCCTCCGGACTTATTATTTGTTGGTTATTTCATTACTTCGTTATGTTAAATGGATTATGTTGTCCTTCCATTATTCTCTTTACTGTATGTTAATCAGACTTAATTTAAAATTTGGCCACTTGCTTTTTAAATACTAGGTGGTTAGTAATTATTAAAATGTTTTCGACTGATGCTAATAACTGAACCAACTTGGCATTTTATATTGATTTAATAAATGAGTAGCTACTCGGTATTTAATTAGTCGGGGTGTCACAATATGCTGTCGAATTTTTATCAAATCGTAACAATGTGCATGAGTTGTTAAGTATATTACAGAAATATGCAGTCTTAAATGGGATAAGACCACTCACCCTTTAGAGGAGATAGAGGAAATAGGAATTTCTATTATAAATTGAATTTTAATTTGAATTAGAAATTTAAAAATCGAATATAAATAAGACATAATTAAATGAAACATACTATAAATCTAAGTTTTGTTTATACTAATCCATTAATATACGCTTCTTACCTTTAATAGGTGATGAGTTGTTGTAGCTGTGATGGGATATCCGAAATACAAATAGTAGATGGGTGAGACAAATAGAATATGGGATGTGTTTTCCAGAGGTGCTAATGAATTTGTGAAATATGTCACTACAAAAAAAAGTTGCTTTTAAGACCCTATTTTTTTAGACAGACAAAATATAGTCTCTAAAACATACTTTTTTGGACGGATATAATTTGCCGTCTCAAAAACTATTATTTTTTGAGACTGCTAATTATTGCCGTCTCAAAAAGTATTATTTTTTGAGACTACTAATTATAGCCATCTAAAAAAAGGTCACTTTTTAACACAGATAATTATTTCTGTCTTATAAAATGAACCAAATGAGACGGTAAAATTTATAGTCTCAAAAGATATACCAAATAAGACGGCTAACAAAAATTACTTCCCCTCGTTAAAAATTTTTCTCCCGCTCTAAACACTTAACCTCCCATCAAAAAACAAAAAAAACAAATATCTTCTCAAAACAAAATAATCGAGCCATGCCCAACCCTTATAACCCATCGCACCCACCCCCGACTTTCTTCTCCTCCGGCCCCGGCCTTCTCCTCCGTCGTTCTCTTCAATCCGGCCTCCTCCTCCGCTATTTTATCTCTCTTCGGCGCTCTGAAGGTAAATTTCGTACCCTTTTTGTGTCTTTAAGTGTAGATACCTGATTCGATTAATGTTTGAGCATGAAATCATTGGGTTATTTAGGTTAAGAAGTGGATAGTTTTATTTTTATGTATAGTGCGTTTTTTTTTTATGGAAAGTTTTTTTTTCTTCTTAAATATGGCAGCGGGCAGAACGCACAAAAGATTTTTTTTTTTAAATATGGCAGCAGCCATAGCTAAAGAGTGTGTGTGTGTGTATACACACACACGATGCCACCTAAGATCTGATTTTTTTAAGTTTTAGTGTATTTTTCTAAGAGTTATGCTATGCCCAAAATCAATAAATTTTTGTGCTCTGACGGGACCCATACCACAAGACAACGCTTAATAGGTAAGTGAGAGAATAAGTAGAATCCACGTCACTTTGGGGAAGATTTTGGTAGAGTTTTTGATATTCATATCATTATTCTTTTTTTAAAGTTAAAAAAGTTGAGTTATTGAATTAACCAACATAAACGACCAACTCAGTCAATTTTGTTGTTCAAAATATTATAGAGCGATGGAACAATTTGAATTTTGAAATATATAAAATCATGCTATATTACACTGTACAAGTTTGACTTTACTAAACAATTTACAATGTGTGAATAAATTCAACTAATAATTACTATTAATATTAAACTTCGAAGTATATTTGTGATTTTACTAGATTTAGTTTGTTGTATTTTTCCAATTTAAGGTTATTGAATGGCTAATTTAAGGTTATTGGATTGTTAATGGTATTATGGTTGCTCATATTAAGTTATTTTTCCTAAATCTCATATTTTAGTTTAATTTCAATTGAATGTATAGTTGCCTAAATTTGATAATATGGCTAAATTTTACTAAAAACTTAAATACTTGTGAAAAATTTAAAAACAATCGCCTTGGGGGCAAACGCCTTCGAACCCTCGCACTGACAATTTCTTCGAGTACCCCACCTAAACACAATTCCTAGCTCTGCCACTGTATATATATGGGATTTTTTTTACCAATTAGTCCCTTTTACTAAGTATGTAGTTCAATAGGTCCTATCATTTTTTTTCTCCAACAGGTCCCATGAAAAAAGATTTTTTCTCCAATAGGTCCTATTTATAAACATATAATGAATATTCACTAAATGTATAAATAGGACCTATCGGGATAAAATTTTTATGATAGGACCTATTATGAAATGTCTTTGTGTAAATATAACTTATTTATCAAGCCCCCCCCCCCCCCCCCCCACAGCACACACACACACATATGTGTGTGTGTGTGTGTGTAAAGACCTTAGGGCAACTCCATCCTAAGTTCGATGCTTCTAATGTAACACAACAGATGCCATTAAAAAAAACATAAGTCAAAGTTTTCATATATCTTCTTTTGTATTGGTCATTATGCCATTATTGCAGAATCTTTTGCTTCTTTTTCACCCATTGCCTTGTTGAACTCTTGCAAATGAAGCAACTTCATAGTTGGACAAATTGTTCTCTGACAACTTTATTGAAATTTTTGGTGAGGATATTTCCATATGCTAGAATTACCAAGTCTTACTACCAAGCCAACAAGCTAACATAATACTTTGGATCCAAGTACGAGACATGGGGTGCATGCCCAAATAACTGTATGTTGTTTCGTAATGAAACCGAGGGTCATGAAAAGTGTGGCATTTACGGATCTTCTCGATATAAAGATGAGAACTCAAGTATTGATGGTGTTCATGGTCCAAAGGTATCCGTAAAAAAAATGAGATACTTTCCTTTGAAATCGAGACTACATGAATTATTTTGGTTATCCTATTTAGCTCCTCTAATGAAATGGCATGCTGAGGAAAGGATCGACGACGGTGTAATGAGACATCCCACTGACTCTCCTCCTTAGAAAACTTTTAATGAGAAAACCCTTCTTTTGCGAGGGAGGATTCGCAATGTTAGACTTGGGTTAGCTGTTGACGGATTTAATCCGTTTGGTAATATGAGCATTAAGCACAATACATTGCCAATTATCCTCATTATTTATAACTTACCTATGTGGTTAGGCATGAAGCAACCTAACTTTATTTGGTTTGTTCTTATAGATGGACCAAAAGGACCCGGAGATAAGATCGATGTATTTTTACAACCATTGATTGATGAGTTAATTGAGCTATGAGTTGATGGGGTACGCACTTACGATGCGTCAAGCAAGGAGTTATTTTAGTTGCGTGCATCATTGATGTGGACCATTAAAGATTTCCCCGCTTATGCCATGTTATCGGGATGGAGCACAAAAGGTACATTTGCTTGTCCTTGCTGTAACGAAGACCACCAGTCAATGCGATTAGATAATGGTAAAAAGTTCTGTTATTGGGGTCATCATCGATTCTTAGACTTGCGCCATAGGCTTCGTAGGCAGAAGGCACCATTTAATGGGAGGGTCTAATTACGACCAGCCCCAGTTAAACTTTCGTGCTTGCAAGTATTGCAACAATTGAATGATCATATTTCAATTGCAACAATTTAATGATCTTGACATTGAATGTGAATATAAGATGGAAGATGTCTTTAGAAGGAGGGAAAGAGAGGCGTTAGAAAAAAATAAAATGGTAGTTCCAAAATGTAGATTTGGTTGGAAAAAGAAGATCATATTTTTTGAATTGCCATACTGGAAGGATAATCTGATCCGCCATAATCTTAATGTCATGCATATTGAGAATAATGTCTGCGATAATGTCCTGTTTACATTGTTGGGAACTAAAGGGAAAACAAAAGAAAATTTATAAGATCGAAAAGATCTCAAAGATTTGGGTATCAGAATTGCATCCTCAACCACGAGGGTCAAATATACACTCCCTCCCCCCAGCAGAGTACACGATGAGTAACAAAGAGAAGGATATTTTTATAAAAGTGTTGTAGTATGTTAAAGCTCCTAACAGCTACTCTTCGAACCTTTCACAGTGCGTGAACATGCGAGAGAAATATTTCGGGATTAAAGAGCCATGATAATCATAGTTTAATACAACAATTACTTCCAATAGCAGCGCGAAGTGTATTGCCCAATCATATTGTCAAAGCCTTGATTGAATTAAGCAATTGCTTTGTGATTATGTACGTGAAAATATCATAATTAATACTTGAATTATGAATAAGTACTATACTTTTATATTGTCTTTAGGTCCTCTTTAGGATGCCGTCAGATTCAACACTTATATTATTAGAGGTTTTAGATTTCGAACAAAGGAATGTGATAGGGGAAAGAAAACTAAAAATAAAGGAGTTTTTATAAAAGCCGAACAAATGAGTTATTCTGGCCGGAAGGATAAAAATCCCATTGTGGGTGATATTACATACTATGGGGAACTAACAGACATTATTGAAGTTCAGTATCTTAATGGAATAAAGTTTGTATTATTCAAGTGTTATTGGGTTAAAAATCGTATGGGTACAAAAGTTGACGAGTTTAACTTTACTTTAGTGAATTTCAAGCATTTGAAATATAAGGATGATCGAGAGTGTAATGAACCTTTCATACTAGCATCCCAAGCAAAACAAATATTTTACGTGATGGACCGTATCGATACAGATTGGCATGTTGTTGTTCCTATGACACCAAGATACCAATTTGATAGGTACACGACAATTCAAGAAGCTGAAGAAGAGTTATTGCTTTATGGAGATGAGCCGTTTGTCATGCAAAATTTAAATGAAGATCAGAACTTACGGTGGTCGAGGGATGGAGATGGATTAATAGTTGACACTAGTGTGGCTCAAGCTAATGATCATGAAGATGCAAATGCAGATGAAGATGGAGATGAAATTTGGAGGGGCAATGCTTGAGGGAGATATAGTCCTAAACTAGTTATTTTTGTTTTTAAATTTGGAGCATTTGTATTTTGGTTTTGTATTGATAGTAGTGGGTATTATATCCAAAACTAGTCACCATTATCATCTGATCATTGCATATTTGTATCTAATAATATTGGGTTTCTTCTTCAGTTCAATATAAATTTAAGTGGAATACTACTTCACTGTTTATCTCTACGTTAAGGATGGTCTAGTTTGGTCTTGTATGTCTTAATGCTGAGATTTTATAACAGTACTGAAAAACTAGTTTGTATTGGAAATCTTATCTCTGTTGGGTTTAGAATTTAGTATGTCAATTTACTAGTTTGCTCTTCATACATTTCAACTACTTTCTAGCTAACATAGGCACAGTTACAGAGCCAAAGAAAAGAGATATAAACTCTAGTTAATTATCTTTGAGCCATTGTGGTTTCTATCCATCTATTTTAGTCTCTACGTTGTATAGAACTAGTTCTAATCATGTCTTTTTACTGTGAAAATGTCTCAAATACATAGTTATGGAACCTACACCTTTAAGATTCTGATCATCTTGGTTTAGTTATAATCTTTTAAAGCCTATGGTGGCAGATTGTTGTGTAGGGTGTCCCCATGTTCATTTGAAAACTAAATTGAAGAAGTTTAAAAAAGACATTAAAGCCTAGAACATTAATATGTACGGTAAAATTCATAAGAGAGTGGACAAAGCCACTTCTAATTTAAAGTCCCTTCAATAAGAAATTGATATTGGGGGTAATCCTCTCAAATGTTCGATTTTATTTTTATTTTTTACATAAATAATCCATCTTCAATTTCTCATTCGCAGTAATTAGCTGATGTTACAATATATGTATTTGTTCTCTTTAAGAAGAACATGTCTCCTCCAAGGCATTTGACTTTAGAGTCAAGTTATCCAAATCTGCAACTGATTTACCAGTTCTTTCTTTGTGATTTTCCAGGTCAATGCTTAACGCCTGCACTTGTGATACTTTTTTTTCACGATCTTCCCTTACTTGCTGCAATTCTCCTCTAAGGATCCAAACTTCGTTTACCTATGCTACTCTTTGCTTCACAGCCTCATCTTGAGAAGCTCCGGAGGAAGTAAGTTTCTTTTGCAACAAGTTATAATGGCCTCTTACGGCGCCCAGGTTCTCCACTATAGTAGCTTTCTCTTTTTCCACCCGTTTAACTGACTCATTAGCTGTTGCAAGCTCAATTTGTAGTTTAGTATTATACTGCTGCAAGCTTGTGTTGTATTAGCCTCCCAGACCCTAAAGCTTATCGTCCTTTACTAGTAGTTGTGGATCCCATCACCCTCCCAGATCCGATCCTTCTACGCTTGTCCAGAGGCATTTCACCTGCACATCCATTTTTATTTAAGGGGCTCCGAGGGGGTAGGTTTTGGTTACGAGAAGTCATGTTTAAGGGGTGGGATGTGGTGTTTGGTTTGTGAGAAAATGAACGTTGATTGGGAACAAACTGGAAATAGAGACCAAGTATATATGCCCCTGAGCCCATAGATGCCTAATGATTATGAGTTGCTGAAATATTGAGCTTTAATCTGCCATTTGTAGGTCTCTCCCATTGAGCATTATTTATGATCCTTGGAGAATTTTGAGGCTTTTTTATTCCAAAAAAATTAAAGACTTCTTGGATGATATCTTTATTTTCTCCTTTGAAACTGTTAAGGTTGGTGAGATCTGAAATTCTATGAATTACTTGTTGCACTATGAAGTTTAAGTTCATTGGCTTAACAGCTTTATTTCTGTTAAGCCAAATCTCCCAAATGATACTGATTGGGATAGCTTTTTTTTTACTAAACAACACAGAACAAATCAGCCCCAAAAAATGATACAGAACTGGAGTACATCTATATATATAAGTGGATGAATAAATTACAATGGACCATAATTTGTAAAGACGGGTTAAATCTCAAAGAGTGGCTCTATCTTGCACTAATGACAACGAGATAGGTAGTCAAGATATGCACACAAAACACTAAAAATAGCGAGATAGGTATAATTGTTCTCCCTAAAAACACAAACACTAATGACAGCGATAGGTAATCAAGATATGCACCGTGAACTTCATCATCTCGCACGCGAACCAAGAAACAACAACCGTGTCAACCCAAGAACTGTCCCAACTGCACCAGCCACATCATACAATGGCTAGTAATCCTCTATCAAACCCTCTTTATTCTCAAGGAACCCAGTTGTGTAATAATCTATGTTAAGACTATCCTTCTTCCAAAACCTATTAAGCCCAAGTACCCCAAGTGTCAGACCTATCAATATCAAATGCAACACAAATATTCCTAACAAAAACACATCTCGCCAATGGCGCGAAGCCTCTGGAGTTACTCCTGACGACAACGAATTACTTCCGTTGATACTTCTATGACCTCGCCCAACATTCTATTAGGCGGTAGCGATAGAGGCGGAGTCATCATCGTGGGAGAGGCTTTGAGAATTGCTCATGCTGTGAAGGATGAGAGAATTTGCATTGGTGGGAAAATAATAGATTAGAAGTACCTGAATTAAGCCACCACTGAATGATTGATCCATGAACTGAGTATGGAAATTGATTAATTCCTATGATTTTATTAAAGACATCCCAAATTTCAGAAGCTATTGGAGCTTATATAAAGAGATGGTTGAGAGTTTTTATAGCAGATTGACAGCACTGACATCTGGATGCCATCCTTACCCCCAATATTTTTTATTAGATATTTTACTAGAGCACATTTTGAAAGAACTTTCCATAGGAAGACAGACATATTGGTGGGAATATTGGGGTGCCAAATGAACTTGAAGACCAAGGAGGATAGGTTATGAGGTCTAACCTGATCATAGGCAGATGCAAAGCTAAAGTTACCACTGATTGAAAGTTTCCACACTAATTCATTGTTCATCCAAATTGAGTTTGAGTCCACTAACTCCCAAGCTGATTGAATTCTTTTAAAAGTCATTGAGCCATTTGGGCAGGCCAAATCCGAGTATTTCCTCTTTATGAATTGAGCCCAAAGGATCTTACCTTCCTTAAAGTTCCAAGCCAATTTGATATTGGCTGCAACTGCTACTGATTACAAGTTTCTAACATCTAACCCCCCTTCTTGTTTTGGTAAGCATACTGCATCCCCCTTGTTGTCTTGGTGATAGTCTCTTGGGCTAGATAATTCATTCATAACTCTCTTCAATCTGTATTCTTTCTTAATTTTATGTCCCCTGTTTGAGAACTCGCTCTTTCATCATAACAAATATCTGTTTTGTTCATTTACTTGAATTAGATATCAAAGCTATAAATAGATGAGTAGTCATTATCGGTTTGGAATTACCTGCATTTATATTTCTTGGACATATATATGTATGGTAATTTTTTGGAACTTCGAAAGGTGAAAATGCAGATCCACTATCAGTTTGGCTTCACATTTAATTATTAAGTATCTTGATATTTTATTTATTAGGTATTTTTTTATAGTGTTTAATAACTGATTACGACTTTTTACTAAACCAAAAAAATGTTTCTCTTAATTCGTAATGGCTTGTGATTTGTTCCATGAGGTACCAAAGCCACAAAGTTTCTGCAATACTTTTAATTTGTTAGTGTGTATTCCAAGCACCCCTTTCAAAAGAACTATGAGTAGAAGGAAACATTGAGGAGTCGAACACACACGACTAGGGCTAATAGTAGGGGTCGCAAGCCTCAAATACTTATGAAACGCATCTTCTGCAAGAAAAAATTGGGCATACCGATAGAAATGGCAGCTATCAGAGCCCCTTGAACCTTCCTCACCCTCACTTCCTCTAGAAGATGTCCTCTCACTAATATAATGAGAGCTCCTGGGCACTACGCTCTTCGAACCCTTTTCTGTCATTTAAAAACGAAGGACGATTATCAACTCCAACGACGAGATAAACAGGAAACGAGTTACAGCAAGGAAGAAATAAACTAGAGCACAAATAAATTTCTGAAAATCAAGAAATCAACACGAAGTTGTGATAAAAAACCCCAAAGTGACGCCTCTGCAATGCACCAATTCCTAAGAGCCACTTGGTGTAAAAGTAAACCACCTAAGAGCCTAGCCCTGCAACGAACAACAGTCACATTTAATCTCTAGCATTAAATATGACTGTTGTTCGTTGCAGGGCTAGGCTCTTAGGTGGTTTACTTTTACACCAAGTGGCTCTTAGGAATTGGTGCATCGCAGAGGAGTCACTTTGGGGTTTTTGATCACAACTTCGTGTTGATTTCTTGATTCTCAGAAATTTATTTGTGCTCTAGTTTATTTCTTCCTTGCTGTAACTCGTTTCCTGTTTATCTCGTCGTTGGAGTTGATAATCGTCCTTCGTTTTTAAATGACAGAAAAAGGTTCGAAGAGCGTAGTGCCCAGGAGCTCTCGTTATATTAGTGAGAGGACATCTTCTAGAGGAAGTGAGGGTGAGGAAGGTTCAAGGGGCTCTGATAGCTGCCATTTCTATCGGTATGCCCAATTTTTTCTTGCAGAAGATGCGTTTCGTAAGTATTTGAGGCTTGCGACCCCTACTATTAGCCCTAGTCGTGTGTGTTCGACTCCTCAATGTTTCCTTCTACTCATCATTCTTGATTTGGATGATCTTACATGTGTATTGATTGATGAAAACAACAATGGCACCGGGGCCACTAATCCCTGAAGTACCTTCGAAATCCTACTTCCATTCATGGCCCCTCATATATAATCTCCTCCATTTGGACTGGATTCAAGTAGGTTCTTCCTGATATTACTCTTAATACTCATGGGAGAATTGCAAATAGGGAGAATACTCTATTTTGGCTTAATAACTAGTTGGGAACTTCCCTTACTCAGCAGCAGAAGATAGATCAGTTGCTCATTGGATATTGCTCTACTGCACTGTATATTATATATAATTGCTCTGTTGCATAACCTTGGCGCTATTAGTGCACTGTATGTTATATATAATTCCTCTTTGCTGGGTTGTTGGACAAATATGTATATGATAGTTGAAATAATGATAACCTTGGCGCTATACTACACTGCACTGTATTTTATTTTATTTTTTCATGTTTCATTGGTTTTATAACTTATGTATAACTGATGTTGAAATGTGATATATAAATGAAATGTGACTTCTTGATATGATAAATACAAATATACAGATGCGTGACATTGAAGCATCGTCGTTGTTGTTTGACTATGTAAGACCTCATAGCCGAGGAAAGACCACTCTAGAAGCAACCACTCACAATTCTAGTGGGAAATGTTTTAGAGAAGGCATCCCAACTTACATCTATACAACACAACATAAGGGACCATGGAACTAGAGAGATGCAACCACAACTTTCCCCAAATATTGAATTAGCATCCCAGTCACAGAATACACATCGCAATTCAAGAGTCCAGGTTTCTTTATTTCAAACACATGGAAGTCAACTTTTCCCAAATATTGAGCAGATTAATAATTGAGTTGGAAATGCCAATGCTCCATCCAATGCCGTGGATTTATATGGCGGGGATCTCACAGGTATGCCGTGTGACACAATGCACTATTTATATATATCCATTTGTATTACATTTTACGTTTATATTCATATTGAACAAGATGTATAGACATTATTCATCACATTTTTGTTTAGGTACAATGACTACCATTACTAGTAAAAAAAGGGTTAGAAACATTACCTTCCCAGTCACAAAGAAACGGTCAAAGAAGAAACATTACCTTGGCTCGAATGGAATGATAACAAAAAGAAGATATTGGAATGGAATGAACTTTGTCAGCCAGTTTGTAAACTTGAAAGTAAATTGATGTCACATTTAGGTTATTACGCAAGGTGTGGAAATTTATTTCCATTGACAATGTTGGATTGGAGAGAGGCGGACGAGGAAGCACTTGATAATATTTGGAAGGAAGTGAAGGTAACTTATTAGTTTGATTTATTTATTTGTTCTGTTGTACATTAGCTTGTCAAGTTTTAACTAATTTATTCTTTTTGTTCTTAGAATAACACAAATGCACCAGAAGGTTTTAAACAAATCTGCTTTGCAAGGGTGGGACTTGCGTGGAAGCAATGGAAGCATCGAGTGAAGGCGAATCACTATAATAAGTTTCAAACAGATGAAGAGCGGTTGAGTTATACGCCTGAACGAGTCGAAAAAGATCAGTGACCTGAATTGGTGAAATACTGGGGTCTAAAGAAGATTAAGGTATAAATATCACATTTATTAAGAATTTTATACATACATTCTTCTTCACTAGTATCATAATTTTTATTTTTATTTATTCAAATATTTAGGATATTGCCGATCAAAACACTAAGAACCGTGAAGTTGAATGTGCTTACTCAAGGACAGGACGAAAGCCACATGCTAAAATAGCCAAGGAGGTTGGAATTTTTATTATTATAAATATTTCTGATTTTAATATAAGAGTATTAATATACATACATTGTTTTTTTCAGAGGATAGAACTGGGGGAGCCCGTCGACAATATTAGCATGTGGAAAGCCACTCGAGCTCCAAATAATAAACCTTTTAGTGTTGAAGATGGATCATTTGATAGAGCGGTATGTATAAATATTAATTCGTAAGAGATGATTGAAAGATTTATTTAATATTTGTTATAAATTGTGTTCTTGAAAATTATTTTATGTTCATTAATAATAATATTAATTCAATTGGTAGAAAATGCTTGAAAGACGACTAAATGAGCTACCAGAAGAGCAACAAAATGATCCAGAAGTGCGGAACAAGATTTTTACTGATGTAGTAAGATATGGAGGGCATGGGTATGCTTTACTAAAGGGAGCAGGTATTAGGCCAACGTCGACAAAAGCATGTTCATCTCAGTTATTATTGGAAGAAATTAACCAGTTAAAGAAAGAAGCTGAAGATCGAGAGACTCGACATCTACAGGAGCTTGAAGAGTTAGAGATTCGCAACCAACAAGCTTTATTACAGATGAAGAATGATATGCGAAGTGAAATGCAAAGTTTGTTCCAAAGTTTTACCCTTCATCAAGCTTCCACTACCTCGACGATTCAGTCCGACTAGGTAATACAATATAATTCATACATATAATTACTTATATATATATAATGAAAAATTCTCTTGTTTAAAGTTAAATTTTCAATGGCGGTGGGGAAAATTTGTTATGGTGGTGAGAATCTATTATGGTGGTGGTTAAAATTTTCTGTTGTTGGTGTATATCATTCTTAGAATCAATTTTGATGTTTAAAACAGGTTGGCTACCTGTGGTTTTCATGAATAAATAAAGGAGATTCTGCCGAATTTTTTAAAAAATAATAGTAGTTGGATATTTATATTGTTAATGATGAAAATATACTATATTGATTCATTTTGTACATTGTATTGTTGACGAGGTGTATTAATTCTGACATAATCGAAACTATATTTTTTTTTTGCAGGTGACAATTTTTGTAGAACATGCAAATGTTAATTAGTGGTTTTGGAGGTCGTACGCTTCAGTGTTGCGGAATTAGTTTGATAAAAGCATTTCGTGTTTGTAGTATTAATAAATTAATGTATTTTTGTTGTCAAGTCAAATATTTGAACTTAGTGTTATAATTCTTGTTTTGATGAATATTTGGAGATGGTTGTAAGAACTCTATTTATTGTTGAATGAAAATGATTCGTTCTGTTGGTTGAAAATCATCTTATGTATTACATTTTATGATTATTCGTTGTTTGTGTTGTTTCAAATGTAATTAAATTCTATATTAAACTTTAGCGGTAGATTTTATTCTCCACAAAATATTGGTGCAAAAATTTTAAGATTCCTTCACCTGTTTTGGGATGGATAAAACTGTCCCAAAAATATATTAAAGACGGCTATGTTGCCGTCTCAAAAAGGTTTTTTAAAATAGTAATCTTTTGAGACAGATTAATTTTCGTTTCAAAAACAATCTTTTGTGACAGCTCTTGTGCCGTCTCAAAAGGGTCATATAAAATGAGGACCTTTTGAGACGGATCTGTTCCTGTTTCAAAAAACTCTTTTGAGACGGCTATGGCGTCACAAAAAGTATTTATAACCCCCTATCAAAAAGACCCCCTCTAGCCGTCCCAAATAGTGTCACAAAAAATATTTGAGACGGATAAATGATCTTTTAGGACTCTTAGGCCACCGTCTCAAAAGCTATTTTTTTTTGTAGTGCGTAAAGAGATGTCATAATGATGAAGAGTTTCTGTGTCCGTGTGCTAGGTGTAAGAATGGTAAGGTGTTTGAGTGGAAAAAAGTTGAACTACATTTGTTAAGATGGGGTATGCAAGATATTTATCGATTTTGGAGTTTTCACGATGAATTGAAAGTTCCTTTTGTCCCCGAATAACCTTCACAACAACCTTCAACAAGTAGGATAGATGTAGAAGGGGACGATGTAGATCATAATATGTTAGAAGATTTAGTTGATGATGCGTACGGAGTTTATGAAGCGGAGGAGAATGAGGTTATTGATGATGTACAAGGTTCAAGTTCTCGTGAAGATATCGCGATAAACCTTGACGATGACTATCAAAGTTTAAAATTTAAGGCGACCCAACCATTATACTCTGGTTGCGAGAAAAATCAAATAAATTTACATGCCATGGTTGGATGTGAGAAAGATCGAATAATCCATTTTTTATGATAACTCGAATTTGAAATAATTTTTTAATTTTTCACTCTTGTGTAATGTGCGTGTGTGTGGTCATTAGGGGTGGGGGTGGGGATGTTTCGGATTTTTAGTAATTATACATATTATGAGTTAGATTCTGTTGTTTTGGAATTCAGGATTGAGGTGTTAAACAGTAATAATTCATTTGGATTTGTAGTAATTGTACATATTTTCATGTCTTCTTGTAATTAATTTTGATTTGTACTACTAACAACATTTTTTTACAGAAAATGTTTCCTACAGGTATTAAGGCGAGGATGATGATGTTGATTATGATGATGTCATATGGGCTCGGTAGTAGCGGAGTCGACGAGGGCTCCTCGGCCCCTAGCTCCCCAAATATGGCAAATTGGGGAGGGCCATCGAGAACAAGACGGGGCTATTAGCGAAATCCCTCAAGCTGGTAAAGACGATCATTGACCCGGGGTACACTAGTTGGATGGAGGTGCCAAATAATCTCAAGTTAGCTATTTGGGCGACACTACATGTAATGTATTTATATTTATATTTATATGAATATTTAAATTTAAATTTCGATTTCGATTTCAATTTCGTTTTATATTTATATTTATATTTATATTTATATTTATATTTATATTTATATTTATATTCATATTTATATTCATATTTATTCACAACTAACATTGTATTTGTTGGACAGTAACACTTCAGCCTGGATCCAAAACTACGCGATTCTTTTTTGAAGCAATTGAGGGAGAAACACAAGACGTGGAAGAAAAATATGTGGACCCGATACTTTGGAAAGACCCGAGAGTCCGTTATCTAAATTCGTGACTCCGTCCCGCCGAAGGAACCGATCTCATTGGCACAATGGCAAAAGTTTATTGACAATGAGATCGGGGAGCGACAATTGGCATCTCGCCAATCGCGGAGGGAAAATCGGGCGAAAAAGACGGACGTGCACTACTCCGGTCGGACGTCTCACGCCGAGGTGGAGCAGAGGATGATGGTAAGATATTTTTTTTTTATAATTACATAAATATATTATTTTGCATTATTTTACTTTGTTGGGTCGATACTAATTTTGCATTATTTTATTTCAAGGGACGGGGAGTGTCCCTAGGGGTAGGCCACATAGGCCCGATACTTATGTGGTGTAACACCCCGCATTTTCATGCATTAAATATTTAATTAATTCGGGAATTTAAAATTACTTGTGAATCGTAATTTAATTGAATTAATTAGGGAAATATTATTTAAATATTAATCGAGGAATAAATAGTTAATATTTACGAGAAGTTATTTACTAAGTGAATAGTAATTAATTATTTAAGTCATTTCGAGTATTAATGACAGGGTAGGCACTTATCTCAATCGGGAGTCGGTATAGACTAAAGGGGTGAGGGGATAAACATTTTTATAAATTAATTCGGATGCCAGTTCTGAGTGTACGGTTGAGTCCGAATGGGCCGAGATAGTCGAAAAAGTGTATCCGGGGGTAGTAAACAGGTCACGGGGCGTTTTTAGACATAGCCGGGCCCACACGGGGGCATTTGGGTCACTTGGGCTTGGCCCATTAGGAAAAAAATGGGATTAGGTAAATTAAAGGATTTGGAGGAATGATATAACGGCTGATAGAGTTTTAGAAAAAGGCTAAGTGGATTAAGGAACCCTAATAGCAGTTAAAGGCAAATGTTGGGATCACTAGAGAGCCGACGAAGATCATCTTCAACCTTGGAATTCATCTCCGAATCAGACACTACGAAACCTAAGGCAAGTGGATAACTTGCAATAGTATTAAATCTGTTTTTTGAAATTCATATTCAGGTGATGTGTTTGAGAAAAATTCGTTTTGGGTGTTCATGGCATAAACATGAGGTTTTGAAAGATAATAATCTGATTTACGAATTTGAATGAGAATTCTTGTAGAAATCTGATATTATAAATTGATACATACCTGGTAGGATGATATCTGGATAAATAGAAATGAATTTGGTGTAGGGATTTGGGATGTAAATGTGTAATGAATTAAAGATGGATATTTCCCCAAATTAAAAAACTGTAGTTAATGGACGAATTAATGATGTTGGTGGACATTCTGGAGGTCCCTAATAAGGTTTCTAACATGTATTAATGCTAAGAGGGCTTAAGGTTACAGGTAGAAGGAATTAGGGTTTGAGAATTTCCGTTCATGGCTGATTCTGTCTTCGCGAAGAAGACGAAGACCTGTTCGATCGATCGATCGAAGGTCGGCAGTTTTCGGCAATTCTGCCCAGTTATGTATATAAAAGAAAAATTTATATAATAAATCCTTATGTAATTAATTATGGAAAAATTAATACATGAGTCTAAACCTAATTAATAATGAGTAAAGTTAATTAGGATTTGAGGAAATTTTTGGGTGACACGTCATGATTTTAAATTCGAGAGTCGGGAATTTATACTCGAGTCAATTTATTTCGGGCTACGAGAGTAAGTCCAAATTTATGGTGGGGGCGACACCAAAGGTGACTAAATTAATTAATGTGAAAATTAATTAATAATTAGGGTTGGACCATAAACTCTTAATAAATTAAATAGGCTTGTGTTACGGATTTAGTACATGGTGTAGCCGGGACATTTTATATTTATATATATATACGGTGCGTGATAGTATATATATATAGTGTGTGTGCATTAATATCAGAGATCGAATATTACTATTATATACTCTAGTGCTATAGGGGGAGGTTGCGCGTAGTGGATGAATCCCCTAGCTTGAGGAGTAGGGCGAGTATAATCCCAGGTCATAGCATCCATTATTTGGGTGAGGGGCATCTCACTTTCAGGAAAGGAATATGACCGCCTCCAATTCGTATGTTAAACTAAGTTAGTGAGTGAATCTAACTTGGATAACTAGGTTACGTGAATACACCTAGTGAGATAGCATTTGGGAAAAACTTATATTTTGTGAGTATTTTTACTCGGCCGAAAGTTTGTATTAATTGCTATTTCAGTATGTTTGTGAATACTGTAATATGATTAAATATATAATTAGGTAAATAATTATATAGGGGATAATTAATACATAGTGAAAAATTTATTAGTTGTATAACTGGTGTGAATGTTATATGAAATTAAAAGGAGTAATGATCCAAATAAGTTGACGTTTATAATAACTTAAAAATCATGATTTAAGGCATACTCGTTTAGAGTAGGTAAAGTTCAAGGGTTAAAATAAGCAATGGGTCAGGAGCGTAGGACCTAGTAAATTAACTGGAAGCGTTAGTAGTGCACATTAGGGGAGGGGTGAGGAAGTCCTCAAGAGAGTGCGGCACTAACTAAAATATGAAGAGCATGCATATTTATTTATTACTGCAAGTTAATCATTTGTTAAATGTTTTCAAATATTTTGGGTACTAACCCTTGCTATAAAATTCTTTTAAAAAAACCTTTTAGGTGTCCAACCACAAGGACGCCAAGCTTTACTCTATTCAAGGTATCCTTGCTGCAGCACATGTGGATGTTGCGGGGTTTTGATAGACGCCTCCTTCTTCCATTCTTGTAGAGACTCTCTAGTAGTTATCTGAGCTTGTCGCTCACAGTTCATTTATCAGTAGTAGACTTATTGAGATGTTTTTCTGATATTTACTTGTATTGGATATTTGGACCGATGGTTTATTCGGTTAGGTATTTTATTTGTGGATGGTTATTTTAATTAACTGTGATTGTGTATTGTTGTATGTTCCGCATGAGTTTTTAGTTTAATTAATTTAAAGATGAAAATTGGCACCAATCTACTTTTCTCACTTAGGTGGTTAGTAATTTAAAAAGACGACAGTGATGCTAAGAATGGACCAACTGAGAAACCTTTTCTAACTTGATTTAGGACTGATCACCCGGAATTAATTAGGCGGGGTGTCACAGATGGTATTAGAGCATCAGGTTCTAGTGTCCTTAGGATCTGTGCGGCTTTCTACGTTTCAGTGTAACACTCGTTATTATAGAGCCCTATTATTAGGACTGTTGATTCATTTCTGCTTGTGAGATATCGTATTTCAGCTGTGTATATTTTTGTATAAATTGTGTACTTATACAATTCAATCTATTTCCAATGCCACCGAGGAGACTGAGAGCCGAGAGGGCTGAGGCTAGGGATGAAATCAGGGAGGCTCATCAGGAGCCACAGGTACAGCTACCACCACCCCCACCCGAGTTGATTTCCACTACTCAGGTGGCAGTGATAGTGGCCCAGGCGGTCGAAACAGCAATGAGAGCTATGGCAGCTCACTTTCCACAGCCCCAGGCACCGCCTCCAGTGGCACCAGCAGTTCAGGGTCCAGTGGGGCCACCATCTTGGCAGAGAGTTAGGGAGACCTTTCAGAAGGGTCACCCACCTGAGTTCCGGGGTAGTACAAACGTGATAGAGGCTTGTGACTGGAAGAAGAACATTCAGCGCCATCTGCGCATGCTAGAGTTTACGGAGGTACAGAAGCAGATGCTTGCTACCTTTCGTCTATCAGGGGCTGCCTTACAGTGGTGGGAGTCAGTTGCCACCGCCGGGGAGCGAGACTTGATGCCAATAGTAGAGTTTTGGGTGCGGTTCGACCGCAAATACTTTCCACCAGCAATAGAGACTGAGATGAGGAATAAATTCAGTGATTTAGTTCAGGGTGACCGATCAGTGGCAGACTACGAGGAAGAGTTCACCCGTTTAGAAAACTTTGTGCCAAATGAGGTGAGCGATGAGGAGCGGAAGAAATCGAGGTTTATGGACGGTTTAGCCTGGAGGATCAGGCAACACTTGATTGGGAATCCGGCGTTAGTGACGTATACAGACGTCGTTAATGCCGCACTTGTACATTGCGAGGACCATCGCTTTCATGCGAAGGGGAGCAAGCGAACAGGGGAGCCGAGCCAACAGGGCAAGGCTGTTATTAGTAGTGACACTAGTGGTGATCAGCAGCAGGCAAGTAGTCAGCAAGGGAATCAGGCTAAGAAGTTTAAGCCTGGTGGTTTCCGACAGGGAGGACAAGGGTTCAGGCAGGGGCAGCCGGGCCCGAATCAGCAGGGGCAGGTTCCTCAGGGCCGTCAGGGCCAAGGGAATAATGGGGGAGGCCAGCAGGGCCAGGGCCAGCCACGTCAGGGCCAACAGGGCCAACAACAAGGGGTGGTCAGAGACGATGTTTTGTGTGTGGCCAGCCAGGACATTTTAAGAGGGAATGCCCACAGAGGGGAAGAGGCCCACAGCAGGAGGCCCAACAGGGGCAACGGGTGCAATTACCACCAGCAGCACCAGCCCCACCCGCCCCACCTCAGCAGGGGCAGATGCACTACGGACGTGTGTATAACGTCCCGGATGTTCCTAATCCCCCGGCGCAGGAAGCACCGCCAGCAGTTGAGGGTATGTTTCTCATTCATGGTTATGAGGGTAGTATTCTCTTTGATACAGGAGCATCACATTCATTAATTAAATTAAATTTTGCTAAACGGGCCGGACTACTAGAGACCGCGGGAGGTCTTCAGATGTGTGTAGAGTCGCCAGTTGGCAGCGGGGCCACGATTCACTCTATTTGTCGGGGTGTGGACATTTTGATTGGGAGACTTAGTTTAGCAGCAGACCTACTAGTGTTAGATATGGAGGGGTACGATGTTATCTTGGGTATGGATTGGTTGGCAGGTTATTGGGCGACGGTGGATTGCTACGAAAGGACTATCGTGTTCTCCATTCTAGGGCAGAACTTGTTCTTAATAGCAATGCCACTACCCGAGGGAGGGTCACGCACGCACTTGTATTACATTGAGGAGGAAACCTCACAAGAGGTGGCTATTCCGCTGGATTCAATCCCAGTGGTGAGAGACTTTGAGGATGTGTTTCAGGAGATACCAGGGTTGCCACCTAGCAGGGAAATCGAATTTGTGATCGATTTAGCACCGGGGACGAGGCCAATTGCTCGGGCCCCATACCGTATGGCCCCTTCAGAGATGGGTGAGCTGAGGGAGTAGATCCAGGAGCTTTTGGGTCAGGGTTTCATACGACGGAGTACATCGTCGTGGGGTGCACCGGTGTTATTTGTGAAAAAGCGAGATGGCTCACTACGGTTATGCGTGGACTATAGAGAGCTGAATAAGGCCACGATACGGAATAAGTATCCGTTGACTAGGATTGACGACCTATTTGACCAGTTGAGAGGGGCGTCGTATTTCTCTAAGGTCGACTTAAGGTCAGGATATCATCAATTATGTATCCGGGAGGAAGATGTTCCGAAGACCGCTTTCCTCTCGCGGTATGGGTCTTACGAGTTCAGGGTGATGCCATTCGGACTCACCAATGCACCAACAGTGTTCATGGACCTCATGAACAGAGTATTCAGGGAGTTTCTCGATCAGTTTGTTATCGTGTTCATTGATGACATCCTGATCTACTCGCGTACCGAGGAGGAGCACGCAGAGCACCTACGTATAGTGTTACAGACATTACGGGATCACCAACTCTATGCCAAATTCGGTAAGTGTGGATTTTGGCTACGGGAGGTCCAGTTCCTTGGCCACGTGGTGTCAGACCAGGGTATTACGGTGGATCCATGTAAAGTATCGGTGGTGAGGGAGTGGGGACAGCCCACGACACCGACAGAAGTGCTCAGTTTTCTGGGGTTGGCCGATTATTACAGACGGTTCATTGAAGGATTCTCGAAGATTGCGGGCCCTTTGACGAATCTTACCCGGAAAGGGGTACCTTTCACTTGGGATGATGACTGTCAATTAGCCTTCGACGAGTTAAAGGACAGGTTGACATCTGCACCCGTGCTTGCATTGCCGAAAGGAGGATTAGAGTATCGGGTTTACACTGACGCATCCTTACAGGGACTTGGGGGTGTGCTTCAGCAGGAGGAAAGGGCTATAGCTTATGCGTCCAGGAAGCTAAAGACCCACGAGAAGAATTACCCCACTCACGACCTGGAGTTAGCAGCAGTTGTTTTTTCTTTGAGGATATGGAGACATTATCTCCTGAGGGAGCAGTTCACGCTATTCACGGATCACAAATCACTTCAGTATCTCTTCACTCAGAATTATTTGAATACGAGACAGAGGCGATGGTTAGAATTCGTGAAAGACTATCAGTTTGATATTCAGTATCACCCCGGTAAGGCTAATGTGGTGGCATATGCATTGAGTCGGAGACCGACTAGGGAAATATCGGAAGTCTGGAAAGCGAAGTGGAGAGAACTTCGATACGAGGATGATGTAGCCAGGGCTTGCATGTCAGCATTATCCATCACACCCGAGATCATTATGCGGGTTGTGAGGGCCCAGGCAGAGGATCAGACCTGCCGGGATAGGGTGAGCCAGTTGCTAGCTGAGGGAGCAAAGGGGTACTCGATCAGCTCGGAGGGAGGCTTACGCCATAATGGGAGGTTGATTGTGCCAGAGGATGCGGAATTGAGGCACGCTGTTATGACGGAGTCTCATGGGTCGAGATTCGCGGTACTTCCAGGTGGGGATAAGATGCATCAAGATATGAGGAGGCAGTATTGGTGGGCAGGGATGAAACGGGACATAACAAAATTTGTTTCGAAATGTGTCACGTGTCAGCTTGTGAAAGTTGACCATCAGAGACCATCATGGATGCTACAGCCACTTGAAATTCCTGTGTGGAAGTGGGAGAGCATCTCTATGGACTTCATTACAAGATTACCAACATCACAGAAGGGTTACGATTCCATATGGGTTATTGTGGATCGGTTGACCAAGGTGGCCCACTTCCTACCAGTTCGCACAGACTTTGAGACGATGCGTTATGCAAAGCTATTCATAGAGAAAATTGTTAAACTGCACGGGGTACCGATTAATATTGTGTCGGATAGGGACAAGATCTTTGTGGCCCACTTTTGGCAGAGTTTCAGGAGGCCATGGGCACGGAGTTACGTTTGAGTACAGCCTATCACCCACAAACTGACGGGCAGACCGAGAGAGTCAATCAGATGTTGGAAGATATGCTCAGAATGTGTATACTAGACTTTGGGGGAGGTTGGGAGAAATATCTTCCTCTGGTAGAGTTTGCGTATAATAACTCTTACCAGTTCACGATCGGCATGACACCATTCGAGGCATTATACGGGAGACCTTGTCGTTCACCCGCTTGTTGGTTAGAGGTGGGGGACAACAAACTGTTGGGGCCGGAGATTGTTCAGGAGACATCTTCCATGATAGAGCTGATCCGGGGAGGATTCGGATAGCTCAGGATAGGCAGAAAAGTTATGCTGATGCTTTACGGAGACACGTGGAGTTAGAGGTTGGGGATCAGGTATTGGTCAGGGTGTCCCCAATGAAAGGGGTGATGAGGTTCGGTAAGAAGGGTAAACTAGCACCGAGGTAAGTGGGACCTTTCCCTATTATCGAGAGGGTGGGGCCTGTAGCCTACAGGCTAGGATTACCGGAGCATCATCAGCGGATACACGACGTGTTCCATGTAGCATCGCTGAAGAAATATCGCAGGAGTGAGAGGGCCTTCTGGCACATTCCACTCGAAGAAATTGATTTACATCCAGACATCTCATATGAGGAGAGGCCGGTGGCTATCCTAGACCGTAGCGAGCGAAAATTACGATCCAAGGTTGTTCCACTAGTTAGAGTACAGTGGGGTCATCACAACATTGATGAGTGTACCTGGGAGCGGGCGGAGGATATGCGGGAGCAATATCCAGAGCTTTTCATCACAGGTATGACCTAATTTCGGGGACGAAATTCCTTTGTAAGGGGGGGAGTATGTAACACCCCGCATTTTCATGAATTAAATATTTAATTAATTCGGGAATTTAAAATTACTTGTGAATCGTAATTTAATTGAATTAATTAGGAAAATATTATTTAAATATTAATCGAGGAATAAATGGTTAATATTTACGAGAAGTTATTTACTAAGTGAATAGTAATTAATTATTTAAGTCATTTCGAGTATTAATAACAGGGTAGACACTTATCTCAACCGGGAGTCGGTATAGACTAAAGGGGTGAGGGGATAAACATTTTTATAAATTAATTCGGATGCCAATTCTGAGTGTACGGTTGAGTCCGGATGGGCCGAGATAGTCGGAAAAGTGTACCCGGGGGTAGTAAACGGGTTACGAGGCGTTTTTAGACATAGCTGGGCCCACACAGGGGCATTTGGTTCACTTGGGCTTGGCCCATTAGGCAAAAAACGGGATTAGGTAAATTAAGGGATTTGGAGGAATGATATAACGGCTGATAGAGTTTTAGAAAAAGGCTAAGTGGATTAAAGAACAATAATAGCAGTTAAAGGCAAATTTTGGGATCACTAGAGAGCCAACGAAGATCATCTTCAACCTTGGAATTCATCTCCGAATCATACACTACGAAACCTAAGGCAAGTGGATAACTTGCAATAGTATTAAATCTGTTTTTTGAAATTCATATTCATGTGATGTGTTTGAGAAAAATTTGTTTTGGGTGTTCATGGCATAAACATAAGGTTTTGAAAGATAATAATCTGATTTACGAATTTGAATCAGAATTTTTGTAGAAATCTGATATTATAAATTGATACATACCTGGTAGGATGATATCTGGATAAATAGAAACAAATTTGGTGTAGGGATTTGGGATGTAAATGTGTAATGAATTAAATATGGATATTTCCCCAAATCCAGAAAATGTAGTTAATGGACGAATTAATGATGTTGGTGGACATTCTGGAGGTCCCTAATAAGGGTTCTAACATGTATTAATGCTAAAAGGGCTTGAGGTTACTGGTAGAAGGAATTAGGGTTTGAGAATTTCCGTCCATGGCTGATTCTGTCTTCGCGAAGAAGACGAAGACCTGTTCGATCGATCGATCGAAGGTCTGGGGTCGATCGATCGAAGGTCGGCAGTTTTCGGCAATTCTGCCCAGTTATGTATATAAAAGAAAAATTTATATAATAAATCCTTATGTAATTAATTATGGGAAAATTAATACATGAGTCTAAACCTAATTAATAACGAGTAAAGTTAATTAGGATTTGAGGAAATTTTTGGGTGACACGTCATGATTTTAAATTCGAGAGTCGGGAATTTAGACTCGAGTCAGGTTATTTCGGGCTACGAGAGTAAGTCCAAATTTATGGTGGGGGCGACACCAAAGGTGACTAAATTAATTAATGTGAAAATTAATTAATAATTAGGGTTGGACCATAAACTCTTAATAAATTAAATAGGCTTGTGTTACGGATTTAGTACATGGTGTAGCCGGGACATTTTATATTTATATATATATACGGTGCGTGATAGTATATATATATATATATATATATATATATATATAGTGTGTGTGTGTGTGCATTAATATCAGAGATTGAATATTACTATTATATACTCTAGTGCTATAGGGGGAGGTTGCGCGTAGTGGATGAATCCCCTAGCTTGAGGAGTAGGGCGAGTATAATCCCAGGTCATAGCGTCCATTATTTGGGTGAGGGGCATCTCACTTTCAGGAAAGGAATATGACCGCCTCCAATTCGTATGTTAAACTAAGTTAGTGAGTGAATCTAACTTGGATAACTAGGTTACGTGAATACACCTAGTGAGATAGCACTTGGGAAAAACTTATATTTTGTGAGTATTTTTACTCGGCCGAAAGTTTGTATTAATTGCTATTTCAGTATGTTTGTGAATACTGTAATATGATTAAATATATAATTAGGTAAATAATTATATAGGGGATAATTAATACATAGTGAAAAATGTATTAGGTGTATAACTGGTGTGAATGTTATATGAAATTAAAAGGAGTAATGATTCAAATAAGTTGACGTTTATAATAACTTAAAAATCATGATTTAAGGCATACTCGTTTAGAGTAGGTAAAGTTCAAGGGTTAAAATAAGTAATGGGTCAGGAGCGTAGGACCTAGTAAATTAATTGGAAGCGTTAATAGTGCACATTAGGAGAGGGGTGAGGAAGTCCTCAAGAGAGTGCGGCACTAACTAAAATATGAAGAGCACGCATATTTATTTATTACTACAAGTTAATCATTATTTAAATGTTTTCAAATGTTTTGGGTACTAACCCTTGCTATAAAATTCTTTTAAAAAACCCTTTTAGGTGTCCAACCACAAGGGCGCCAAGCTTGACTCTATTCCAGGTATCCTTGCTGCAGCACATGTGGATGTTGCGGGGTTTTGATAGACGCCTCCTTCTTCCATTCTTGTAGGGACTCTCTAGTAGTTATCTGAGCTTGTCGCTCACAGTTCATTTATCAGTAGTAGACTTGTTGAGATGTTTTTCTGATATTCACTTGTATTGGATATTTGGACCGATGGTTTATTCGGTTAGGTATTTTATTTGTGGATGGTTATTTTAATTAACTGTGATTGTGTATTGTTGTATGTTCCGCATGAGTTTTTAGTTTAATTAGTTGAAAGATAAAAATTGGCACCAGTCTACTTTTCTCACTTAGGTGGTTAGTAATTTAAAAAGACGACAGTGATGCTAAGAATGGACCAACTGAGAAACCTTTTCTAACTTGATTTAGGACTGATCATCCGGGATTAATTAGGCGGGGTGTCACATGTGGCTATTCGGACGAATAAGGGGAAGGATGAGGAGGTGTCCCATAGTGTCGCGGCCACGATTGTAAGTAATCCGACAGTTTATTTTTTGTTATTTACGTTATAATTTTTTATTTACTTATTTAACTAATCATGTGCTTTTTGTCGTTTCATGCAAAGCTTAACGAAGTGAATGAGTCGCGGTCTGATGTCGATAAGGCATCTTTGTCCACACACGCACTCTGCCAAGTGCTTGGCTCTGATCGCAAGGGGAGGACAAGGAGGGTGAGCTCGCGGGTGGCCAAATCTGGGATCATCGAATTGGAGACGAGTGACACCGGGTTGGCTCGAATGGTGGACTCGCATGATGCGAAGTTTTCCCGTTTGGAGGAGACGATCCAAGATATGTTCTCATTCATGAAGCGTTCGTTGGACGAAAACCGTATGGGGAAAAGTAAGGAAAGGGTGGTGGAGGAGGAGGTGGAGAGGGGCGAGGATGTGAACCTCGCTGCTTCATCGCCCACACGTGTGGACTCTGATGATCCAGTCCCCTATTTGACTCCCTTAGACAGACCGATGTAGACACTTGGTTGGCCAAGCTTGTTTATATAGGACATATTTAATGGCCAGCGGATAGGGCGGGGTTGAGGGACCCGAATACCGTCCAGGGTATGCCAGTACATGAACGTGCGCTTCAAGACATCGAGGCCAAGGTGCTCGTAATGCATGTGATACCCGAGAAGGAGAACTCCCCATTGTAGTTGCACGAACAATGAGGCACGATGAATATACAAAGGTGTATTAATTCTTATATCGTGTGGCCTATCCACCTCCTCAGACCTACCCCAGACATGTAGTGACATTATCTGAATTGAATATATTTGAATTGAATTGATTTAAGTTGTTACATTTGAATTATATCGTGATGTATATTATTTTGAAAGCATATTTGCATTATCTCTATTTTATTTGGATATATGATGTTTGAACAGGTACAACGTTCCTATAACAGGTACAAGTATGCTGCTTAGCAGTGGCAATGGCCATACAACCCAGTAGATTTTTTTTCAATTCTTCCCAGAATTGTCACGGTCATTGACCGTGATAATTTAATAAAGATTGCCACGGGTTTGTCACGGTCCATAATCGTGACAAAACCTGTCAATGTCAAAGACCGTGACATGAACGTGACAAGTCTAATGAACTTCTCACGGTCATTGATCGTGAGAAGTTCGTGACGACAAAAGTTGTCACCGACAGACTTGTCATGGTCATTGACCTTGACAAATTGGACTTGTCACGGTCAATGACCGTGATAATCTAACAGATTTGGTGTAGTGTACCGATAAGATTATATTTAATTCATCTAGCACAATTCATAAGCTGAAGATGACCATCTACACATATACTTCTACTCCTAAAAGTAACCATTATAATACTAACCACGAGAAATAACATATCATCCATTATGCATATTACATAGTATTGGTTCGTTAATAATTCTCTACATCATTAGACCATATGGATTTATTCTCAATTAATTTATGTAATTATATATGACCTTACATATATATGACACATAAAGGCATCTACCTTCAGTGTCCCGTTCGTGGTCTATCGGTAAGGTCGAAGGAGTGCCTCATCCAAATGGACATCACAAAATACACACAAGTAGGGCGGTACCTAAGCAGTACACCATTGCACGGTCCATACCCTCGATGGTGACAATGGATTCCAGTCATCCCACCTACCTCCTCGTAAGTGGTGCTGCCATTTAGGACCTAAAATAATGACATACACAACGCATAACCCACCTGTGTTGATGCATGATACGGTCCCCAGATGTACGCCACATAATTAATAGGTCATCCACGAACATGGTTATGTTCACATAATTAGTAAATGCATATTTTAATACATAATATGTATTGGTAATTATCCCTATAATTACCCCCAATGAGTCTCAACCTCAACTCCGCCCCCAATCACAGATAGGTAATTACCCCTAATTACCATCTATACGAGGTACTCAACCTCAACTCCACCCCTAATGCCTACTGAAAACTCCTCCAAAAGTGGGACACAATTGTCTTGTCCCTATCCGACACGACAACTTCACAATCTCTGCCAGAAAAATCTTGGCGTACTTCTCAGAAGTATAGTCGATATGAACTGGTAAAAAGTGAATTACCTTTGTCAAACGGTCAACGATCACCCATATGAAATCGTGTCCAAGCTGTGAAATAGGTAACCTTGTGATAAAATTCATGGAAATGCTCTCGCATTTCTACATCGGAATATCCAGAAGTTGTAAAACACTTGTTGGTCACTGATAGTCCACCTTTACCAACTGGCATGTGGCACACTTATACATAAAAATGGTTATGTTTTTCTCCATACTTGCCCACCAATAGTGGCGCCTTATATCCTGGTACATCTTATCCATGTCTAGATGTACCACAAAATGTGATCCATGATCCCCTGTCACAACGATTCGCCGTAACTCCTCATCCTCTGAAACTACCAACCTGCCTTGGAATCTCAATCCGCCATCTGAGCCAATCGAATAGTGCTTTGCCCCCTCCGCTAATAACTGCTTGGCCTTCTTTTAGCAAAGATGGTCCCCTCCATATGCCTTCACGACCCAAATGATAATCTTGGATGTGATGGTGAGAAATTCCATAAAAGCACGTAATATCTCATCGTCAGTACAAAGTGATTTCCACTTCGCCTTCCACACCGCTGCTAACTCCACTTTAGGCTTACGGCTCAAAGCATCCTCCACTACATTTTCCTTTTTCTAGGTGGATCTCATGTTCAACTCTCTATACGTGGGAACAACTAAAATTTCTCCCCTAAGAGATAATGCCTTCAAATAGATAAAGCAAACACCACGACTGCTAACTTTAAATCATGGGGTTGGGGGGGGGGGGGGTAATTCCCCTCACGAAGCTTAAGATTTCTGGAAACATAAGCTACCGATCTCTCCTCCTGCATCAACATTCCTCTAAGTTCTCATAAAGATGCATCCTTAAAGACCTTATAGTTAATCCCTCCACGAGGCAAAGAAAGTGTTGGAGCCGAAGTCAACCTGGTCTTTAGCTCGTCAAAAGCTTATCGACACACATCATCCCAAACAAATGGTAGATCCTTCCTCATAAACTTCGTTAGAGGTCCAGATATATTCAAGACCCCCTGAATGAATCGATGATAGTACCCTTCCAATCCTAGAAAACTATGCACCTCTATAGGTGCAGTGGGTTGTCCCCACTTCAATACTGTAGAAACCTTTCATGGATCCATCGATATCACCCTCCCTGAACCTCCCGTAAGAAAAATGCATATTTTTAAAACTTAGCATAGATTTGATGGTCCCGTGATGTTTGCAAGACTACCCTTAAACGCTAAGTGTGCTCCCGTGCTTTCCGAGACTAAATCAACATGTCATCTATGAAGACGATAATAAACTGATCTAAAAAGTCCCTGAACACCCTATTCACTAGGTTCATAAATACCGTCGATGTATTGGTTAGGCCAAAAGGCATAACCAAAAACTCATACGATCCATACAAATGTTGTCTTTGGGACATCTTACTTCCGAATCCTCAGCTGGTGACACCCCAACCTCAAATTGATTTTAAAAAAATACGTTGCACCCCTCAGCTGATCGAACAAGTCATCAATACGGGATAACATATACTTGTTTCGTATAATGACCTTATTCAACTCCCTGTAATTAATACAAAGTCTCAATGATATGTCATTCTTCTTAACGAAGAGAATGAGAACACCCCAAGGTGAAGTACTCCTCCAAATAAATCCATGACTCGGTAACTGCTGAATCTAATCTCTAATCTATCTCATCTCTAGAGGAGCCATGCAATACGGTGCAAGTGTTATGGGTCTCGTGCCTGGAATGAAGTCAATCACAAACTCAATCTCACCAATATTTAACAACCCTATAACCTCTCCACTTACATCTAAAAATTGTCTAATAATCAAGATGGAGTCTAGCGAAATAACAACCTCCGCAGAAGTCTCCTCCTCAATATAATATAAATGCATGCTCAACCTCCCTCCAGATGCAGCATTGCAACCATGTGCATCTCTTTCCCCAAAAAAGGAGAAGACGAAGGATCTACCATAACAGTCAACATAATCTCTTTACGTATCTAGGCAATCCACCCCTAGAATGATGTCATACTCAGACATATCTAACACTAGCATGTCTGCCACAAACTTAAGTTTCCCAATATCGATCCCTATACCTCTGCACACTAAACGCACATATGACCCTTTGCCTATGGGTGAATTAATAAAAAGTACTATAACAGATGCAAATCTATCATCCCTGATTCACGCACAAAGCTAGTGCTAACAAATGAATGCGATGCACCTGTGTCAAATAAAATGCGCCTTACATGTCCAGAGATAGGGAACATACCCTCCACCATTGGTCCCTCTCCAAGTGCGACATGGTATACTCGCCCATACTGTAATTGTGGTTGTTGCCCTTGAGGTGGGGTGATTGGAGTGGGTAGTGTTGGCACTGTAAGCCTTGTGGGGTTGGCAACTACTGACGTTACCCCCGTGGTTCCTGATATCCAAGATGTCCTCCCTGCTCCTGTGCACCCCGATTACCCCGATCAAACCTCTTTGCCATATGTCCCTTCTCTTCATAAACATAACAATTCCCCAAAAACTGACATCTATTCGGTTATTGGCCTTGCTACCACTGGCCCTAATGGTATCTTTGATGCTGGCCCCGCCCCTACTGGACCTTCTTGTTCCTATCATTAAAACCCATGTGCCTCTTAAACTGATCACCTTCGGGCCCCTTAAACTATTGGGTCCCTTGATTGTCGCTCTCGCTCATTTTACTTTACTGGCTTGACATCTCTGAACTGGATCTCTTCTCCCCCTTACTTTTCTGAAATAATATGTGATCCTGATAGTGCAACAAAGCGACATTCACCATCTAAGTGTAAGTGGTACAATTCGGATTCCTAATAAAAATTTCTTGATGTGACAAGTTATCTTTGACACAAACTTCTCCATTATCTTCTCTTCGGTGTTTACCTCGTTTCCAGCAATATAAAATAGTGTGATAAACTCCTCATATTCCGCTACAGTGCAACTTTCCTGCTTAAGGTCCATGAACTTCCTCCTCATCTCTAATTTCATGGCGGGTGGGAAATACCCCCATCAAACTTTACACATAACTCATCAGTAGTCAATCAGTCCCGCTCCTCCAATGTGGTGATAGACTTCCACCACTGTAAGGATGCCCCTACCAGTCAAAGCGAAGCTAACATCTGCTTATGAACTCAACCATCCTCAAGTGTTATTGAATGTCCTTCTTCCACTGATTGGCCACTAATATATCTAGACTCCCAACAAACTTTGGCGGGTGGCCTTTAATGAAGGTCTCTCTAGCTTTCTCTTATACTGAGCCATGTGCCTGAACGGGTAGCACCACCTGCTGTGGTGGTTGTGGTGGTGGTGGTGGCTGTTGTTGTTATTACTGAAAGTGTTGTAGCATAGCGACCATCACCGTAGAGACTGCCTGCAACACTATTATAGCAATATCTGCAGAATAAACCACGGGTGGGACTGGTGGTCGTTGTGGGTGTGGATGCGGCTCCTGGTGAGCCATCCATTCTATAGCCTCTATGATAGCACGTCGTGATCTACTGCTCCTATCGTTTGTCATCTAAAAGCAAACAAGGTTCGTATTATTAACATATTGTAAAGAGTACAATGATTCCTAATCATAGGGTTAGCATATCAAAGAACGCAATACAAAACGTAATGAACGCAACACAGATCCTAAGGATGCTAGAACCTGGATGCTCTGATACAACCTGTAGCAATCCCCATTTTATTACGTAAAGGTTGGCCAGACACAATATGCCGAAGATGGGGTTTGTCTCACAATCTATATCATTATCAACAACAAACAATAATATGACATTTAAAATTTTAAATCAAACATGCATAATAAAACCATTTAAATAATAATAGATAGTAAATAAATCTATTCTCCCAAAAGTTATAAAACATCCATCACACTATCACTTATATCTAAAAATACTGAATATAGTAAACCTCTAGCTTATACCTATATATTATCTGTAATAATATAATGATTGGAATGGATTTAATACCTAAGCTAAAGTCAATCGAATTGGAATAACTGATGAGAAAATACGACCGCATGTTTGATCTCCTGCCATCCCTCTTGTCCCGGTCTAGGCAAACCTAAGGGGAAACATTTTACAATTTCGGTAAGCGCCCAAAAATTGTAAGAATTAACTCATAAAATCAATATGAAATTATGCAGCCAATTCATATTATACATCGCCCATCAGTACTCACATGCAGTAAGTATCTCACCCTTCATCTAAATGCAATACTATATGCATGTCAACCAAGTCCCAGTTATGAATTTCGATATCTATACCGATAAGATTATATTTAATGCATTCATCACAATTCATAAGCTGAAGCTAACCATCTACACATGCTTTTAGTCCCAAGAGTAGCCCTTATAATACTACCCACAAGAAAGAGCATATCATTCATTATGCATTTTACGTAGTATTGGGTTTGTTAATAATTATCTGCATCATTAAAGTACATGAATTTATTCTCAATTAATTTATATAATTATATATGTCCTTACATATATATGACAAACAAAGGCATCTACCTTCAGTGTCCCGTTCGTGGTCTATCGGTAAGTTCGGAGGATTCCCTCATCCAAATGGACATCACAAAACACACACAAGCGGGGCGGTTCCTACGGAGTACACTATTGTACGATCCATACTCCCGACGGTGACAATGGATTCCAGTCATCCTTCTTATGCCCTCATAAGTGGTGCTGCTACATAGGACCTAAAATAATGACCTACACAACGCCTAACTCACTTGTGCCAATGCTTGCTACGGTCCCGAGAGATATGCAAACCCAATGGATTGGTCCTCCAAGAACATGAGTATGCTCACACAATTAGTAAATGCATATTTTAATACATAATATATATATATATATATATATATATATATATATATATATATATATATATATATATATATATATATATATATAGAGAGAGAGAGAGAGAGAGAGAGAGAGTCAAGCTCTCCAACATACCTCACTCAACATACATATTAACATACCTATTTTTTAAAATAGTAAAAAAAATAATTTTGAATTGACATTTTTTATATGGATTTATGATATTTTAATGTGCGCCTGTAAAAATATTTAGCTCAAAATAATGTGTTTTGCTATTTTTAAAAAATAGGTAAAAAAAACTGACAGTTTTAAAGGGTAAAAACTGTCAGCTTTTTTTTACCTATTTTTTAAAAATAACAAAAGACATTATTTTCAATTGACTTTTTTTTATAGGGGTACATTGAAATATCATGAATCCATATAAAAAATATCATCTCAAAATTATTTTTTTTACTATTTTAAAAAAAGGTATGTTCATAGGGATGTTGCTAAGAGGTATGTTGAAGAGCGTGATTGTATATATATATATATATATATATATATATATATATATATATATATATATATACCCCCAATGAGTCTCCTCAATCTAATATTCTTATTGTAAGGATTAACCATCTAGTTAATTGTCAATTTCTCCAAATTACAAACAGTGACACAAAATAATTTTTAATTAATTATCCACACACTTGGATGACCTCTCACATACTTGCTTAAGTTCGTAAAAATCACCTGAACATTTTTTCGATCCCAAACTGACTCAAGCCAGAGACGAAATCGATTCGCCTATAGGGTCAAGTTGATTTGCCCCAGATCGAATCGATTCGCCTGGAAGGCCGAATCAATTCGAATACTGGCAGAGGCCAAAACTTTCTCTATACGGGTTTCACACTTCCAACCCAATTTTCTTCCCAATGTCTTAACCATTTTTATTTCAAGGATTGTAGATTCCTCATGATCCAAAGACACTTTTTTATGTGATCATCTAACCATTAATGTAAGATCGTGCCCCCATAATCCCAGAAATTAAATATAACATTAAATTTCATCTAACCCAATTTTGACCCTACTTTTTATCTCATCATTCTTAGATTTCAAGGTATCAATACATGAACTGTAACCATAAAAATAGCAATCCCACAACATGGATTCTAAGGTTCAATTTCCAAATAACACGATACCAGTTATGGATTTATCACCAATTTGTTAAATCCTTAAATGCCATTATTTCCATATTTATTCTTAGAATTATAGAATTCATTCCAATCAATCAAAGTCATGAATTTATCCAATTAACTATGAATTATTATGAGAAAATGCATAAATGAATTAAGAAATATGTTGTAATTGATTTATCAAGAGAACTATTGCTTTAAACTAGTGATTGGAGTCTCTCCTCTTGGATCCTTGTTATTTCTCCCTTATCTAGCCTTGGTAACTTCTCTAATGGGTGTGGGGCTACTAGGGTTACTTTTTATGGATGGAAATAAACTCTTAGATTGATAATTATCATCCTATAATCCCTAATCCCTTATTACACTTTAATACCCCCTTTTAGGCCCCCAAATAAGCTCGAAACACTACCTGGGTTGACTTACTAACTCCCATAAGGGTATATCTATGACCCGGGCCTAAACTTAGATGTCTACAGCACCTAAACGAGTTCCTAATTCCCTCCGAAATGCTCCCAAACTATCTATATCTAAGTTACACACTTTTATTATGTTTAATCACCACTTAATAATAATTTAATTACCATACAATTTATTTTCTATTAGTGAACACATTATGCATAAATGAGTCATATAAAACGGCATCACAATTAAGCAATTTATTTAATTAATTTCTACCAAAAATAATTTATTATGAAACACGGGGTATTATATAGAGTCCCGCGAGTCAAACACATAGACTGAATGAGATTTTTTAAAGTAGGTGATATTGTTAATTCTTTTTGTACCATATTCTAAGGTCAAACTTGCTCATATATCGAATAGCGTTATTTACCCTTAAATCATTGATTGTTGTCATTAGGTTCCTAAAAATGATTTGGACATGGACCACTTGCCTCAGATTGTGCTCTGAAGAGTACAACTCTACGACATCAAAGAAAATTACCATAACATTGTAGAACATGACCTCATGGATGGGTACATGTTTATCTCATCCTTATATGTATCCTTATAAATATAAAATATAAATGAAGCATCACGACCTTTGAATTGGGATCACCGGATAAAATACTTACTAGCATCCATGTCACCAATTTGCTTGCAAAATTTAATGAGTTGCAAAATTCCATTCTTCCGTGAAACTAATTGAAACGCATAATGAATAATCATTGGCATGTGTTGTTTTATGTTAGGACCCCAAACAATTGAAATGATCATAAATCCATGACTATGTAAACAATACACAACATCATTTAACGATGATACCACATCAAAGTACTCTGTAATTCCAAGAGTTCATAGCCTTTTGCATTCCCCGTGTAAGAGAAGAGACCCCAAGGTTTATCAGAGACCTATATCAGACTAGTGCTAACCCTCAAAGACAATAGTCACCCTTATAAAGGCCAACGATATAATCAAAGGTCGTAGTATTATCCCCACCATCACAAGATACTCAGTCATTCCACCAGACCTCAAGGGCCCAACTCAGAGATCTCAAAATAAGTGACTCTAAGTCTAAGATGACATTTGTATAGCAAGAAATGTTTTCGTGCAACCCGTAATACCTCTTACATAGTGGAACCCTGGTGATACATTATGGAAATATGCTTGGACCATTTTAAGAGGCCTCGTCCATTCTAGGACCTTTAAACGTCCGATAGAGCTTCTGCAAATTCTCGTGCAGGTAGGTAGAAGGTATAAACATTGTTCTACCTATCTCCATAACTCACTCCCACTATCAATGAATGTTCCCATCTGCATTAAATTCTCCCACTAGCTACCTTACACTGCATGCAAGCCTTTCACCAATACTGCACTAAGTTATTATTGTCGTCAGACCTCAGGGCAAGCCCATCCATGCTACTGTAGTCCATTCGTTCTCTCGCCAAAGGAATGCTTATATATGAAATACTTATAAATGTGTAAGGTCATTTGAAAAAAATTAATCTAAGTTATAGAAGAAATTTAGAATCACTTTGAGTATCGTTGAATTGGTTAACAGACTATTGGTTGAGGATACTGAAGGGTTTAGATCATATTCGAACTTCAACACATTATGTTATCCGTTGAATTATAAACTAAGATTATGAATCCCTATAGAACTCCATAATTTACTTCATAGTGGTCATTGATCAGTGGTAAAGACCGAAATACCTTAAACCTCCTTTTTCAAAGACCATGAGGTCCCCAAATTGTAATATTCTCTTTTTAAATCTAATTTACAGAGTAACACCTTTCACAACAGACGTAAGATCCTCAATAGAGATCCAAACCAGTGTATACTCTCATATCTCACTTTGAAACTTCTCCCCACTAACAAACCTAAGGTCTCGTGGGAAGAACTTATTGAGTACGAGGTCTCAAAATATTTCAATGCCCACCAGCTTGGAGCCATTTGTGAGACTGATTATTACACTTAATAAAAGAAATTTCTCTTATTAGAATAACTACCAACACCAAATTATCTCACTATTTGAAAGAGACGAAGGCTTGTAATAAGGAGCTCCAAGACCAACTCAATGATGTACTCATGAGGCTTCCTTTAACACCTTTATTAGAGGAAACAATTGGATCTGGACATAGTGTGACTAGGCAAAACAACGACCTCGATTAGAAGGAGAACTGATCAAGAAGATGTGGTTGAGATCCACAATGATATGTGACTCGTATCCCCGTTGAGGATTAATTATCACTTCTTATAGATTATTCCCATGGAGGTTCCTAGGTAGTTAGACCCTGGAATAATGAAATTAGGAAGATTCATAATAGGCTAGGGAACAATCTTAAACAATACGAGATGCAAACTCCAAACACCATAGAGTTGACATTCCAGAAGTCGCTTTTTCCCTTCTCTGATAAAGTCCAATACTACGTTCTTCCCCCCAAAGTGGAAGATGCCTAGTATTGAGCCTTTCGACGAGTCTAAAGATCCTATTAATCATTTGGACACTTTTATACCCCCCCATACTTCTTTAAGATACCCTGGAGGAGGTCCTTTGTTAATCTTTCCCCGCTACCTTAAGGAGGATTTTCGAGCGTGGGTTTGTTTATCTCAAACTAGGGACCATTGGGAACTTCACGAAGCTGGCCATATCTTGTATCGACCATTTTATTGGGCTCCAAAGATGAGAAAGTAGGTCACCTATCTCATCCACTTCAGACATAAGTCTAGTGATACTGTTAGAGAATATGCCAAAATATTCAATGAATAAGCCCTGCAAGTGGATGACATAAATGACATTATTTGTGTCGATGCCTTCATATCATGCCTCACATCGAAAGACTTATTAAGATATTTAATAAAGAGACCCCTATGACACCCCGCCTAATTAGATATCGAGTGATCAGTCCTTTATTAAATTAATTCAAATTGCTCGGTTGGTTCATTCATAACATCACTGTCGGAAAATAATGAAAAGTACGACTGTGTGATAATGATTTAAATTCAATTCTCAAGTTTCCAAGAAACTTTATTTAATTAGAGTCTACTTTTAAATCAAATAAATACAGCTCTTAAACATGCATCTAAATCATCCCATCAAATATAAAGCATGCAATGCAGTAAATATGCTGAGACACAGATTTCAGGAAAAAAACCCTTTCGGGTAAAACCTTTATTTCACTATGAATATACAAGTCGCAACTTACAATTACATAGAGAAATCTGCAATGGATCAACACGCAGCCAACCCACAAAGACACGCAGTCTTGAACTCAACAAGAGAATACACGCAGCACCCTCCAAGGACTCGCAACCCAAATAACAAAGGAAGAACCACAGCTCTCCTCTTTGACACGTAGCCATAACACTTTGTAGAGACTCCCTCAGCAATGACACGCAACCCTCGGTTGCAAAGATCTCCCCACAAAGGTTGAAAAATAACAAAGTTTGTGTTATAGGGTTTAAAAAGATTCACAAAAGTAATTGGGATTTTTGTGTGTGAATCAAAAAGATGTTTGGCACATCAAAAATTGAAGTCTTGTTGTGTTTTAACTCTTAAAAACGTTTTCTCAAAGACTTGAAAAATATACCACCGAAAAAGGTATATATATAGGAAAAATAAGTTGGTGGATAAAAAACTCACGGAACTGATCGAGTTTATCCCAGGCGGACCGGTCCGGGTTGGAGGCGGATCGGTCCGGGTAGGCGAATCGGTTCGTTTTAATTTTGGCTTCCATACTGATGTCCCAATTCTTTCTACTTTGCCTTCCATACTTTCGCTACCTCCCTTACTGGCCTACGGCTTAACGCATCAGCAACTATGTTAGCTTTCCCCGAATGATATTATATCTCAAACTGATAGTCTTTCACAAACTCTATCCACCTGCGCTGGCGCATGTTCAACTCCCTCTAAGTGAACAGGTATTGCAGTGACTCGTGGTTTGTGAACAACCGAAATTTCTCCCCCAACAAATAGTGTCTCCAAATCCGCAAGGCAAACACGATCGCTGCTAGATCCAAGTCGTGGGTGGGATAATTCTTATCGTGAGGCTCAAACTTGCTCCTCCTGCTGAAGTACTCCACCGAGTCCCTACAGAGGGGATCAGTATACACTAGATACTCCACCTCTGTCTGGGTAAATCAAGAACTGGCACCGAAGTCTACTTATCCTTCAGCTCGTTAAAAGCCAATTGACAAGCGTCATCCTATACGTACGGTACCCCCTTGCGAGTCAAATTCGTCAACGGACCCGCTATTTTTGAAAAGCCTCGAATGAACCACCTATAGTATCCGACTAGGCGTGTTAACAGGTCGGAGCCAGGTCGGGTTTAGGGAGATCCAGATTCATATAATCGGGTCTTCATCGGGTTCGTGTCCGAGTTCGAGTCTTCATCGGGTCTACAATATTGAATCCAGACTCGGATCCGTTCGGGTCTCGGGTTCGGGTCCGGGTCTAGACAAATATGTACATTTATTTTATATTACCCCCTTATTTATTTTTTAATCTTAAATCAAAATATTTTGTAATGTATTATAGAATATTATTAGTATAAATAAAACATATATTATTTATATTTATTATATACATAAATATATATTTTTATATATATTACTTACATTTATATTGATAAGATATATTTATAAATATATAAAAATTTATAGCATATGTATATATATTTAAAAAATAATAATGTACAATTCGGGTCGGGTCTTCGGGTCCAGGTCTTGTATAAGATCCAGACCCTACTCGTTTAATAAACGGGTCTTCGAGTATTCGGGTATTCGGGTATTCGGGTCTCGGATCTCAAAAAATATGCTCAGACCCTATTATAAGAATCGGGTTCGGGTCGGGTCCGGGTCTAGACCCGACCCATTGACAAGCCTATATCCGACTAACCCCAAGAAAATATGCACCTCTATCGGTGTCATGGGTTGTCCCCACTCCCTTACTGTCGACACTTTGCTCGAGTCCACGAATATCCCCAATTCTAACACAACATGCCCCAAAAAATGTTCCTCCAGTAACCAGAATCTTCACTTCTCATACTTAGCAAACAGCTGATGCTCTTGTAGAGTCTGAAGAACCCGTCTCAAGTGCTCGGAATTCTTCTCCTCAGTCTGTGAATAAATCAGTATGTCATCAATGAAGACGATGACAAAATGATCTAAGAACTCTCTGAACACTCGGTTCATCAAGTTCATGAATACGGTTGGAGCATTTGTCAGCGTGAACAACATGACTCTAAACTCATAGGGCCCATATCTCGTCAAAAAAGTAATCTTCAACACATCATGCTCCATAATTTGTATTTAATGGTATCCCGATCTCAAGTCTATCTTCGAAAAGAAGGCAGCTCCCTTAAGCCGGTCCAACAAGTCATCGATTCGGGGAAATAAATACTTATTCCGTATTGTGACCTTATTAAACTCTCATTAGTCCACACACAATCCCAATGAACCATCTCTATTTTTTTACAAACAACACCGGAGCGCCCCAAGGTGAGGTGACCCTACGAATGAAGCCCTGGCCTCATAGCTGCTCAATCTGATCCCGCAACTCCCTCATCTCGGTTGGAGCCATACGGTATGGTACACAGGTTATCGATCGTGTGCATGACATCAAGTCTATAACTAAGTCTATCTCTTTATCGGGGTAGGCCTAGTATATCCTGTAATACATTCGAAAACTCACAAACAATTGGAATCAAATACAGGGGAATCACAATCTCCATAGAGGTCTCCTCCTCTATGTAGTAAAAATGGGTGGATGATCCTCCCTTAGGGGGGGGGGGGGGGCATCACCACCAAAAATATCTCCTGACCAAGAATGGCAAAGATAATACTTCTACCAAAATAATCTACCATGGCCTTATAAGTCGCTAGCCAATCCATGCCAATAATGGCGTCATGCTCATGCATATCTAAAACTAGCATATTCGCAGGTAGAATCAAGCTACCAATCTCTATACCTACTCCCCGGCATATAAAGAAAATCAAAGACCCATTCCCCAATGGTGAGTCTATACATGTTACTGTACTCTTTGCTGTGCCTAATAATCTCGTGGCCCGTGCAAAGCTGGTGGCTATAAAATAGTGTGACGCCCTAATATTAAATAAAGCATGCCCCATAGTACCATTAATAGGAAACGTACCCTCAATCGCCTGTGGCGAGTGCGGTGCTGCTGGCTGGTGAATGTTATAGACACGTTCATATTGCAATTGCTCCTGCTGAACGGGGGCTATTGGAATGGATGGTAGGGCTGGCATCTGAGTTGGCACTAGGAGGGCTACTGGGAAGAGTGCCATTTATGGATCATGATGAGCACCCTACTGTTGTGAGGCCCTATATCCCTCTGGGCAATCCTGGCGCCTATGGCCATTCTTACCACATCCAAAGCACCTACCCCTGAAGTTTCATCCCCTTTGTTCCTACTGACCTCAACCCTAATGGCCGTTACCACCCCGCCACTGGCCCTGATGAAAACGTTGTTGGCCCTAATGGCCTTGCTGCTGACGATGTTGGCCCTGCTGGCCTTGTTGACTGGACTGACCCTATTTAAAGCCTCCATATCCCTGCCTAAAATCACCGAATCGAAATTTCTTAGCAAGGCCCCCTGATGGGAACTCTGCTCATTATGGCGAATCTGCCCCTGAGCTGCTGGTGCCCCATCGGCATGACTACCTCTAGTACGGCCCTGCTGGCTGGACTTCCCTGCTGATGGAAGCAGTGATCCTGGAAATGCAACAGAGCGGCGTTGAGTACATCAGTGTAAGTACTCAATGACAGATTACGTATGAGATGCTGAAGAATCTTCCAGGCCAATCCATCCAAGAACATCAAGATTTTCTTCTCTTCGGGGGGTGCCTCATCCGGAAATGTAGTGAGAAGTCACATAAATTCTTCCTCATACTCTGCAACCGTCATACTCTCCTGATTAAGATTCAGTAATCTCTACCTCATCGCAGTCTACACGACGGATGGGAAATATTTGCTGCCAAACCGCACCCAAAAGTCTGAATCGATATGCTATCCCTCTCCTCCAAGGTGGTGGTGGATTCCCACCACTGCAAAGCGCCCCCCACTAGCTTGAAGGAAGCCAGTAATTATCTCTACACGTCCTTGCACTCATACACGTGCAGATGCCTCTGGATGTCTTTCTTCCATTGGCTGGCGATGACAATATCGGAACTACCCGAGAACTCAAGGGGATGTGCCTTTTGAAAAGAATCCCTAACCCTTTCCCATACCGTGGGAAGCTGTGTTGGCACTGGAGCTATGGCTTGAACCTGGGGTGGGGCCTGCTACACCACCGTTAACGCTGCATTCACCACCTGAGCAACTATAGCGGTGACCTTAGTTGCCTTCATAATTCCCTGAGCCTGAGCTACTGGCTGCTTGGGCAGGGCATTCTTGTATCGAGGTGCTCGTCTCGGAGGCATGTGAAACGAAAAAGAATCTTATTATTCCACAGTTATTATTAAATCTCAAACAGCTGAAGACGTAATCGTATAAACTAGAATACAATAGTCCTAAAAATAGGGCTCTATATCAAAGACGCTAAGGTGGAAGCATAATAAGCCGTACAGATCCTAAAGGACTCTAAAACCTGATGCTCTGATACCACCTATGACACGCCGCCTAATTAAATACCGGGTGATTAGTCCTTTATTAAATTAATTCAAAGTGCCCGGTTGGTTCATTATTAGAAGCACTGTCGTAAAATAATTTTCTTTATAAACCACCTAATAAATAAATAAGCTAAGTGTCAAAACATTTGATTTATAAATTAAGACCTATCGTAATGATTTAAAATGAAACCATTTTCATGAACACAATTAATAATATTAAACCAAACTAACCAAATGAAATATCCAAGCAGGATTAAACAATTCAAATAAATAAATCCCAATCGCAGGACAACGAAATAAATAAAACAATCCCAACAATAGCTAAATCCTGAAATGATAAAGATTAAAAATCTCTCTCTGAACGAAAATAAAATATGAAAACGAGCGACACATGCCCTGTCTGAGAATAACTAGCTAGAAGACTGGAAAATCAGGAATGAAGTCGTCTACTGCAAGGACCTGAAACTTCCACAATAGATGCAGTGCGTCGATGGTCCAAAGGTGTAATCCTGATGCCCCTATGGCTATATATATATATACTAGCGGATGCCCGAGGGCACGACGATAAATTTGCCCCCGTGATAAAACCCAGCCTATAATAACCCGCTTTTTTTTTAAAAACAAAAAAACTTTTAAAAAAATAAAAAATATATTTTTTTAAAAAAATATTTTAAAACAAAATATTTTTTTTAAAAATATTTTTTGAAAATAATTTAATAAAAAATAAAATAAAATAATAATGTATGTATGCATGCATACATGCATGTGTATGCATGCAAGAATGAAACAAATAGAATGCCATGCATGTTTATCATACATAAGTTACTGTTTACAAGACCATTGTCCCATATTATATAGATATATATATACATACACAAGAAGAAAAGATAATAGGAAACGAGTCAGAGCCCGAGTGTAGAACAACTTCAAAAATGGTTTAGCAAGTATTAAAAATGCTTACTAGCTAATATGACACACATGTTAGTACACGACACTCTTTTGAGAGTTCTCACCTCTCATCTAGTGTGCACGCCTATCGTACTACTAAAATGAATCATAAGTCCAACCCAATTTTCCTCCCATAAATTCTAATTCGTGAGATCGTATGTCTATGATTTATTTAAGATACCATATCCTTAAGGATTATTTAAGTCAATTTTGTATTTCTCAACACTTTTGTGAAGTTCCAAGCACTTACCATAATTAGGAGCATTTATTCAATATTTATCTACATATACGCACAGTAGATTCCGGGCATATGTATATATATACTAATTACTCATACAATATATATATATATATACTAATCGACACGCCACATAAAATCTATGGTGCTGGCATACTCAGCTATCAAGTCCCCGTATCTCTCGTACAAAAGAAAATACTAGTTCGGAATCACTCTCGAACTGTATTAACACAGTACACACATAATGGAGGCGAAGCATAGTTCCAAGTCAATAAGAGATCAGTACATACCCTCACGTCTCTTAGGACCGTCTAACTATCATTCTCAGATAGCCTGTACCGAGGAATTCTATGTTCTAGGGCACGAGTCAATATCCCCTATAAAGGTCCCATCGAGATAAGACTATCACGGCGCGGCAACCTTCGTGATAACAAGTAGCGCGGGTATGATTATACACATATATATACATTATACACAAACACTCGGTATGTATACGTGTATATATATATATATATATATATATATATATATATATATATATATATATATATATATATATATATATATATATATATATTCACATATCTCAATTAGGTTCGCCCACGACCCATAATAATATTTTAACCATACATGGCACAAATCACCCAAGTCCTACGTATAATTAACCTTTCTTTTTATTCTCAATTGTCGCCATTTCACAAGTACTTCTCGTTCCTCAAAGTATTTTCTTGCGCTAGATTTAAATTCAGTAGGTGTACCCTCACTAACATACTGGTCCAAGTCTTCCTAGCATCTCCCAATACCTCACTTAACCTACGCACGATTTCTATCCAATTATATGTCCCGTTATCCCACGGTTACATCTCGTATAAAATTACATTTTTGGAACATACTTAGACCCTACTTGTCCTCCCCATGACCCATTATGATTTTTAATATTTATCCAAGGGCTCCTACACATTTTAATCGAATTAACCGAAAAAGGGAAAAATTATACAATTTCCAGGGAGGGTCGATCGATCGATAAAAAGGGGTCGATCGATCGACATTCTTGAGTACTTATCCTTCCTCGAAATGTTTTCTTATGCTAGATGTAAATTTAGTAGGTGTACCCTCACTAACATACTGGTGAGATAGCGTCTCCCAATACCTCACTTAACGTACGCACGATTTCTATCCAATTTTATGCCCCCGTTATCCTAATGTTACATCTCGTATAAAATTACATTTTTTCAGAACATACTTTGGCCCTACTAGTCCTCCCCATGACCCATTATGATATTTAATTTATATCCAAGGGATCCTACACATTTTAATCGAATTAACCGAAAAAGGGAAAAATTATACAATTTCCAGAAGGGGTCAATCGATCGATGAAAGGGGGTCGATCGATTAATCGAGCAGTTCTTGCCCAGATTCTACAAATTCATACCTACGGGTTTCTTCCATAAATCTTACCCAAATCGCCATTAGCAATTCCCAAACTCCCAACCAACCATAAGGATCATTATATAAACAATAATAGATGATTTCTAACGTAAGATTTCCATTAATTCATCAAGAATCATCATCAAGCCAATTAAATTCAGAATATATCTTCAAATCTAGTTTTATTTGATTTCCCAAGAAATTCATTGAATAACAGATTTTTATCTCTATTGGATATAAATTTCGTTTTCACCAATCTAAATTCAATAAGGAATCATCCTATGTTCTACGGTACAAGTCAATATCGCCCATAAAGATCCCATCGAGATAAGACTGTGTAACACCCCGTATTTTTGTACATTTAATATTTAATTAATTCGAGAATTTTAAATTACTGGTGTGTTGTAATTTTAATTGAATTAATTATGGCAATATATTTATTTAAATATTAATCGGGAAGTGAATGGTTAATGTTTAGGGAAATTTATTTACTAAGTGAATAGTAATAATTTAATTACGTCATTTCGAGTATTAATGACGAGGTATACACTTATTCCAGTCGGGAGTCGGTATAGACTAAATGGGGTGTGAGATAAGGATTTTCATAAATTAATTTGGATGTCAATTTTGACTGCGCGGTTGAGTCCGGATGGGTCGAGATAGTCAGAAAAGAGTATCCGGGGGTAGTAATTGGGTCTCGGGATATTTTTGGGCATAGCCGGGCCCACACGGGGTGAGTTGGGCCACTTCAATTAAGCCCACTAGGTGAAAAACGGGATTAAGGGTTTTTAACCTAATGGGGAGATTAGGAAATCAGTGGCCATCACAAATCTAAGCCTAGGGCTTGAGAGGAAAATTGGGGGAAAGCTTAGCAAAAGCCTAATTGAGGATTTTGGAGCCAAATCGAGGGACTACACCAACGGAATCAGACACTACAAACACTTTGAGGCAAGTGGTTAACTGTTGTGATTTCTAAAAGTTTGATAATCAATTCATATCATGGTGATGTGTGTATGAAAATTCGTTTTGGGTGTGTCACCAAAATCTAAATTGGGTTTTTGTAAATTTATATACCTTAATGAGATTTAGGGGGAGATTAATCGTGTTTATGATTCTAGGATGTAGAGAACTGAATCGGATGTTAAAATCAGTAAGATTAAAGGGTTAATTACTAATAAAATGAATGAAATTCGTATCGGGGATTGAAAACCCGGATAATACCCAATTCGGAAAAAAGTAGGAAATATTGAGATTTAATTCCAGATTTATGTTCTATAAGGTGCTTTGATCCTATTCTTACGTGGAAATAGGGTTGATTGGGCTCGGGTTAGTCCAGGGGAAAGAATGAAAGTTGGAGATTTTCGTTAATGGTGGAACTGTCTGTTGGAGAAGACGAAGTCAGGGACGATCGATCGATCGACCCAGGGGTTCGATCGATCGATGATTCGGAATTCTGGGCAGTTCGCCCAGTTTGTAGATAAGGGGAAAATTAATTAAATTTAACTCCCAAACATTTATTTAGTGATAAATAAATATGAAACAAATATTCCTAGCAATTATTGGAGAAAGTAATTGGGACTATGATGAAATTATGTGGGGCATTAAATGGATGAATTTGAGAGACTTTATTCCAAAATAGTGAGGTACGAATCAAGTGAGTGAATCCGGGTATATTGGTAAAGCGACCCAAGGTAGTGAATTAAGTTTGGATATAAACTAAGTAATTTAGAGTCGGGGTATAGACTCGAGAAATATTTAATTTCGGGCCAAGTGAATCGAGTCCGGGTATGTTATTAATTATAAGCAAATATAATTGGGAAAATTCTTGAAATAAAGGTGTGACACATTGTAGGCAAAAATGTGGGTATTATATTATGAGATGTAAATTGGACCAAGTGAGGGAGTCCGGGTATGTTGGTTAAGTGATATCAAGGTATTAAATTAATTATAGAGAGAAAGTAATTAGTTTGGAGTCGGAACATTGACTCGGAAATGTGGAGGTAAGGGCCAAGTGAGAGAGTCCGGGGATAATGGTTGGGTGACACCAAGTTATTAAATTAATAAATGTGATAATTAATTTTATTAGAGTTGGACGATAGACTCGGGAAGATATTAAATTAATATGTGTGATAGTTAATTTAATTAGAGTTGGACGATAGACTTGGGAAGATATTAAATTAATATGTGTGTTAGTTAATTTAATTAGAGTTGGGTGGTAGATTCGGGGAGATATTAAATTAATAGGTGTGTTAATTAATTTAATTGGAGTCGAGCCACAGACTCAGGAAATTTCAGGCAGTATACGGGATAATTTGAGTACACGGTAAAGCCGGAGTTTATATATATATATATATACGGTGTAGTGATAGTATATATATGTGTGTATATACATTGTGTCTGATAGTAAATATCAGTGACTAGATATTTATTCAATCTAAATACTCTAATGCTATCAAGAGAGGTTGCGCGATGTGGGTGAATCCCCTAGCTTGAGGAGTAGGGCGAGTATATCCCCAGGTCATTGTAACAACCCGCGTAATTTTTGGGGTATTTTCGAAATTAAGAGGAAAAATAAATTTTGAGATAAAATTATTTTTATTGCTCAAATATGTTGGTTATTATTTTTAAAGGCGAGAATTTCAAACAGTTTCGGAATTGGAATTAAAATGGAGTTAGATTGTTGTTTTATTTCGAGAGATTATTGGTTGTATTTAATATGAAGATGAGAATAGTGGTTTCTTGTTTTATTGTGGGATTTAGATGCTCTATACCTTGTTATTTGTGGATTAGTTTAGTTTTATCGATAGTAGCGCTCCGCTCGCTCTCCCCGGGCGGGCGGGGTGTTACAGAATGGTATCAGAGCTTAGGTATACGACAACCCCCGGGTCTTGGGTTTTGGGTCTGTTGTGTTTTTGTGGCGCGAATTTGGAGATAGAAACTTTTAGGGAATCGTTTTGCGTTAGGCATCTAGATTAGATGTGAGGAAATTATTTTGGAGACGAGTTTATTTTTGGAGATTGTTGGCCTGATTTTTGAGAGTTAGGTATTCGACGAATTTCGAGGGCGAAATTCCATTATTAGTGGGGAAGTGTAACAACCCGCGTAATTTTTGGGGTATTTTCGAAATTAAGAGGAAAAGTAAATTTTGAGATAAAATTATTTTTATTGCTCAAATATGTTGGTTATTATTTTTAAAGGCGAGAATTTCAAACGGTTTTGGAATTGGAATTTAAATGGAGCTTTAATTGAATTTTTATTATTTAGAAGACTCCTCAAAACATAAAACTCTCTAAGAGTCCTCGGAACATAAAACTCTCTAGTAAAAATAATATTTTTACAAAATCGACTATCCGATCAAGCTAAATTTTTGACAGCAGTCATGTCTCACCGTTCGTTACAACATACTAAAATTTCAAGCGATTCCAACGGTCCGATCGTCCGGAATAAAATTTTTAGTGTTTGTATCTAATTAGAATTCTTTTCTTAATCAAACACTTAATCATTTATATATCAACAAATTCGTGGCTTGGCTTTTCAAATCACTTTTTCTCAAACTTTTCAACCAGAAGACCTCTCCAAAATTACTCCCTTTCATATACAAACCATAGCCCCAAACTTATTCAAGATTTCAACCTTAGATTAGAAGGCTTATTTGGTGTTTTCTCGAGTCTGGGCTAGAACGAGATTTGATTATTTTCGCGAGAAGAATGTGATGGTATGATTAGATTTTGAGGCTGAATTATGTGATGATTCATGTTGGTTCTTTTGGTGGTTTAAGGTATGGGATTTTACATAATATGCTCCTGAAATCTCGCGAGTGATTATTCCGTTGAATTCTTGTTAATTTAACTCATATTTTGAATTGTTAAATTCTTGGAAATCTGGAAAAATAATTGTTGGAATTATTTTCATTCATGAGGTATTATTCATGTTGTTTTGAGCACGCTGTCATGAGATTTTAATATGGCACTGATGTTGGGCACCCGCCAAGACTCCTTTTTCCAGATATGCTAGAAAAATGCATAGGCGCAGTACGGTGGTGAGGCCTGGTGACCCGGTCAATGTGTTGTTGAGAAATTTATTGATAAAATGCTATTAAGATTTGCATCATTTGATTTGAGTATTCGTAGTCGTATTGTTGCGCTTTGTTCATCGCTAACATCTTTGTTGAGCATATTCCTGTCGTATTGTGTACTTCCCCATCTTTTTCTTAGTTGGCGGGTGAGCACGGATTTGAGTGCTATGGACCAATTGGGATGATTTTAGCGAGGATTATTTGGGAAGAATTTTTAATACAAGAGATGAGAATACTTGTATTTATTTTGATGTATAGAGCATTTGGAGATTTATTTTATTTTCGAGATAGTTAGATTGTTGTTTCATTTCGAGAGATTATTGGTTGTATTTAATTTGAAGATGAGAATAGTGGTTTCTTATTTTATTGTGGGATTTAGATGGTCTATATCTTGTTATTTGTGGATTAGTTTAGTTTTATCGATAGTAGCGCTCCACTCGCCCTCCCCGGGCGGGCGGGGTGTTACAGTCATAGCGTCCGGTACATGGATGAGGAGATCATCTCACTTTCAGGAAGGAATATGACCGCCTCCAATTTCGTTATGTAGTAGACCAGGTTGGTAAGCGAATCCAACTTGGAAAACTAGGTTTTGTGAGCACACCTAGTGAGATGGCATTTTAGAGTGAATCATCCGGTGAGGGTATACTCGGAAGGATGGATACGCGTATGATATATGTGTGGATGTTAGTAAAGGTACGTATAATATGGTAGTAAATATTATATGTAGGTGAATAATACAGTGTGTGATGTATTTACCTTATATAACTCTGGTTACAGTTATATGCTGTTAATTAATGAGAAATTAATTAAGTATTCATTTGTGAGAATAATTCAGTGTGTGATGTATTTACTTTATATAACTTGTGAGACGGTTATATGCTACTATTTAAGAGGAATTAATTAAGTTAATTGTGAGATAACTTATGATTCAAGAAATTCTTATACTCGGGTTAGAGTAGTATGACAAGGGAAGGTTATACCAAGACTAGGGCTGTGTTTTTTTTCCGAACTTTCCGATTTTTCCGATTTCTGATCCGATTTTTTCCGAATTTGGAATGAAATTTTAGTTTGCCGATTTCCGATTTTCCGATTTCCGATTTTTCCGAAAAAAATCGGATCGGAAATCGGAAATAATTCTGAATTTCCGATTTTCCGATTTTTCCGATCCGATTTTTTCGAAACTATGCCGATCCGATTTTTCCGATTTTTTTTCGAATTATTTCCGATTTTTTCGAAATTATTTTCCGATTTCCGATTTTTCCGATTTCTTTTCCGATTTTTTGAAAGTTTCCCATATCCCACAACGGTTGGGAGAGGGAGAGGGCTCCAAAATATGCTCTATAAAAGGAGAGTATCCTCCTAACTTCTACACAAATGAAAAATGAGCCAAATCCTCATGTGTTTACATGTTGGGTTAAGCTATTTTCATTGTTTATTTAAAATGAGAATTTCGAGTAATCGAAAATCCATAATTTATTTTTTTGAAATTTTGGAATTTCTGAAATTTCTGGATTTTTAATATATTTTGTGAATTTCCGATTTTTTCCGATTTTTGCCGATTTTCCGATTTTTCCGAATTCGGAATTTTTTTTAATTTTCCGAAAAAATCGGATCGGAAATCGGAATAGTTATTTTATTTCCGAAAAAATCGGAATTTTTTCCGAATAGGCATTTTTCGATCCGATCCGGCCGAAACACAGCCCTAACCAAGACTAGTTGGACGGGGTAGTACAACTAGGTGGGGTTAAGGTAACCGGTAGGTGTGCACAATAGTGGAGGGGTGAGAATGTCCTCAAGGGAGTGCGACACTAACTTAAATATGAAGCGCATTCATGCATTTTAAATTACTGCAGTTAATTCACTTGCTAAATATTTTCAAAATGTTTTGGGTTCTAACCCTTGCTATAAAACTATTTTCAAAACCTTTTAGGTGTCCAGCCACAGGGACGCCAGGATTGATATTCTATTCCAGGGACACGGAGCTGCGGCATATGTGGATGCTAACAGGAGTTTGGATTAGACGCATCATTCATTCATTCCTAGAGTAGGAATCTTGTATCAGTCTCAGTTTTATTTAGGGCTTGTCGCCCAGACTTCTCGATAAAGTTTTCAGGTGTTGAATATTTGTATTGGATTATTTATTTGGTGGCCGGTGATTTATTCGGCAAGTTGTGCAATTATTATTCTATTTACTTTCATTCAGTTGTGTGAATGGTTTATATTTTAATTCCGCATGTATTGTTTTGTTTAATTAAAAAGTTAAAATTGGCACCAGTTTTTGGAATACTAGGTGGTTAGTAAGTTTTAAAAAGTTTTCGACAGTGATGCTAAGGATGATCCAATTGGGATTCCTGTTTTAATTTGGTATATGACTGATGACCCGGTATTTTATTAGGCGGGGTGTTACAGACTGTACCAATGCGGCAACCTCCGTGATAGCAAGTAGCATGGATATGATTATACACAGATATATACATTATACACAAACACTCGGTATATATATATATATATATATATATATATATATTCACATATCTCAATTAGGTTTGCCCACGACCCATAATAATATTTTAACCATACGTGGCACAAATCACCCAAGTCCTACGTATAATTAACCCCTTTCTTTATATTCTTAATTGTGGCCATTTCGTAAGTACTTCTCGTCCCTCGAAATGTTTTCTTATGCTAGATGTAAATTTAGTAGGTGTACCCTCACTAACATACTGGGGAGAGTCTTCATTGAATCTACAAATACCTCACTTAACATACGCACGTTTTCTATCCAATTTTATGCCCCCGTTATCCCAAGGTTACATCTCGTATAAAATTACATTTTTTCGGAACCTACTTAGACCCTGCTGGTCCTCCCCATGACCCATTATAATCTTTAATTTTTATCCAAGGGCTCCTACACATTTTAATCGAATTACCCAAAAAAATGAAAAATTATACAATTTCCAGGAGGGTTCGATCGATCGATCGAGAAGTTCTTACGCAGATTCTGCAAATTCATACCTATGGGTTTATTCCATAAATCTTACCCAAATCGCCATTAGCAAGTCCCAAACTCACAACCAATCATAAGGATCATTATATAAACAATAATAGATGATTTCTAATGTAAGATTTCCATTAATTCATCAAGAATCGTCATCAAACCAATTACATTCATAATATATCTTCAACCCTAGTTTTATTTGATTTCCCAAGAAATTCATTGAATTTCTATCTCTACTAGATATAAATTTTATTTTCACCAATCTAAATTCAACATGGAATCATCCTATTATGATTTCTATTCTGCAATTTTCAATCATTTATTCCAAACATCAATTATCTTTTATTGAACATAAATATTGTCCTCCTATACTAGCATGGGTGTGATATCAACCAAGATTACAGCAAGATAGATACTTACCTCAGAGATGAAGGTCTGATTCGCTGGTGTTGATGGGTATGGTTGCGTGATTCACTGGTGTTGATGGGTATGGTTGCGTGATTCGCTCCCCGATCTACGCGTTGGTGGTGAAAGATGGCAAAGGTGGTGTAGTTTGGTGGCTCTCCTCCTTGGATCACTTCTCTCTTCCTTAGTCTCTCTGCAACTATACAACTTCTAAACCTCGAGAACTCTAACTCCCATCAGATATAACTCTTCAATTTTTGTCCATATTTAAGCCTTAAAGTGGATAATTTCTAAAATGTCCTCCCAGGTTGCCAGTTAGGCCTAAAAACGTTCCGAGACCCAAACTAAATCCCCGAGTACATTTTTCTGACTATCTCGATCCTTCCGGACACGTTGGCGCACTCGAATGACCATACAGGTGACTTATAATTAAATTACTTTATATTCCATTAATTTAGTCCCGACACGACACAAACGCGTCCTGACTTAAATGCTATAATTATCGTGTTATTCACTCGCGACAATTTTAATAATTCCAATTCTATGTATTACTTTACTCATTAAGTAATTTCTACCAAATAATTACTAACTCTCATCATGCTAGTAAATATTTATTTTAAAATTCGAATTAATATTAAATTAATTCATCCCAATTTAATTTAAGTAATTCCATTATTAAATGCCATAAAAATACGGGGTATTTCAGCCCCTTCAAACCATAGTAGAGCATCTAGAAAAGCACATAAGCATAAGAATTCCAATGAAGCGATCACTACCAGATGCATAATAGTCTTCCCTCAGTAGGTGAAGAGGAAATATGTGTTATCCCACCTAAGAGAATCCCCTAAGATCTAAAAACTAAGAAAGGGGAAGAAGGGAGGAAAGAATAATGGGCCTTCGGAAACCAAGCACTTCATTCCACTCACAACTACTATAAAAGAGGTTTTTACAGCAGTGGAAATGTAAGAACTCTTACCTCCGCCCAAGCCCATAAGGGCATTTGATGATAGGAGGAACAAGTCTAAATATTTTTGGTTCCATATAGACCATGACACAACACCAGTGATTGTTTTTTACTGAAGTAAGTCATTGAATGAATGATAAAAAAAAAAGACATCTCAAGGAATTTGTGGCCAAGGATATTGGCAAATCTCAGCTCAACAACAAAAATAAAGATGACTTCCCTCTGATTGACATGAACACCATCTTAGGAGGATTTATCGATGGTTTACCCTCCACCACTGCTAGAAAATATCATCTCAAGAGCATATAATAAGATTGAGAGAAAGTTAATAACGTATACTTCTAAAATATCACAAAGGGAAGTTACCATTCCATATACATTACTCAGAAGCATTCCTTTTCCACGTGATGACCCTTTGGTCTTTATTACTAGTATGGACAACGCAAATATGAAAAAAATTATTAGTCGACAGTGAGAGATCTATAGACATCTTTTTACTAAAAACTTTTAAGGTTATGGGCCTCACCATGAAGCACATGCATCCCATCACAGTCCATTGAGTAGTTTTAATCGAGAACGAACCTTCTTCATGGGGTATAACACTATTTCCCTTACAATTGGCTCCAAGGATTGTTATTCCACCATCTAGAACAAATTCCTAGTGGTAAACTTACCCTAATTTTAATGTAATCATGGGTAAACCTTCGCTCAATGAGTTTGATGAGGTTATTTATACTCATAGGATGTTGATGAGGTTCCTAACCCCCGTGGGTGTAGGGGAAGTGTATAGATACCATAAAAACTATGAAATGTTAAAATACTTCCATGAAATAAAGTAAAATACTTTTGAAGGCTGTCCAAAGAGTACCTGAAGTACTAAAATGCTCTTATAAAGGTAATAATGTCCTCATAGAGGTTATGCCTCCTCCACTTGAATTCGTGAGCTCCCACAAGAGAGTTTATGTATAGAGATATTGGATGTGGATACACTGTATCCACAAGATGAAGAGAAAGAATAATGAGGTGAATCAACTGAGGCACTCATCATCATTTGCATTGATGAAGAAGATCCTACTACTTCATCCAGATTGGGGTTGGCTTAAGCTCCTCCCTCAAATGGGAATTGACTTAGTTTCTGAAATAAAGTAAACTTCTGTTTGCATGGTTCCACTCATATATTATTAGAGTAGACCTTGAGGTCACATTCCACCACCTTAATGTGGACCCAAACCATATGATAGTACTTTGGAAGAAAGATTCTTTAGACCCAAAAAATGCAGCAACTATGCAAGAGGTTGATAAGATTTACGAAGCCAACTTCATCACAAAGGTGTAATATCTATAATGGCTTCCTAATTTGGTGTTAGTACCCAAACTCAATAAGAAATAACGTATGTGTGCAAACTTCATTAATCTCATCAAAGACTGCTTAAGGATTGATATGCCTTTCCCCACGTTGACATTTTGGTGGATTCCGCTGCTATTCACGAGTTCCTATCCATTATGGATGCCCATTATTATTACATCCATATCAGAATGGATCCTATATATGAGGAAAATACCTCATTCATCACAGATAAAGGTACCTATTGCTAAAAATGTATGACTTTCAAGCTAAAAAATGAAGGTGTTACTTATTATAGGGCGTGAACAACATTTTTAAACATCTAATTGTGGTACCCATGGAGGTCTTTATTAATGATACATTAGTGAAGAGCCCAAAGGCGCAGGACCATGTTCAGGACCTCATAGAGACCTTTGTCATATTTAGAATGAATAAAATAAGACTCAACCTAAAGAATTGCTCTTTTGGAGTACCTATATGAAAGTTTTGGAGTTTCATGGTCACCAGACACGGCATAAAGGCGAACCTTGAGAAGATCTAAGCTCTTATGGAAATGAAATTTCCCAAAATAGTCAAGGAATTTTAAATCCTTATTGGAAGAGTAGAAGCCCTCAATCGTTACATCTCCAATGCCACAGACAAGTGTTTACCTTTCTTAAAAATATTGAAAAATGCTTTTCAGTGAACTGTAGAGGCCAAAGAGTCTTTTTAGAGCCTAAAGAAGTACTTGGGACCTCCACCCCTCTTGTATCGAACCATTATATGAGTAAACTCGTACTTGTATCTTATTGCCTCCTTTAATAAATCAGCTCATCACTAATCAAAGAATAATATAGGCTTTATTACCCCATATATTTTGTCAGTATAGCCTTACAAAGGCCTGAGCGTAAATACCCAAGGATAGAGAAGTTGGATTTCAATTTTATTACCTCGTCCAGACATATAAGTCCTTAATTCCAATTGCATACCATAATGGTTAATAACACTAGATTGGTATCACAAAGTCATTGTAAACATATGAGCTCAATCCAATATTACAATGGAGTATAAACAGATATGTAAATAGAGAAGGAGTTTAGGCAAAGAGGAAATGAGATTGTATATAAGTGGTTCAGCCTATCCAGGACTACTCCAATATGGGTGGGTGGGTGAGTGAATTCCAGTACGAAAAGGGCTCTAATGGACTTGGAATACAGACCACTCAAGCTTTCTCTCTCTACACTGCAATTTCAACAGGGTTTTTATCGGGTTTCGAATAAGAGGTCCTCTCCAAGGTAGGAGAAGGTGAATATTTACATAGCTGGGGTGATGTCGTGCACACCCCAGGCATGTACAATATGGAGTGGCCAATGCAATTGTGACACCCCGCCTAATAAAATATCGGGTGATTAGTCCTATACCAAATTAAAACAGGAATTCCACTTAGTTCATCCTTAGCATCACTGTAGAAAACCTTTTTAAAACTTACTAACCACCTAGTATTCCAAAAATCTGGTGCCAAATTTTATCTTGTTAATTAAACCAAACAGTACATGCGGAAATAAATATAATCCATTCATATAATTGAATTAAATGAACTAAATAAATCGTAAAACGACATGCCGATTAAACCATAGGCCACCAAAATAAATAGTCCAATACTAATATTCAACACCTGAATAAAAATATGAAAACTGAACTAATAATGATTCCTACTCTAGGAATGAAAGAACGATGCGTTTAATCCAAGATCCTGCTAGCATCCACATATGCCGCAGCTCCGTGTCCCTGGAATAGATTATCAATCCCGGCGTCCCTGTGTCTGGACACCTAAAAGGCTTTGAAAATAGTTTTATAGCAAGGGTTAGAACCCAAAACATTTTGAAAATATTTACAAGTCAATTAACTGCAGTAATTTAAAATATATGAATGCGCTCCGTATTTAAGTTAGTGTCGCACTCTCTTGGGGACATTCTCACCCCTCCACTAAAGTGCACACCTAAAGATTTCTTTAACCCCACCTAGTTGTACTACCCCGTCCAACTAGTCCTTGTAATCCTCCCTTGCCTTTCCACTCTAAACCGAGTATTATTATCCATGGGTTATAAGTTATCTCACAAATTTACTTAATTAATTTCCTTTAAATAATAACATATAACTGTGACACGAGTTATATAAAACAATTCCATCACACACTGTATTATTACCCGCATATAATATTTACTACAATTATATACGTACCTTTACCACAACATAAACAAATATATATATATATATATATACATCCATCCCTCCGAGTATACCCTCACCGGATGATTACCTCTAAAATGTTATCTCACTAGGTGTACTCACATAACCTAGTTCCCCAAGTTGGAATCGTTCACCAACCAGGCCCAAAATATAAACGTAGTGGAGGCGATCACATTCCTTCCCTAAAAGTGAGATAAATCCCTCACACATATACCGTACGCTATGACCTGGGGATATACTCGTCCTACTCCTCAAGCTAGGGGATTCACCCACATCGCGCAACATCCCTTGATAGAACTAGAGTATATAAATTAAATAAATATCTAGTCACTGATATTTAATAGCATATATAATAGATACACGTATATATACTATCACTACACCGTATATATATAATATAGACTCCGGCTTTATCGTGTACTCAAAATCCCGTAACACTATCCTGTAATTTCCCGAGTCTGTTACCCGACTCAACTTAATTAATTTTCTCACTTATTAATTAACACGTCAATTAATATAATATTTCCCCGAGTCCATGGCCCGACTCTTATATAAGTACTTTGCACATTGATTTATATAATATTTACCCGAGTCTCTGATTCAACTCTAATTTAATTAATTTACACCTTAATTAATTAATACTAATCCGAGTCTATAGTTCGACTCTACTTAAATTAATTTACACACTAATTAATTACCAATCCGAGTCTATGGTTCGACTCTAATTTAATTAATTTACACATTAATTAATTACCAATCCGAGTCTATGGTCCGACTCTAATTAAATTAATTACCAATCCCAGTCTATGGTCCGACTCTAATTTAATTAATTTACACATTAATTAATTACCAATCCGAGTCTGTGGTCCGACTCTAATTTAATTAATTTACACATTAATTAATTACCAATCCGAGTCAATGGTCTGACTCTAATTTAATTAATTTACACATTAATTAATTAACCCATTGGTGTCGCCCACCCATTACACCCAGAGTCGCTCACTTGGCCCGTACCACCGTTAATACCCGATTCTATATTTCGCCCCATAACTAATTAATTACACCCCAATTTCTTTAATAATGTAGTGCCAATCAGCTACAATATCCGAATATTTTCCCATGGTCCAAAATCAATACTCACAAATAAATTTTTGAAATTGAATCCTCCCGTGACATACAATTTTCACCCTCCTAAACCCAATTAAATCCCCTTATATTTGTTAAGGAATATGTGTCACATATGCATTCATCACTAAATAAAAGTAGGGGATTAAATTCTAAATTAATTTCCCTTACATATATAAACAGGCCGAATTGCCAAAATTCTGGGACCTTCGATCGATCGAACAGGGATTTGTCTTCTCCGGCTTGCTGTTTCAGCCATTGATGAACCCTTAAGCTTTTATTTCTTCCAAACCTTTACCAAAATCACAACCAACGTATTCTCCACACAAGAAAAGGTTCTAAACACCCTAGAGACCTTAATCCATCATCAAATTTGTCCATAACCCTAAGTATATCCGTGTTGATGTAAAAAATTAGATCGCTCTAATTATTCAATCACAGATAAATAAAATAAGACAAAGAATTTTAAAGTGGTTCAGCTTTATATGAATGGCCTACGTCCACTGTTATGTTATTGCTGAGTGTTTGGGAATTCTCGAGTACAAGTTCTCTCCAGAAATTCCGGTCCCTCCTGAATGAGGGTAATACAAGGTATTTATAGCCCTTAGGCTGTACATGAAAGGGTTGATACATTAAATGATATACATATGAAAGGGTAATACATTTAATGCAACGTGTGCGTCAAGATGATAAACATTCAATGAATAGTTGAACTGTTGATTATCTGGCAATTAATGATACGACCGAGATGCTGCTCGGACCGCCTTAGTTGCTCGTTACTCAGGAGTTCCTCGGAGCGCTAGAGTACCTCGGAGTACTAAAGTTCCTCGGTGTATCCTCGTTGCTCGGAGATAATATGAGTTGGTCGGGGAAATGAACTTCCTCGTTGCTATTGTGCCACGTAGATTGACACGTGTCTTCGTATTATTCGTCCATATCAGCATATTAATTTTGGTATCAACAGAAGCCCCCAATGTTTCATATTTCGAACTTTGAGGAGTATGGAACATTCTTTCTCGGTATATGGCGATATTAAATGATTTTCCTGGGTCTTATGAGCCTTTTCTTCATATTTGAATTTCCTTCCAAATTCGCAGAATCCGCCTTTTCGAATTTTTATGAGTGCTTCGATCTTCATGCATTTTTGTCCTTTTAGCCGCCGGTGGCGTATTAGTTTTCTTTTGTGTAATCATTTCCTTCGCAGCTTCCCAAGGTAAAGTATTTAAACTTCTTAGGTAACCATACCGTCTTCTACCTTTTCCCATTTTCTGCATTCAAGCTTTTGGTTCTCTCTCTCTCTTGTGCGTTCATCTTTTCCTTCGCTAGTTGTCAGCTCTTCCTTTTTCCTGTAAGATTCTCTTCTTTTCTTCTGTATTTCTTTTATTCACTATGGTTTATCTTGTGGAGTCTGTTGAGAAATTTCATTCTGATTTTTCCATTCCTTTCTGGGTAACTCTGGAGAATCTTCCTGAGCCCTTTGATTATTTTCGATTGGCCGAGGGACATTGGTTCCCCAGTCTATTCATTGCTGAATGTGGATTTTCTTTTCCACCAAACCCTTTATGCTTAGAGTTCTGTCAGTACTTTGACGTTGTTCCTGCAAAAATAGCCCCCAATTCATGGAGAATAATTAATGGGGTGTATAAATTAAATCTAACTCATGGGACTCGTATAGGGATTCCTGAGATTATGTATTGCTATAGATGGGCTATCTTAGATAATGTTTATTACTTAAAAACTAGGTTTTTGAATAGGGCTCTTGTAGTTAACCTCCCTGATGCAAATAGAGATTATTTTGAACATGGGGTGGTTATTAAAAATTGGCAATATGTTCCCTTGGTTGGAGATGCAGTATACCAGGGTCCTAAATGCCCCCCATATGGCAATGGGATAGGTTTATTTTCATTTTCCTTTACTTATGAAATTATGCTTTTATCATATTTGACAAAATGTATGACTGATATTTCATTATGTATTTATTTGCAGTTGACAGTAAAAGAAAAACTCCAAAAGAATCAGAGGTTAATATTAAGCATCTGAAACTTATATGGGGTTTGCATAAGAACGTTGCAGAGCATCCTATTTGCTGCAGTATAGGAGCTATACGACTTCCTATACTGCTCGTCCTGTGATTAGATCTGTTGAGCCAGCCTCAACTCCAGAGGATTCTTCTTCAGATTCTCACATCCCTTTAAGTCAGAGAATGGGCAAGAAAAGAGCTCCTCCTGCTATATTTGATGACATTACTTCTACTGCTGAGGCCAAGAAAAGAAAAATTGATGTCCCAAAGGGGACTAAGAAGGTGGATGTTGCACCTTCCAAAGCTACCGAGAAGCCCCCAGTGGCTCCGAGCAAGAAGGTTGCTCCTTTGGAGATGACTACTATCTCTCTGACCAAGAGCTCTTCCTTGGTTGAAACTGCTGAAGTCCCTTTGAGGAGATTGAGGAAATCGTCCTCAGTTAATTTGGCTGAAACTGTCAATCTGGCTGAAACCATCTCCTCTCTACCAGCTGGTGGTGTTGGTGTCCAACCATCATTCCTCCGAGCTCTGCCATGAGCTCGGTAAAAACTTGGATCATACCCGAGGTCCAAGGAACCGGTGAAAAGATTTCTAGGGATATGTTGACATCCCTAGCTACTCGTCACCTTGCTTCAGTAAGTTTCTCACACTCTGAATTTCCTTTCTTTCTTTGAATACTTGTATTTTTGTACTGACCTGTCACTTTTTCCCTTGTTTAGCTGGTGAATTGTTTTAACAACATCGTGAAGAAAGATGAAGCAATTAAAGCTTCTAGCTCCTCGTCGGGGGTAGAGGATGCTCTGCTGGGTTTGACCCAATCCTTGAAGGATTCTAGTCAGCAGTATAATGAGGACAAAGCTGATTGGGAGAAAAAGTTGTGTATAGTTGAAGCTGAGAAGGTGAAGATGGCTGAGATCTCCAAGAGTTTGGAGAATAAGGTGAAAAGTTTAGAGGTCGAGCATCAAAAGTATGACGACAAGCTCAAGAACTTTGGAGAGCTTGAAGATAAGCTGAAAAAGGCAGAGGAAGAGTTGTCCGTCCTGTGAGATGTCAAGCGCCAAAAATAAGAATTGGATGCGAAGTTGAAGACTGCCGAGGATCTTCTATCCGAGAATCTCTCCTCGGAGAAACTGAAAAGAAAGCTCGCAGTTAAAAAATCCTTCAGCGCTGGATGGGATAAAGGATGGGACAAAGGGATTGCTGCAATGACATCCCAAGTACAATACGGGAAGTTGAAATACTTCCGAGATGGCTGGGTAGCTGCCCTGCAGGAAAAGATCAACGAGGACTCTGAGCTATTTCAGCTACACCTCCCTGGTCCCCCCCCACAAATTGAAGAAGAAGAAGAGGATGAGCCTATCTCTGATGAATCTTCCATGGCTATGGGTGATCAAGTCCCTGCCTCTCTACCTTCTGCCAATGAGGACATTTCTTCCATGCTTCCTCCGCGTGAGAAAATTCCAACTCCTGCTGACCAAGCTGCTGTTACCACCGAGCAACCAAGCTCCTCGTCCCAGCCTCCCGAGAAAGTCTTGAGAGACAAGGAAAATGTGTGAAGTTGTTCGGTATCTTTTATATCTTTCATTATCATTTGTAATCAAACAATGTAACCTTTTTATAATCTAATAAAATACATCTTCCTTCTTCTCTGTTGTTGATGATTTATTTTTTTTGACTGTTGTCTCCTCTTCATTAGTTTATGGCCAGGATGGAATTGCTATCTGCCAATGATACAAAACTGATGCAGTAATGTCACGAATACTATAAGGCTGGTCACACAGAGCTAAGTGTATTAGAAATTATTGACATCCTTGGCCATGATGCTTCAGAACAGGCAATTGAGGCTTATCAGTTTTGAAAGCTTTACTTGACCGAGTTGTGGCCAATAATGTGGCCTACTATGAATTGATCGAAGAGCTTCATTGTTCCTTAGAAGATCTTCAGAATCAGCATAATGAATCAACTGCCTTGTTGCACAAGGAATATGAGAATAGGTATCAACAGCTTTCCTCTGAGACAGGTCACAAAAAGATCATCGCTGGGTACGATGTTAGGGAGAGAACCCTAAAAGGTGAAGTTGAGGCCTGCAGACAGATCGCCGAGCTGCTGAAACATGAGAACAACAATTTGCAGAAAAAGTTGGCACAATATGAGTCTGCAGCTTCATCCTCTACTGCCTTGGTACCGGTCACTGATGAAGGATTCTCATTCTTAGAGGTTGAAAATGCCAAATTAAGGCAAGAATTGGATACGTTAAGAAAGTCTGGTGTTTCTACTACTGCTCAGGGACGAGGAAGAGGGTCTCGTAGGCGAGGAAGAGCTGTTCAAAATGTTGTTGAGGAGCAAAGTTCTCCACCTGCTCGGAGTCGATCAAGAGTTTTCAGCCGTAATGTTGAAGAAGCTCACACTCGTCAACTTTGGAAACTCAAGCGTTCCAATTGAATGCAAAAGATCGTGCTTTGTCTGAAATGTCCAAAAAAAACCTATCTTTGGAAGATCAACTTACTGCGACGAAGTCTGCTTTGAATAATAAAGATGTTTTTGCCAGGAGCCTTCACGAGCAACTAGAGAGAATAACTTTTCAATTCCACAAACAACCTCGTGAGTTTTGGATGGCAGGCTACAATGAAGCCCTTTGTCACTTGGATGCTCGCCTTGAAAATGCCAATAATGAAGGTTATAAACAGGGATGGTTGAACGCACTGGGTGTGTTAAAGCTAGAGCTGGGCCATTATATATGGGATTATCTTGCTCCTGGGCTACTAGACTTGCCTGTACTGCCTTATAAACTGGACATGAAATGGATCCCAGCTCGTGCTATTCCTCGGAGCTTAATTTCAAAATATCTTGGTGACTATAGTCTTCATTCTCAGATTGAATTATCTCGTCCCGAGCATCTCTTCGATACTCCTTCAGTAATGAATGTCAGAATGTTGAGGGACTTGAATTTTATCAATTCTCCCCAAACATTAGATGATCCTCCTGCTGGCGAGGAACCTGTATCGAAGGCTGAGGGGAAAAAACCAATAGAATCGGATTTTCAATGTAATAGTTAGCAAACATATGTAACTTGTAATTTATTTTGAATTTTAATGCAAGACTTTTATTTTATGTTTGCAAATGTGTATTGCTATTGTTCTGTGCTAAATACTACGTATGTATATATTAAAAAGATAACAATTTTGTGCTGTTCATCAACCAACTTAGTAATAAACAGTTACAAGTATCAAAAATATTGCTCGATCACTTAATAATAAAGTAATGAGTATAAAAATGTTTAAAATTTTTCCAACCAACTAAGGTTGTTAAATTGTACTCGTCGACCAAGTATAATTAGCGAGAGTTTTCATAAAATGTGTCCGACCAACCAGGTTGATGGATCCTCCTCGTCAATAAGTTCTCCTCGTTGACCAACTACAGTTATTGGGTTTTTATCCCCGACCAACTATACTTGGCTCAATTTGGGAACATTTTATATTTTCTGGAATGGTTTTACCTTCCGACCAACTTGTTGGCATATTTTATTTCTTAACCAGCCAAAATTGGCATTTTCAAGAATATTGTTCTTACCCTTTTACCATCCAAAGTTGGTCGTGGGTTTGAACTATTAGGTTCTTTCGAACTATCTTATCCACAAGCTCTTTTACCAACCGAAGTTGATCACGCAAGTGTACGCCTCCTAACCAAAGGAGTATAATTTGTTCTCGCTATTTTACCAACCGAAGTTGATCACGCTCGAACTATCAGGTTCTTTCGAACTATCAGGTTCTTTTGAACTATCTTGTCCACAAGCTCTTTTACCAACCGAAGTTGATCACGCAAGTGTACGCCTCCTAACCAAAGGAGTATAATTTGTTCTCGTTATTTTACCAACCGAAGTTGATCACGCTCGAACTATCAGGTTCTTTCGAACTATCTTGTCCACAAGCTCTTTTACCAATCGAAGTTGATCACGCAAGTGTATGCCTCCTAACCAAAGGAGTATAATTTGTTCTCGCTATTTTACCAACCGAAGTTGATCACGCTCAAACTATCAGTGTAGTGTATCACACTAGTATTCCCCAAAAACTTGTAATAAAAGGAAGGAGATGGTGAAACATCATTGTTTTATTCATAATGAAGGAAATGCGTTACATTTTACATTACTGATAATACTTGCGTAGATGTTCAGCATTCCATGCATTCTTAAATTCCTCTCCTTCTAGAGTTGCTATTCTGTAAGTTCCTGGTCGAACAACTTCTGTAACTCGGTAAGGTCCTTGCCAGTTGGCTTCCAGCTTATTGTGTTTCTGAATGACCTTCTTTAGTACATAATCCCCTTCTTTTAAGTCGCATTTCTTCACCCTCTTGTTGTAGAACAGAGCTGTGCGTTGTTGGTAAGCAGCATTCCTAATGGCTGCCTCTTCTCTAACTTCCTCGAGCATGTCCAAATCTAATCTTCTCATCAAGTCACCAACTGGGGAATTTAAATTCAATACTCTGTGTGTCGGAAGACCCAACTCGGCATGTATTACTGCCTCACTTCCAAATGCTAGCATATATGGGGATTCTCCCGTTGCTGCTCGGGGAGTTGTTCGGTAAGCTCACAAGACTGACTGTAACTCGTTAATCCAATTAGCTTTAGCTTCACTTAGCCTCTTCTTCAAACGATTTAGTAGTGTTCTATTTGTCACCTCAGTCTACCCATTGCTTTGAGGATGACCTGGTGCTGAATGGGTCTTCAGGATGTTTGATTGATGACAATATGCAGCAAACTCCTCGTTATCGAATTGTGTTCCATGGTCTGTGATGAAGGCATGAGGGAGACCATATCTACATATGATATTCTTCCAAACAAACTGGTATACCTTCTCGTACGTCATATCGATAAGGGGTTCAGCTTCCACCCACTTAGTAAAATAATCTACTGCGACGACGAGGTACTTGAATCTTCCTCGGGTGGTCGGCAATGATCCAACTAAATCAATTACCCACATGGCAAATGGCCAAGGGGTAGTTATGGGTGTCAACAATGCTTGTGGAGTTCGTCGAATGGAGGAAAAACGTTGGCACTTGTCACATTTCTTAGCATAGGCTATACAATCAGCCCTCATCGTCGGCCAGTAGTATCCTTGAGTCATTACCCTCTGCAAAAGTGTCCGACCTGCCACATGTGCTCCACAAGACCCTTCATGGATTTCTTCAATCAATTCTTTCACTTCGGAGGGGTGTACACATCTCTGCAAACCTACCATAATTCCTCGTCTATACAAAACACCATTATTTAGTACATATCGAGCAACTTTAAACTTTAATTTCTTTGCCGCGAGCTTGTCCTCTGGAAAATTTCCCTCTTCAATATATGCCCTGATGGGATCCATCCAAGATGGTCCTAAATCAAGGGTAATAACATTCATCGTCACGTTTTCATCTATGCTCCGACTTTCCAGTACTTCAATTGGTATCGTTCTTCGCAGCTCGGTACGAGTAGCTGATGCTAGTCGGGCCAGTGCATCTGCTTGTGCATTTTCTATTCTGGGTATTCTGATCAACTGAATGGCGTCAAATTCTGCCAGCAATTCCATCACCTTTGCATGATACTTGACCATTAATTCTCCTTTAACCGCATATGTTCCCATCATCTGATTCATAATTAATTGGGAATCACTGAATACTATCACTTGTTATGCTTCCATAATCTTGGCTAAATTAAGACCTGCTATCATGGCTTCATACTCAGCCTCATTATTGGATGTTTTGAATTGAAATCGCAAGGCATATTCTATGTCGATCTCGTCTGGGGTTTTTAAAACAATCCCTGCTCCACAACCTGCTGTGCAAGATGACCCATCTACATACAATCTCCATGTAGGTAACTCGTCTTCAAATTTCTTTTCTGATAGAGTTCCTCGGTGAAATATTTGCTGTTTCCTTTCATCCTCCCCTGGTAATTTTCGCTCCTCGTCGACCATCTCTTCTCGCCCTTTTACCAACCGAAGTTGGTCTAGGTTTGAATTTGATGATCTTTCTACATCCACAAGCCCTTTTACCAACCGGAGTTGATCTGGACTTATGTCTGTTGATCCTGTAACATCCACAGGTTGGTCAGTGAGCGACTTTTGTTCCTCGGGGGTATCAGGATATGTAAACTCTGCTATAAAATCTGCTACAGCTTGCCCTTTCAATGATGATCTGGGTTCATACACAATATCATATTCACCGAGCTCTATTGCCCAGTACATCAGTCTCCCTGACTTTTCTGGCTTATGAAGGGCTTGTCTCAATGGCATGTCGGTATAAACGACGATGGTATGGGCCTGGAAATATGGCCTCATTCTTCTACTTGCTTCGATTAATGCTAATGCCAATTTTTTCAGCTTTGGGTGCCTGATCTCTGCACCTCGGAAAGCCTTACTTATGTAATAAATTGGCTTCTGGACTCCATTCTCCAATCTGATCAATGCCGAGCTGACTGCATGCTCTGATACTGCCAGGTATAAGTACAACTTTTCTCCCGTTATTGGCCTTGACAACAGTGGAGGTGTTCCCAGATATTTCTTCAAGTCTTGAAAGGTTTTTTCACATTCCTCATTCCACTCGAAAGTTTTTCGAAGTGTTTTGAAGAATGGTAGGCATCTATCGGTTGCTCGAGATACAAATCTGTTGAGCGCTGCAACTCGTCCTGTAAGGCTCTGCACTTCTTTCTTTGTCGTTGGAGATCGCAACCCTAAAAGATCTTTGATCTTTTCTGGATTTGCCTCAATGACTCTCTGGTTAACAATGTACCCGAGAAACATTCCTTCTCATACTCCAAATGTACACTTCGTCGGGTTGAGCTTCATTTGAGATTTATCCAGTTGATCAAAAGTCTGTCTTAAATCAACTAGATGATCAACAACTTTCTTACTTTTTTGTCAGCATATCATCGACATAGACTTCCATATTGCAACTGATTTGCTCGGAAAAAACCTTGTTCATCAGCCGCTGGTATGTCGCTCCTGCATTTTTCAAACCAAAAGGCATAACATTATAACAATAAGTACCCCTAGGGGTAATAAAAGAAGTACTTTCCCTGTCTTTAGGTTTCATCTTGATCTGGTTGTAGCCAGAGTAAGCGTCCATGAAGCTTAGTAGCTCGTGACCCAATGTATCATCAACTAGCTGGTCAATTCTGGGTAATGGGAAATGATCTTTTGGGCAGGCCTTGTTGAGATCAGTGAAATCAACACACATTCTCCATTTATTGTTTTTCTTCTTTACCATCACCACATTTGCCAACCAGTCCGGATACTTCACATCTTCAATGAATTGAGCCTTCTGGAGCTTGTCGACCTCCTCTCGAATGGCTTGATTCTTCTCAGGGATAAATACCCTTCTTCTCTGCTTTACAGGCTTGATCTCCTTATTCACATTGAGCTCATGACATAGGAAGTTTGGATCTATTCCTGGCATGTCTTCATGACTCCATGCAAAAGTTTTCTTCCTATTTCTCAAGAAACTTATCAACTCCTGTTTTATTGAAGCATCCAACGATGAACCTATCTGGGTTACTCGTTCAGGGTGCTCGTCGTCCAGAAATTTTCTGTAGATTCCACCACCTGTCCTTTTACAAGTTGGGATTCATCTCTGGGATCGAGAGTTTCAATCTCTGTATCTTTTTCCACCTGGTAGGTAGTAGTCTTTTCCTTGATTCCTCAAGATCCTCTTGCTCGGTAGATGAATAATAGCATTCCCGAGCTACTTTTTGATCACCTTTCACAACTCCTACTCCAAAGTTTGTTGGGAATTTTAAGCATTGATGCACTGTAGATGGAACTGCTTCAAACTTCTTCAAACCAACTCTTCCCATGATGATGTTGTAGGCTGACTGCACGTTCTTATCCATCACAAAGAAGCGTATTCTTCCTGTTCGACAAGCAGGCCAAGTTCCAATGAATATATCCAACTTGATCGTCCCAAGTGGAAAAACTTTCTCGCCAGCAAAACCCAGGAGGGTTCTGTGATACGGTTCTAATTGAGATAATTTCAGCTTCAAGCTGTCAAAGCATGAATAGTACATGATGTCTGCCGAACTTCCATTGTCTACCAACACCCTTGAAATAACTACTTCCTTCATCCTCATTTTGATCACCAGAGGATCGTCATGAGGATAAAGGACACCTGCCAGGTCATTTTTTGAAAAGCCAATGACCAACTTCTCTTTGTTTACCTTCCTCGGACGATCGTCCTCGGCCAGATTTATTCGCTGAATATATGAATAAGCTTGAGCCTCTCCGAGGTAAGCTTTTCTTTCTGCAGTAAGGTCTCCTCCTCCTGCATCTCCTCCTGTAATAACATTACAATCAAATGATCCAAAACGTATGGAAAATACCTCTCGTTCTGGCTGCCTTGGCTTCTTGGGAAGATCAGGGTCTTCATCTGGATCATCTTCGTGGTCCCTTTTCTTCTTCTCCTCTGCACGACGAGGAGATCTAGACCTTTCTCTAGTTCGATCATTATTTTTTCTTTCACTTCCCTGATCAACATATTTTGCTAGTTTTCCTCTTCGAATGAATGTTTCAATCTCGTTCTGAAGAGCTATGCAGTTTTTGGTCATGTGACCATGATCTTTATGAAACTCGCAATATTTATCTCTACTCCTCGAATCAGGGTCTGATCTCAGTTTCTTTGGCCATTTTACCTCCTCTTTGTTCTTGATTTCTTCCAAGACATGATTAATACCCATTTTCAAAGGAGTATAATTATCGTACTTCTTCAGGACTTCCCATTTATTTTTGGAATGTTTATCTACACCATTGCTTTTATGCTCTTTCTTCTTAGATTTGTCGACTTCCACCTTGGTTTCTTTATCCATATTCTTTTTTGCAGCCATAGCCTCCTCGGCATTCATGATTTTGGCCGCTTTTGCCATCAACTCTGACATAGTTCTAGGTGGATCTTTCGCCAAGGTGTAATACAATTTATTAGGCAACAACCCACTCATCAAGACGGTGATTGCTGTCTTTTCTTCGTAATCTATGACTTCCAGCTTCTCGTTATTGAAACGAGTTATGTAATCTCTAGTACTCTCACCAGATTTTTGTCTAACACTTAACAAGTGTGCTACTCGTTTTACTGGCTTTGCTCCAAAACAAAAATTGCCAATAAACAACTCGGCCAACTGAAAGAAAGTTGAAATCTTACCCCTAGGAAGATTGTTGTACCATATCTGGGCAGCTCCAGTAAGAGTTCCTGAGAACGCTCTGCATCTCATCTCATCGGGGATGACATAGATGTCGGCAGAAGCTTGATATTGCTCTATGTGAAGAACATGATCTGTCTTTCCATCATATTTGGGGGTCACTACAGGTGCTTTGAACTTTGACGGTGTAGGAAAATTCACAATGGCCTGTACAAAAGGTGTTCCTCGAACAAAAGTTCGTTATAGGGGGTTCTTTGCCTTGGCCATTTCTCCCAATTTATCCTCCAACCGTTGGAGAGATCCTTTCCACGCTTCATTTCCTTCCTCGGGCCTATTGGTTCGAGCAATTAATCGTTCTGAGGTATCTTCTTGAGATCTATCTTGACGAGCAACTGGTCGTGATTGTGCTGATCCTTCTCTTAGATCTGATGGTTGTCGAAAACTCCTCGACATGGTCTTAGGTGGAATCCTATTCCTCCTAGGGCCTAATCGACTGAAAGGAGACACCCTACTCAGTCTTTCTAAAGCACTGGGTCTTTCTGGAGAGAGGGTGATATGTTGATCAGTATCTGTAGCCCTTATTGATGAAGTTCTCCCAGGTTGATAAGAGAAATCATCAGACTCCTCATTACGACGTGACTCAGTACGCCTGGATCGTGAAGAAAGTAAATAAGTTTGCCTCTGACCACTTTGCTGTCCTGAACGTGCAGGTGCACCGCCATAAAGGGTTTGTATGAGTTGCCTCATTGTTTCTTGCATGGCGGTTTATCCTTGAGCCAGATTCGTCATAATCCCGGTTAGATCTGGAGGTGCAGAGGGATTCGGAGGATTTCCAGTATTTCCAGCGTTTCGATTGCTAGATTCTGGATTATCCGCCATTGATGATGAACGATGTTTGGTGAAAAACGATAGTAACAATCGTTCCCACAGACGGCGCCAATATGTTGATGTAAAAAATTAGATCGCTCTAATTATTCAATCACAGATAAATAAAATGAGACAAAGAATTTTAAAGTGGTTCAGCCTTATATGAATGGCCTACGTCCACTGTTATGTTATTGCTGAGTGTTTGGGAATTCTCGAGTACAAGTTCTCTCCAGAAATTCCGGTCCCTCCTGAATGAGGGTAATACAAGGTATTTATAGCCCTTAGGCTGTACATGAAAGGGTTGATACATTAAATGATATACATATGAAAGGGTAGTACATTTAATGCAGCGTGTGCGTCAAGATGATAAACATTCAATGAATAGTTGAACTGTTGATTATTTAAAGAGTTGGCGCTTGCGTTCAATTAAGAAATAATATAATAAATACCATTTTTAACCCAAATTAACCCTAAGCATGCAACTAGGTGTGATTGAAACAATGTGAAATCATGCAATAAATATTCAACACACAAAGTGTTAACGAAAATGTATTTTATCCCTAATTAAATTGGTTTAATTAATATACATTTTAGTTTAACTTAATATATTGATTTTGATGATTCCAAACATTTTTTTTAAGTTTTTTTTGTATTTTATTCATTATTGTATATTCGAGTAAAGGTACTCACGTATGTTGCACTTTTGCATTTGACACATTAGACACACTTGCATATTTCTTAATTTATAATATTTAATTATGTGTCTTATTAATTATGAGCCTAAATATTTTTTAAGATTACATTTTTTTTTGCACCACTGTTTAAAATAACCTTTTTTAATAAATTTTCGGAATTATTTTTAATGAATTTTTAAACAGTGTTATGTTTATTAAAATATCCTTTGGCTACCCACTTTAAAACTGTATAGGTTTATTTTTAACTTAAGGATCCCATAGAAGACTGTTCCTAAGGTATGAATACACAAAAGCTTTATTAAATAAAAATTTCTTTTTTTATAGATAATAATGTCCATATGATGATGTTGGCCGAGAGTCTTTTTAGACAGGTATCTTTTTGGTTAATTGGTTGTACCGCCAGTTTATATATATATATATACACCATGAACTACTTACACTAGTAAGTAAGGCCGACCTGCTCTATCCGCTTGGCTAACTATGCCTTAAAATTGTCCCATCTGTCTCATACCTGCCTGCTGTCATTTAGTTTCTCTACTGGCTCAAGCTGAATTGTCCCATCCGTCTCATACCTGTTTTATAGTCACGTTAGCTACTTGTCCCATGCCTCTACACTGCCATATCTGATGGCGTGTTCTCAAGCCCTGCTACAGCTATTATCTCGGGCTGTTAAAGCCTACTGACCGGAGTGTCGTGTCACCCGCCTGTTTTTTATCTGTTTTTTTATATATATCCGATTGTTTATTTTTTTGACCGAATTTTTTATATATATATATCAGTTGAAAAATAATTTGATTTTATTATCTGTTGGAATTCTTCTGATTATTCGGAAATATTTTTTTATAGTCATTGTGTATATTTACTATCTTGACAGAAAATTGTTGTTTACTTACCAGTTATAATCTTTACACATTGGTTCCACTTTAATATATCAGTTGAATATTATCTCTTGGACTAACATATTTTTTGCAGAGCCATGTTAGAAATTTGAAATGCTACTTTCAGTCACACATTTTCAGAATACCACTTTTGTGCTACAACAACCATATTTTTATTGAGAAGCAAAATGAAGATTTGTATATCAGTCTTGGAGATCATTTTCAGTCTACTTTCATCTCAGAAAATCAGATGCATTTAATGCAGCGTCAGACCAAAATTCCATATCTTCTACAAACGGCCATATTTTTATTGAGAATCAAAATAGAGATGTGCATATCAGATTGGAAGACAGATTATACACTCAGCAAAAATCAGTACATCAGGAGCATTTAATGCTTAATATGTTGTGTCTAACAACTAGTTATCTCAAGACACATTTAAAGCTATGAGAGCTCCATTGAAGTTATGTAGCAGAACAAGAACGAAAATATGAGACAGACTTGAAATATTATTGAGAGCATTTAGTTTACTACTCAGCTACACATTCAAGAGAGCAATAAATTTTATCATCTGCTCAAATCATTGAAGAAGAAGACTTGTGCCTACTTCAACATCATTTATTGAAGTCTGATTCAAGAAGGAGAAACTCAGATTACAAATTGTATTTTAAGGAGTTTCAGTATTGTATCTTGTACTACAAAAATTCAGATTTGTTGTGAAGCTTTGTTGAAGCTTCGGTTTGTACCGGTAATTGGTTCCTACCCGTAAGTGGGCCACGGGGTTTGAAGCTCGGAGTTAGCTTGCAAACATTTGTACGCGGTGGTTTGATCCTACCCGCAAGTGGATCAGGTTTAGTGAAGCGCAAAGGAGACAGGGGCTCTAGGCGCGTGGACGTAGGCCGAAATTTGGCCGAACCACGTTAAATTTCGGTGTCATTTATTTTCCGCACTTACATTTATTTATTTGCACATGCTTGCTTGAGTTAATATTTTCAGCACACTATCTTGCAAATAAATTAATTCCGAAATTTGACTAAATTATTTTTAAGGTTAAAATAATTATTTTTGAATTAAATAATTAATTTCAGAATATCACTTTATATTAAATACGAAAATTAATTTAATATTTCTAGAGTGTTAAAATCTGCATCTCTAGTTGTTTAAATTAGTTAGTTGCATTTATTTGTTATTGTTGGATTTATTCTTTATAGTTTTATAAATATGAAATTTGTTTAAGTGATTTAAATTTAATATTTTTCTGAAATATAAATTTGACATTAAAGTTTGTAAAAACTCAATTCACCCCCCCTCTTGAGTATAATCTGGGCAACACAAAGTTTAAGGAAAAATCCCCCACAGGGGCAAAACCATTTGTATATCACTATAATTTGTAAAAGACGGTTTACAATCGGATTACAATGAAATACAGGTTGACTAAGAATTACCCTCAGGTATCGGATTCTGTAGTCGCGGCTGGAAGACTCCCTTTCCAGTAGGGTTGGCGGCTGGAACTATCCCTGTCCAGTAGGGCAACAATGAAGAGGAAGAAGCGGTCCACTTCACAAAGGTTGAACAATAGCAATGGTGTTCGTTGGGTTACCAAACTTGATTCACATAGATATGGAAGATGTGTGAATCTGAAAACCTAGAATCATAGGACTCAATAGGTGAAGACTTTAGGGTTGATATGCTCTGAAAATCGTGGGAAAGTTTTAAGAAAACCAACTACTGATCGTGGTTTAAATAAGGAGTCAAAACCCTAAAAAATTTGCAACACGATCTGGGAAATTTTATCCAGGGCGGATCGGTCCGGGCCTTAGGCGGATCGGTCCGATAGCGGATCGGTTCGTTTTATTTGAAGCAGATTCGGTTCTCATTCGATCCTGGGTCCACTGGCCAATGCAAGGCGGACCGGTCCGGGACTAGGCGGATCGGTTCGCTGGCGGATCGGTTCTTTTTAATTAGAGGCGGACCGGTCCGGCTGACTGGATTTCTGATTCCTTCCTTGATTCGATACTCGGATTCCGTTGATGAAGATATGGACATGAATTTCTTCAACGGTGTTATGGCTAATGACATATACAAGTATGTTGGACAAAATGTCCTTACAAATCTCCCCCTATGTCTATGCCGGAACATACATAAAAAATCCGAATTATCTAGAATAAAAAATGCCTATACAAATCTACCCTTTCATGAACCCAAAACTGAAAGAGGTACAAATGATAAAGGCTGCATCGTTTGTTCTGCAAATCTTCCGATCAGAAATCTCAACGCTTTTCTCATCAGGGTGTGCATCATGGGATTATCAAGGATGTACCTACACACATGAGATAAAGCAAATACCAAGTGACGTATCGAGTGTGAAATGAGATAATAAACATATGCAGATCTACCAGATTTCTGACATATGCAGATCTACCAGATTTCTGATTAACCTCAAATTTCAAAACTCCCCCATAATCAGATAATTCATTCTCCCCCTTTTTATGATGTCCCCAAACAGACAAAATGAGAGAAATGAAATAAACAAGCAAAACCGGGGTGTCACAAGGCAAATATCACACCATGAATGAACATAAAACAACCAAGTCGGTGATGGCGTAAATGAATGGGTGTGATCAAAATTCGATAGGAAAATCAATGCATACAGACATGACATATGTGCACGATGAATATTGGATATTTCTAACGAATGAACTCAAATGCTTCCTTTGGTGTAAAAGTTGGAAATATAAGACATTGACTATATCAAATCTACAAATCAAAGCTCAAAGTGATTTCTACACCAATAACGTCCAAAATGATTTTCATGCTTTTTTAGGACTTTCAAGGAAGTGCAAACCCGTTATCAATCTCCAACCAAACTCCCTCAGATATATTTTGAATAGAGGTCTACTAAATTCTCAAACTTTGGAGAATTGCTGGTGAAACCTACCATGGCCCATATTTGGCATGAATTGCTTTTTATTGCCTATAAATTTTTTTCGGGCTGTTTTAACCTCTTAGGACCTCGGATATTACAATACCTCCATTTTTAGGTCCTTTTTAACGGTGGCTTTTGCGCAAAGGATAAGAAACAACTTTCGCAGCCCCTCCCCGTTTTACAATTTAACACACAGTCTCACCAAAATGGTTTTTACATGCATTCCAATCTTGTCAAGTTTTATCGCATTTTATACATTGTATAGACAGGATTGAGATGGAAACACTCAAGCCAACATGAGATTGACAAGTGCAACAATCAAATATAGCCGTTCATGTGTGCAGTAAAGGATATAGGAGTCAAGCATGCAGGAAATATCACTAATTACATCTCAAGGACTCCAATCAATGTTAAGCACATGTATGAAATGATGTAGCCTCTCAAATCTCTATCAAACAGTCACATGAAGATATGGAATGAAGGTGTGACTTGGCTATCTTAAATGCTCATCCATAAAAGAACTCTTTTTTTTGTATTTTTCAAAAATTTTACCAAAATAAAAATCTTTTTTTTTTCAAAAACTTTCAAACAAAATATATACACAAATGATACAAACTAATAGTACAATCTAGCAATAGGCAACAGAGGATATGAAAATGACAATGCAACCAACGCTAGACATGGATTAACCCCTCAGTCAACTGTGCAAATCCCCAAAGACTTCCTAAGACTCTCAAATCTAAGGGCATCTAAAGGTTTCGTGAAAATATCGGCTAACTGACGGTTGGTAGGAACAAAACTCAGGGATACGACTTTCTCTTCAACTAACTGACGTATAAAGTGCTCACGTATCCTAATGAGTTTTGTGCGCGAATATTGGACATGATTGCGGGATATGTGTATCGCGCTCGTGTTATCACAGGAAATGAGCATGGTGTCTTGTGAAATCCCATAATCCTCCAACATTTGCTTCATCCACATGAGTTGCGTGCAACAACTCCCGGCGGCTATGTACTCAGCCTCCGCAGTGGTCAAAGAGATGGAATTTTGCTTCTTGCTCAGCCAGGAGACAAGAGCAGAACCAAAATAGAAACACCCACCAGAAGTGCTCTTATATCCATCTACGTCCCCGACCCAATCGGCATCCGAATAGGCGGACAGACGGTCATCGGTATCAAAGGAATACCAAATACCATATGAGAGAGTCCCACTCACGTATTTGATAATTCGTTTTAGAGCGAGTAAGTGTGACTCTTTAGGAGACGCTTGATAACGCGCACAGACTCCAACACTAAAGGCAATGTCGGGACGACTAGCAGTCAAGTAGAGAAGACTGCCTATCATACTCCGATACAAGGTTTGCTCTACGTCCTTGCCTGAAGTGTCCTTACTAAGCTTGGTAGAAGTACTCATAGGTGTACGCGCATGCTTAGCGGAGTCTAAACCAAATTTCTTCACTAGGTCTCTAGCATACTTGGATTGGGAGATGAACATCCCATCCTCTAGCTGACGAACCTGGAGACCAAGGAAGAAAGTAAGCTCACCTACCATGCTCATCTCAAACTCACTTTTCATCTCTTTCTCAAAGTGGTGAGCATGCTGGGAGCATGTGGATCCAAAGACTATGTCGTCCACATAGACTTGGGCAACCAAGATAGCACCGTCATCTCTCCTGACGAACAACGTCATATCAACTCCCCCTCTCTTGAAGCCACGGGCTAAGAGATAGGAAGTAAGCCTCTCGTACCAAGCACGGGGTGCTTGCTTCAAACCATACAAGTCTTTTCTAAGATAGTAGACGTGATCAGGGTGCTTAGGGTCTGCAAACCCTTTTGGTTGTTCCACATAAACCTCCTCCTGTAGAATTCCATTCAGAAAGGCACTCTTGACATCCATCTGATATAACTTGAAATGCAGATGACATGCGATGGCGAGAAGTAAGCAGACGGACTCAAGCCTCGCAACAGGAGCAAATGTCTCCCCAAAGTCTACTACCTCTATCTGTGTGTAGCCTTGAGCGACCAACCTAGCCTTATTTCTGATTATGGTACCATTTTCATCCATTTTATTCTTCAAAATCCATCGGGTACCTATCACATTAATCTCACTAGGTCGGGGGACAAGTTCCCAGACATCATTCTTTTTAAACTGAAGCAACTCATCCTGTATAACAGATATCCAGTGTTCATCTTTGAGTGCTTCTTTGTGGTTCTTGGTCTCGACTTTGGACGTGTAGCAATAATGGCTAACAACATTCTCTAGCTGAGCACGAGTCTTGATCCCTAGAGTGGGATCACCAACAATGGCAGAAGGGTCATGACTCTTGCGAACCCAAGCAAGTGTGTCCCCTAACACAGGAATAGGGTCCACAAAGTGTGGGAGAGGAACAGGAAAATCACTGTCAGAACAATCTTCATCCTCACACTGAAGGTTGGGATCAATAACCGTCGGAGGTTCGTCATCTTGCACAGTGACGTTTATTGATTCCATAACCTTAGAGCTCTTCAGGTTAAAACCCGGTACGCTCTACTGTTCGATGAATATCCTAGCAATATTCCCTCGTCGTTCCGGGAGTCAAACTTTCCTAATTGCTCTCTATCCCGTAAAATGTAGCATTTACTCCCAAAAACACGGAAATATGCCAAGTTGGGTTTCTTGCCAGTCCATAATTCATAAGGCGTCTTAAGTGTGTGTGGACGAAGATAAACCCTATTCACCGTGTGGCATGCAGTAGACACTGCCTCTGCCCAAAATCTCCTAGAAACTTTACGACCTAGAAGCATAGATCTAGCCATCTCTTGGATCGTTCTATTCTTCCTCTCAACAATCCCATTTTGCTGAGGAGTTCTCACAGCAGAAAACTCATGTTTGATCCCAAGGCTATCACAGTACAAATCCACCTTTGCTTCCTTAAATTCAGTGTCGTTGTCACTACGTATTCTGTTAATAGTGACCCCGTGTTGATTTTGCAGGACACGGCACTTGGTCGTTAAAAAATCTACAGCATCAGATTTCTCTCTTAGAAAACCTACAATAGAGTATCTAGAGAAATCGTCTACCATCACGAGAATGTATCTCTTACCACCTAGACTCTCCATGCGAGTAGGACCTATAAGATCCATGTGAATCAACTCAAGATCACGTGAGGTGGTAATGGAATTCAACTTCCTATGAGGGCTACGGATTTGTTTTCCCAACTGACAGGGTCCACAAATCATGGAAGTTGGCTTTCCAAGAGATGGTAAGCCACGTACTAGGTCCTTTTTAGCTAAACGATTAAGATCTCTAACGTTCATGTGACCTAGACGTTGGTGCCACAGATCCATAGGAGTGATCGTGACGCTGTTGCAGACAAGTGAGGATGTGGGCTCAGTCCCATAGCAGTTATCCTCTGTCCTCACCTCTTGCACTAAAAGTTTACCGGCTTGATTATAGACCTTACAAGCTTCCCGGTCAAACTTTACGGCAAAGTCATCGTCGCACAGCTGGCTGATGCTAAGAAGGTTTGCTTTCAAACCTTTGACGTACAGCACGTTCTCTAGCTTTGGAAATCCTGGTAACTCTACTGTACCTCGTCCAACTATGCTAGATTTGCTACCATCTCCAAAGGTGACTCTCCCATCATTATAATCCTCAAAACGGGTAAAATATGAGACATCACCTGTCATGTGTCTGGAGAATCCACTATCAAAATACCACTGTGAGGTATTATGGGCTTTGAGAGCGACATGGACAACAAGGGCCTTTTTCTCTTTCTTAGGAACCCAAGTGTAGGTACCTTTTTGTATTCCCTTGGTGTTGTTGGTTTTAGCCAGAATACGGGGCGCATTCATTGATGGTAAGGTCATCCGTCGAAATTCCTCCATCAAACTCTGTGATGTGGCGGCTAGAAACTCAACACGCTCTCTCAGACTGGCAAACTCATCAGTCTGATGTGGTGGAGCAAACGTACGTCGTGTTCGACCCAACTTATAGCAATCATCCCTAAGGTGTCCATTTATTTTGTAATGGGAGCAAAAAGGCACATTATTAGGAGGACCTTGGTTTGCTTTTCTTGATCCAACTCTCCTTCTTGGTTTTTTATGACGGCCATAAGGAGTCGTAGTAAACTCAGGAATTGGTTCGGGTGAAATTTGAGACGTGGAGGCACCATCAAAACCAATCCCTTGCCGGTCACCAAAACCTAAAGCAGGACCGAGGAGCATCTTTCCCATCTTCCCAGATCTGTCCTCGATTTGTACCTTGACTTTCCTAGCTCTCTCAAGGTCATGAGTAAGCTGGGCAACAAGGGCTTCAAGTTTCTTCCGAGTCTCCATGGAGGAATGGATCTCACTAGTAAGACTAGCCACTTGTTTAGTCAAGTCCGCTTTCTCTTTCTCAAAACTGCTCTCTCTCTCTCTAAGCAGATTCTCTTTACTAACCCAGGCAGACTCTCTCTCTCTTATGACGGTGCAGGTGGAGGACTCTCTCTCTCTCGTCTCTTCTAACTCTTCTTCTAACGCGGTGATCCTAAGAACTAACGCCTTGTTATGTTTTTTAGTTTTGAAAGACTCATCATATAACTCGGCGTAGGCGCGTTGAAGGTTACTCTCGTCCTCACTACCTTCCTCCTCTCCCTCACTCTCTTCGCTCTCGCTGTCGAGGTGTCCTTGTGAAGTAGCATCCTCATAGTTGTGAGATGCACTAGGAGTACTCACATGACTAGCCATGAACGCGGTGAAGTTACGCTCATGCGGTGACTCATCTCCCGAGTCCACCGACTCGACCTCACTGTCGTCACTAAGGGTAGCATTAAGGACAGCTTTACCCTTTTCCCTATTCAGACGAGTGGCACACTCAAACACTCTGTGTCCCTTACCGTTGCACTCAAAACACCTCTCACTGTCTTTAGGGGGTTCTTTGAAATCTTTCTTTTCAACCTTATTTTTCTGAAAATTCTTTTTATCTTTGAAGTTCCCATTTTTCTTAAATTTCAGAATTTTCTTAAAGTTTTTAGCAAATAAAGCCAAATCATCTATGTCAAACTCACATTCAGAATCAGAAGTTTCTATCTTTCTAGATGACTCGACTCTCTTTCTTGCCGACCCCTCACTTTTTCTCTCTTGGGCTTTAAGGGCAATTCCCTTATCTTTTGGCTTGGCAGATTTAGGAAACATGTCTATTTCATAAGTTTGTAAATCTCCTACCAGTTCTTCCAATTTTAGTGTATTTAAATTACCCAAGGAATTTAGCACAGTGACTTTAGGTATAAAACGCTTAGGAAGGGAACGAAGAATCTTTTTAACTACTCTAGCATTTGGAATATGTTCACCAAGATTATAGCTAGTATTAACAATGTCACAAAGCCTAGCATAAAATTCATCAAAACATTCATTTTCATGCATGGTGATGGTTTCAAATTGAGTTGTTAAATTTTGCAATTTTGACTCTTTAACAACATTTGTTCCTTCATGGGTAAGTTGCAAAATATCCCATGCCTCCTTTGACTTGGTGCACGTCATTATGCGTTTGAACTCATCAGGTCTGACAGACCCAGAAATAGCACTTAGACCCTTAGAATTAAAAGAAGACCATTTAAATTCTTCATCAGTCCAAGTAATGTCAGGTTTTAAGTTGGTCACATTATCAACAGTCACGGTGGGAGGAGTCCATCCTCGTTCAACCAAAATCCAGACACGTTCATCAATGGCTTTTAAAGCCGACCTCATACGGTCTTTCCAATAAGCATAATTTGACCCGTCAAAAATAGGCATTTTATAATATGACTTCTCCATATGAACACGCTCTTTTCAAAAATCAATTTATTTCAGAAATTGATATCTTTAGAAAAATTTTGCGGAAGTAAGGAATATGCGATAGAATGGCGTAACCCGCTCTGATACCAATTTGAAAGAGTTGGCACTTGCGTTCAATTAAGAAGTAATATAATAAATACCATTTTTAACCCAAATTAACCCTAAGCATGCAACTAGGTGTGATTGAAACAATGTGAAATCATGCAATAAATATTCAACACACAAAGTTTAAGGAAAAATCCCCCACAGGGGCAAAACCATTTGTATATCACTATAATTTGTAAAAGACGGTTTACAATCGGATTACAATGAAAAACAGGTTGACTAAGAATTACCCTCAGGTATCGAATTTTGTAGTCGCGGCTGGAAGACTCCCTTTCCAGTAGGGTTGGCGGATGGAACTATCCCTGTCCAGTAGGGCAGCAATGAAGAGGAAGAAGCGGTCCACTTCACAAAGGTTGAACAACAGCAATGGTGTTCGTTGGGTTACCAAACTTGATTCACATAGATATGGAAGATGTGTGAATCTGAAAACCTAGAATCATAGGACTCAATAGGTGAAGACTTTAGGGTTGATATGCTCTGAAAATCGTGGGAAAGTCTTAAGAAAACTAACTACTGATCGTGGTTTAAATAAGGAGTCAAAACCCTAAAAAATCTGCAACACGATCTGGGAAATTCTATCCAGGGCGGACCGGTCCGGGCCTTAGGCGGATCGGTCCGATAGCGGATCGGTTCGTTTTATTTGAAGCAGATTCGGTTCTCATTCGATCTGGGGTCCACTGGCCAATGCAAGGCGGACCGGTCCGGGACTAGGCGGATCGGTTCGCTGGCGGATCGGTTCTTTTTAATTAGAGGCGGACCGGTCCGGCCGACTGGATTTCTGATTCCTTTCTTGATTCGATACTCGGATTCCGTTGATGACGATATGGACATGAATTTCTTCAACGGTGTTATGGCTAATGACATATACAAGTATGTTGGACAAAATGTCCTTACAATTATCTGGCAATTAATGATACGGCCGAGATGCAGCTCAGACCGCCTTAGTTGCTCGTTGCTCAGGAGTTCCTCGGAGCGCTAGAGTACCTCGGAGTACTAAAGTTCCTCGGTGTATCCTCGTTGCTCGGCGATAATATGAGTTGGTCGGGGAAATGAACTTCCTCGTTGCTATTGTGCCACGTAGATTGACACGTGTCTTCGTATTATTCGTCCATATCAGCATATTAATTTTGGTATCAACAATCCGATTTGGGGTTTTCACCCGGGTCTCGTTCTACCGAATTTGACCTAACCATTTTCTGTCCATTTAATCACTAATACATATTGTAATCCACTATACAATTCAATCTTTACAGTCCCAAATCATAACTTAACGTCCATTGAGTAATTAAATTTGTCCATTACTCTAAATTCAGAAAACCCAATTTTAATTATGGTTACAAACCCAAAACGAATTTTCATATACACGTACTATAATATGAATTGGTTATCACCTATTTTAAGAATCACAACAGTTAACCACATGCCTGGAATGATTCGTAGAGTCTGATCCGTTGGTGTAGTGAAGGTGTTGATGAAGAACACCCCAATCCGTCCCTTAATTTGGCTCCAAAAGACCCCCAATTGGCTTCTTGATTAGCTTCCTCTAATCCTCTCTCAAACCCTAGGTTTAGAATTGTGTGTTACTGCCGTTCCCTGATCCCTCAATTAGGTTTTAAACCCTTAATCCAATTTTTGTCCATATGGGCTTAATTAAAATGGCCCGAACCACCCCGTGTGGGCCCGACTATGTTCAAAAATGCTCCGAGACCCGATCACTACCCCCGAGTACTCTTTTCTGACTATCTCGACCCATACGGACCCAACCGCACACTCAAAATTATCATCCGAAATACTTTATAACGCTCTCAAATTTTGACCTAAAAATACGACACACTTTAATTCGAACAATTAAACTTAAAAGTCGCCAATTGTAATTAATTCGGCCCACTTAAATAAATTCTCCAAATTATAAATTTAAGTTTCTCCCATTTAAATATTTTTATTTCTCCAAAAAATAATTAAATATTAAATCCTCAAAATTACGGGGTGTTACATACTCCCCCCTTACAAACGAATTTCGTCCTCGAAATTAAGATAAGCCTAGTGCTCCAAGCTTCAAATATCACTCTCTAGTCATGTGCCTCTAAGATTGCTTTATCTATCGCTCCCGCTTATAATTGTAAATTACACAAATATGCATTTTAATTAACCAGGGCACCCATACACCCTTACCCGTACTTGATCGCAGAAAAGTTGCCTTAATTAACTCGGGTGCCCATACACCCTATCCCCGTACTTTACCGTACGAAAGTTACCCGACTACACTAGCCGTGACCCGTAATATAACTTTCAACCCATAATCATATCACATATATAAATATAACACCCAGGGTTCCCAACCCATGTACTCACGACCGAACATCTCCCTACTTCCAACGTTGCACTAAGTTTCATGCGTGGGACGTCTCGCAAAGCGAAATCCAAATAAGGAACCCCTCGATACACTACCACCTAACATGGTCGGTCGTTGAGATCTGTTAGACCCTTAGTCCATAGCACGTACCCCCAAACACTTGTCTCTTACACAAAAGCATACACGCCTATCCTTATGCTCAAAAGACAACATAAAATACCGCGCCTTACTATCACTACCTCTTGCGCAAAATAAACCCCGAGTTATCTCTCCCTGCTCGAAAATAAATTTAACCACCCTAGTTTACTTCAGTATACTCCCTTACTTACCGGGACAAAATATGAGAATACAAGACCTCACTATGTATCTATCGCACCACACAATACAACATATATACCCATATATATAGGCTAGACGCCCTCTCAGGTGGCACCTAGTAAAAAATCATTCATTCCCTGGTGCCGCGAACACGAAAACTTACCCCCACTATTCACAATAGTTCAAATCCATCGCTATCCAGCCGGTATAAAAATCATCTAACCTACTTCCATAATTCTCGAAAGTAGTGACCCCACGCATAATTCTATCCTTCTCTCAGTGTGCACCCCCACTCTCTCATGGTTAACACCAGAGGACTCCGCCACCCCACGAAAAATATATATAAGTAACATGGTTGCTATAGCAAGCGCACCCACTAAATTCGACTTACCCACGAACTCTAGTGAAAATAAGTCTTATATTGTGACACCATCACTGTCACTCAAAACATACCCCATGCCCATAGGATAAAAAGATAATTACCTCCATACTCTAGCTGCAATGGTTGATCCTCGGGTTCCTGAGCAGCTTCCCCCTGCCCGAACGCACCCATGACTTGTTGTAGTGGCTGTATATCCAGGACCTCGTCCTGTAGTTGACCCCTTCCTCGTTGAGGACAATCTCTCTTCACGTGTCCCGCTTCCTCAAAAACAAAACATCTCCTAATAAATTTACCCTGCCACTGATCCCTTCCTTGTTGGCATTATCGGAAGTCCAGGTAATCCTGTTGGTAGCCTCCAAATCGCTTGGCCTGATTTCCCTGTCGAGAATCATACCCTTGATGTCCCCCTATCTGCCGCCGGGATACCCCACTGGTACTGTTCCTTCCCGCTTTATTCGATTGACTAGGTTCTACTCCCCCTTACTTCCTTTCATATGGAAGCGATATTCTTGGTAGTGCAGGAGTGTTGCATTTACTATGTTCGTATAAGCTACTAATGCGGGATTACCAATCAAATGTTGTCTGATCCTCTAGACTAACCCATCCATGAACTTTAACTTCTTTCTTTCTTCATCGCGTACCTTATCCGGTAAAAAATTTGCCAAACGAGTGAATTCTTCCTTGTAGTCGGCCACTGAACGATCCCCCTGAGTCACCTCTCTAAATTTTCTCCTGATTTCGATCTCCACTGCTGGCGAAAAATACTTGCGATCGAACCGCACCCAAAACTCTGCAATTGTCAATGTATCCCTTTCCTCAACTGTGGTGATCGACTCCCACCACTGTAGCGCTGCTCCCACTAACTTAAAAGTGGCTAGCATTTAATTTTGCAGCTCATTGCAATCTACCATGCGTAGGTGACGCTGGATATCTCTCTTCCACTGACACGCTAGCATCACATCTGACCCCCCCTCAAAAATCTGGTAGATGGCCCTCTTTAAAGACCTCTCGTACTTGTTGCCACCTCGACGGCCCCGGGTGGACCTGAACATCCGACACCACTAACGCCTGTGGCTGATCTCGTGGAAAGTACCTTGCCATTGCGATCACCGTCGCTTCAACTGCCTGCGCCACTAATTCGATTACTTGTGCTTTCATAATCATCTCTGGCAGTTGCCGCGGTAACGCTGACTCCTGATGAGCCTCCCTAGTCTCACCTCCCCTTGCTGCCCTAGCTGCTCTCTCTCTCCTGGGCGGCATCTGAAATGAGAATTGAGTCATATGAGTTCACCCTCAAATATAAATTAATTGGCAGAAGAACGTAAATGCGCAAACATATGAGAATACAACAATCCTAAGATAGGGTTCTACATCAAAGAACGCTAAGCTGAAATGTGAAAAGCCGCACAGATCCTAAGGACACTAGAACCTGATGCTCTGATACCATCTGTGACACCCCGCCTAATAAAATACCGGGTCATCAGTCCTATACCAAATTAAAACAGGAATCCCAGTTGGTTCATCCTTAGAATCACTGTCGAAAACCTTTTTAAAACTTACTAACCACCTAGTATTCCAAAAAGCTGGTGCCAAATTTTATCTTGTTAATTAAACCAAATAGTACATGCGGAAATAAATATAATCCATTCACACAACTGAATTAAATGAACTAAACAAATCTTAAAACGACAGGCCGATAAAACCATCGGCCACCAAAATAAATAGTCCAATACAAATATTCAACACCTGCATAAAAATTTGAAAACTGAACTGATAAATAATTCCTACTCTAGGAATGAAAGAACGATGCGTATAATCCAAGCTCCTGATAGCATCCACATATGCCTTAGCTCCGTGTCCCTGGAATAGAATATCAATCCTGGCGTCCCTGTGGCTGGACACCTAAAAGGTTTTGAAAATAGTTTTATAGCAAGGGTTAGAACCCAAAACATTTTGAAAATATTTAGTAGGTGAATTAACTACAGTAATTTAAAATATATGAATGCGCTTCATATTTAAGTTAGTGTCGCACTCTCTTGGGGACATTCTCACCCCTCCACTAAAGTGCACACCTAACGATTTTCTTAACCCCACCTAGTTGTACTACCCCGTCCAACTAGTCCTTGTAATCCTCCCTTGCCTTTCCACTCTAAATCGAGTTTTATTATCCATGGGTTATAAGTTATCTCACTAATTAACTTAATTAATTTCCTTTAAATAATAACATATAACTGTGACACAAGTTATATAAAACAATTCCATCACACACTGTATTATTACCCGCATATAATATTTACTACCATTATATACGTACCTTTACCACAACATCAACACCCACACACACACACCCACACACACACACACACACACAAATATATATATATATATATATATATATATATACACACACACACACACACACACACACACACACATCCGTTCCTCCGAGTATACCCTCACCGGATGATTACCTCTAAAATGCTATGTCACTAGGTGTGCTCACATAACCTAGTTCCCCAAGTTGGAATCGTTCACTAACAAGGCCAGAAATATGAACGTAGTGGAGGCGGTCATATTCCTTCCCTGAAAGTGAGATAAATCCCTCACCCATATATCGGATGCTATGATTGGGGATATACTCGCCCTACTCCTCAAGCTAGGGGATTCACCCACATCGCGCAACCTCCCTTGATAGCACTAGAGTATATAAATTAAATAAATATCTAGTCACTGATATTTAATAGCACATACAATATATACACACACATATATATATATATATATATATACTATCACTACACCGTATATATATATAATATAAACCCCGGCTTTACTGTGTACTCAAAATCCCATAACACTAGCCTGTAATTTCCTGAGACTGTGGCCCGACTCAACTTTATTAATTTTCTCACTTATTAAGTCGCACGTCAATTAATTTAATATTTCCCCGAGTCCATGGCCCGACTCTTATATAAGTACTTTGCACATTGATTTATATAATATTTACCCGAGTCTCTGATTCGATTCTAATTTAATTAATTTACACCTTAATTAATTAATACTAATCCGAGTCTGTAGTCCGACTCTACTTAAGTTAATTTACACATTAATTAATTACCAATCCGAGTCTATGGTCCGACTCTAATTTAATTAATTTACACATTAATTAATTATCAATCCGAGTCTATGGTCCGACTCTAATTTAATTAATTTACACATTAATTAATTAGCCCATTGATGTCGCCCAACCATTACACCCGGACTCGCTCACTTGGCTCGTACCACCGTTAATACCCGATTCTATATTTCGCCCCATAACTAATTAATTACACCTCGATTCCTTTAATAATGTAGTGCCACTCAACTAAAATATCTAAATATTTTCCCTCGGTCCAAAATCAATACTGACAAATAAATTCCCAAAATTGAATGCTCCCGTGACATACAATTTTCACCCTCATAGACCCAATTAAATCCCCTTATAATTGTTAAGCAATTTGTGTCTCATATGCATTTATCACTGAATAAAAGTAGGGGATGAAATTCCAAATTAATTTCCCTTACATATATAAACAGGCCGAATTGCCAAAATTCTGGGACCTTCGATCGATCGATCCCCTGGGTCGATCGATCGATCGAACAGGGATTCGTCATCTCCGGCTTGCTGTTTCAGCCATTGATGAACCCTTAAGCTTTTTTTTCTTCCCAAATCTTTACCAAAATCATAACCAACGTATTCTCCACACAAGGAAAGGTTCTAAACACCCTAGAGACCTTAATCCATCATCAAATTTGTCCATAACCCTAAGTATATCCGATTTGGAGTTTTCACCCGGGTCTCGTTCTAGACCTAACCATTTTCAGTCCATTTAATCACTAATACATATTGTAATCCACTCTACAATTAAATCTTAACAGTCCCAAATCATAACTTAACGTCCATTGAGTAATTAAATCTGTCCATTACTCTAAATTCAGAAAACCCAATTTTAATTATGATTACACACCCAAAACGAATTTTCATATACACATACTATAATATGAATTGGTTATCACCTATTTTAAGAATCACAACAGTTAACCACTTGCCTGGAATGATTCGTCGAGTCTGATCCGTTGGTGTAGTGAAGGTAACACCCCAATCCGTCCCTTAATTTGGCTCCAAAAGACCCCCAATTTGCTTCTTGATTAGCTTCCTCTAATCCTCTCTCAAACTCTAGGTTTAGAATTGTGTGTTACTGCCGTTCCCTAATCCCTCAATTAGGTTTAGAACCCTTAATCCCGTTTTTGTCCATATGGGCCTAATTAAAATGGCCCGAACCACCCTGTGTGGGCCCGATTGTGTCCAAAAATGCCCCGAGACCCGATCACTACCCCCGAATACTCTTTTTTGACTATCTCGATCCATCTGGACTCAATCGCGCACTCAAAATTATCATCCAAAATACTTTATAACGCTCTCAAATTTTGACCTCAAAATGCGACACACTTTAATTCGAACAATTAAACTTAAAAGTCACCAATTATAATTAATTCGACCCACTTAAATAAATTCTCCAAATTATAAATTTAAGTTTCTCTACTTTAAATATTTTTATTTCTCCCAAAAATAATTAAATATTAAATCCTCAAAATTACGGGGTGTTACAACAATGTTGCCACCTATCATCTGTGCATGTAAATCATAATTGAGAGATATTCTTCACATGTGAGCAAGATGTAGTTGAAATAATTTTGCCGACGTGGGGATCATAGTCCAAGTGCACTCTCCCATGCGTGCTCTATTCCACGCGCACTTCCAGGTGTCAAATGTGCCTTGCTATGATGGAGCCGTCGTCCTAGCCGAGTAAGAATCGTGATACTTTTTGATCACATGTTAGTAATTGTGGAGTAGAGTCTCGGCTGACTTGCGTCAGACCGAGACGAGCATATGACCAGTGTGATGAGGTCTAGGTATTCCGAAGGGTAGACGAGACGAGACAATAGGACCTTGACGGATCAACCCCTTCTACATTTCCTACACAAGCCTGATACCTTGATTAGGCTTATTAAGTGGTCTATAGAGTTGGGGGAACCTGATATCAAATACTAACTATGAAGTGCTATCAAAGGTCTAGACCTTAACTGACTTCATTGCAGAGTTAAAAAACTTGTAGGAGGTTGAAAAAGAACCCAAGAGTTCAGAAGAGGTAATGACATCACCAATAAATCCCAAGCTCCTATTATTTTGAGTGATAAACCTTTGCTTTCTAATATCGATATTGCACATGGATGGGCCTTCCAAGAGCTTAGGCAGTGGATTTAAACTTCACCTATTATTACAGAAAGGAGGTATAATATATTTTTTTGTTCCTCTTTCAATTTAAATCCTTCAATAATGAGGCAGAGTATAAAGCTTTGGTGGTCAACTTATGCTTGACCATTCATTTAAAAGCAAAATAAATTAAAGCTGCCAATGACTCCCAACTAGTGGTCAATTAGGTTACTAATGTCTATAAGTCCAAAATTATCGAATGGAGTGATACTTGGCAATCATGAAGCACCTCATCCAGAAAATCCCTAGATTTAATATCAGGATAGGTCCTTAGAGTAGAGAATTATGACGATAACTATCTTTCTCAAGTGAACTCCTCATATGAGGTAGACCCTAATGTTTTGATAGTCACCTTAGACAAATCAAGTATTACCCAACTCCAGATCAACATGACAAAAGAGGAATAGGGATCATACTAGACCGAACCTATCAATGAGTACCATAAAGACTAAGTCCTGGCCAAAGACATGATCTACGAAAAATGCCTGAAGTCCTTAACATCAAGATATTTTTTGGTAAATGGGGTCTTATTTAAAACTAGATACTTCTCAACTCCATAGCGATGCCTTAGTCCTTAGAAAGTCGATCATGTTCTCAGATATCTCCATGAGGGCATATGTGGTGCCCACATTAGCCTCAAGGCTTTATTTTACATATTTTTAAGGCAAGGAGAATTATAGCCACATTGATCAAATAAGCTAAAAACTTTGTGCAACACTATGATAAGTGCCATAGGTTTGTCTCCATCCTAAGGCAACAAGTGGATAAGACGTCCTCAATGCTAAGTCCATAGCCCTTCTCTCAATAGGGGTGAAATTTGTAGGGCCTATGCCCCTTAACAAAGGTATGAACAAATTTTTCATTGTGGTAATTGACTTTTTCACCAAGTGGGTTAAGGTTTAACCCTTAACCACCATCACGGAAAAACCACCAACTTCGTGTGGAAAAACATCATTTATAGGCTCGGATTGCAAAAGTCCATCTTCTCAGACAATGAAAAGCAGTTTGATACCCAAACTTCATAGAATTTTGCTCAGATTATGGGATTAACAAACATTACTCATCATTACGCCATCCTTAGGCAAACGACCAAGTTAAAGTAACCAACCGGACCATGTTACACAATATAAATAAAAATTTATAAAAACCAAAGCGTTATGGACCAAGGAGTTGCCAAGCATACAATGTATTGGCCTTAAAATATACCCGGGGGGGGGGGGGGGGGGGGTAAATTCGGTATATGGGTTTAATGGAAAATTTTAATTTTTCATAAATTTGTGTTAATATTAATTTCAATTTGATAAATCAATTCAATATTAAACAATTATTCAATAATAAGTACAAGTTATTAATAGAGAAGGATTAATGAAACTTTCAAAACTGAGGTTTTAACGTGGTTCGGTCGCAGCATACGTCCACTCTCGGGACGGTACTCGAGAACTTCACTATCATCAGTTCACTTAAGCCAAAATTAAAAACCTTATAAGGAATAACACCTTGAAAATCGCAACCAACAATATTCTAAACTTGTCCTTGCCAAAGCATTATCCACGTAAGAGCCCAAGGACTTTAAACGCCTTGATTCCCAGCAAAAATGGTACTACCGGATGATAAGATACAATGAATTTAACCATATGTAACAATAATGATGTTTGTAACCAAAATGTAAAGCAAAATAGATATACTAAACATAGTGTTGAAATAGGTTTACTTTATCTCAAATGAGTTTTGGGTTAAAGATTTAGCACAAGTGGGTATTGGGTTTATAACTTTGCAAAAGAGTGATTGATGATGGTGATTGAAGCACAACTGGGTTTTAAGAAAATCTTGTCTTCAACGGAGTTTATTGGTTGAAATGGATTTTGAATTTGGTTTCTCTCTTTTAGAGACTTTGGGATATTGACATAAGCTAGAATTGGAACTTTACTTAATGGGTTTAGTGTTATATGTTCGTGTGTTTGATTAAAGAACCCAAGGTACCCTTTTATAGGCTTTAAATGATCAACTAGCCGTTGAAGGGTACTTAGGTAATAAAGGTTCAATTGGAATTTAAATTTGAGAATTAACCGTTATGGGACATTGAGTTTTCAATTACTTCTAGTCAACTAAAGATTTTATCTAGTAGATTAAGCCTTTGTAGTTTTAAGTTGTCTTAATTTAGTTAGGTTTGAGGAAAATTCTAGTTGGCTAGAAATGGACTTTTAGTTGACTATAAAAGTTCTAGTCGACTAGAACTCCCAGATTTTAGGCTGTAAAAGATTGGGGTTTTGGTCATTCATTTGAATAAGTTTTAGATAGTGTTTAGTAGGTTTATGTGAGTAGGTTTTGAGCATATACAAGTTCAATCAAGTTTCTTTACCTTTATACAATAGTTCCTAAAGTACAACAAGAAATTAAGTAATGATCTTCTTGTTTTTTGAACTTTCTAGTGAATTTCTTGAGTCTTGAAATGTTGATTTATGATATGTTTTGAGAGTATTGTTAATTGATCTTGATCTTCATAGGTTATGTGATGTAGATATGATCATGATCTTTCTCATTTCTTTGTTTGATGTGATGATGAGTTGCTTATATAAGTTGCTAATGTTGAACTTCACTTAATGCTTGAGAGATGAACTTTACTAAGGTTTGATGGATGCTTTGAGTCTTCATTACATTTCTTATGATATTCATTGTATTGCCTAGGCATGTTAGTATGGTTGCATGGATAGTTTATTCCTTTTAATATATCTCATAATGTATTGAGTGCTTATTTTAGTCTCAAGTATATTAAAGAGAAGACAATGAAGTGTGATCTTATATTAATCGTGTTGTCATTATTCAAATTCCTTTTAGTTAAAATACGTTTTATTTAATAGTCTCCCACCTTTTTATGATGATAATATAACTAATATAGTTTTAGAAAATATTTGAAAGTCCCCCCTTGTTTTGAGACTTAGTTTTTGAAAACTGTTTTTCTCCCTCTTTATTGTCGCATCTTTTTCTCATATCATATTTCTCACCCTTTGTCGTTATCGAAAAGGGTGGGGTGAGAGGGAATGTGGGCATGAATGTGACATGTCTTGGATAATATTTATAACTATAGAGGGACAGAGAAAGGAACAAACTTCACAGGAAGAAATCCACAAGGAAAAATATTTTAGCTTATATCTTGAAGACTAGTTATTCCAAGTTCGCGACGAATAGTGCAAAATCTATCTTTGAGAAGTGGTTTGGTAAAAATATGAGCAAGTTGTTTTTCAGTTGAAATGAATTGAAGTTCTACATCCCCTTTTTGAATATGATCTCATAAAAAATGATGCTTGATTTCCCTATATTTAGTTCTTGAATGTTGAACTGGGTTTTTGGTGATAGAAATTGAACTTGTGCTATCACAAAGGATTGGTGTTTTGGAAAAAGTAATTTGAAAGTTCACAATTTAGTTTTTAATATATAAACTTTAAGCGCAATAATATCAAGTGGCAATCTATTCGTCTTCAACTGTGGATAAAGCAACATATTTTTGTTTCTTACTTGACCAAAGCATAAGAGAATGTTTAAGAAAATAGAAAAAAACACTTGTACTTTTCTGACTTATATTACAGTCGATCCGGTCGGCATTTAAATAACTTGTTGGATCAAAACAAGTATGTTTAGGATACCAAAGTCATAAATTAATGGTTTCTATGAAGTAACCAAATATTCTATTAACAATAATGAACTGAGACTCTTTTGGTTAGGATTAAAATCTAGCATATAGCCAAGCACTAACTATGATGTCAGAACGACTACCAGCTAAGTAAAGTAAACTTACAATCATGCCACGAAATAGTTTCTTGTCAATATCTTTTCTACATTCATCTCTATCAACTTTGGTGGGGGTACTCCTTGGTGTGTCGAGAGGTTTTGCAAGACTAAGTCCAAATTGTTCGGTTATGTCTTTGATGGATTTATATTGATTTATGTAAATGCCCATGTTGGTTTGTTTGACTTGGTTTCGTTCATATTGAACTATTTATTCTTACATAGATAACATCCATGATTAATATTTTTCTACTTCGGTTATATTTTTAAGTTATTTTTGTGAGACAATGGCAAATTTATTGCACGCATTTTTAAATTTGTAGCGAGTGATTGTACAATAGTAGGGTTCATGATTTGGTCTTTAGGTTGACCGGTGATGAAGTTTCATATTTTTCGTAAATTTTTATGAGTTTCGTAATTTGGATTAGAGGTGTCTTAGGGGTTTCAGGGGAGTTAATGGAAAGTGTTTCTATCTTTTATTTTAGAATGTTGTAGTTGCCTTCATAATCATCTATTTATTGAGGAAGAAAATAATCAATTTCGTCGAAAGTGACATGGATAGATTCTTGAATTGCTAAAGTTCATTTGTTGAAAATCCTATAGTCTTTGCTATTGTTGGCCATATCCTAAAAACACTCCTTCATTAGATTTTGGATCAAACTTACTTAAGTTTTCTCGATCATTCAGAATAAAACACTTACATCCAAATAATTAAAAAATCACAATGTTAGGTTTCTTTACCTTCCATGTCGTATGAGGAATTTTATTAATTATTTTTGAAATAGATACTCTATTGAGTACATAACAAGCGGTATTAAGGTCTTCCGACCATAAATATGTAGGAAGTTTGTGTTTGTTAAGCATAATGCGATACATTCATTATGCTTATAGATTCTTTCTTTATACCACACCGTTTTGTTGAGGGGTCCTAGGGGATGAGAAGTTATGATTATATCCTTGATTATTGTAATATTCTTTAATATCTTTCTTATTTAATTCTCTTCCTCCATCACTCTCAATATGTTAGAGGGTGACACCTTTTTCATTTTGAACTATTTATAAAATTTTATGAAAATGCTATAGATTTCATTTTTTTTTATAAAAAAATACCCAATAGAATCTAGAGAACTCTTTAAGAATGATAAATTCCTATACCTTTTTTAAGATGGCAATAGGGTTTGGGCCAAATAAATCGAGGTGGATAAGGTCTAGGGTATGGTAGAGGTAATATCCCTTTTCTTTTAAAATAGATTTTGTGTTGTTTTTAATATTGACGCGCGTCACAAATTCTATCTTTTGTCTACTTGGCTTTTGGGAGGCCTCTAACGAGATCTTTACAACATATATTATGAATGAGTTACATGTTACTATGACTGTGTTCTATGCCATAACCACGATCAATCGTCGATAGCGGTGAGACATTTTAGTTTTGATGGGGTAAATCTGTAAGGACATTTTTCACATGTCCGAAATGTTTCATTTATTTATGTCGTACGCCGCTACATTTGGCACGTCTCCTCACGATCTCACATGACGGCCTCTATCCGAATTTCGGGAATCAAGCATGCATTATCTCCACTAATATGTCCCACATCTGCCTCAATGACTTCACGTTCCAAGATTTTAGGGACTTAATGCAAGTGGTACGCAAGGGAAGTCAAAACAGTGAAAAAAAGGCACAATATGAGAGTTCAAGGGCATTTTCTTAATTTCACATCCATAGTTCGGAAGTCTGGTCAACTAGAAAGTTGAAGAGCTCGCCGCAACGAAGATACTAGAAAAAACGGCACCTCAATCTGAGCTACGGTGAAGGAGTTATGACCTTTTGAAGATAGAGAAAATTCCTTAAAGAATGCTGTTTTTTTGTACGCTGGATAGAATTTTAGAGTTTTAAGAACGTGGGACTCTTCATATTTTTTCCTATAAATACCAACTTCGGGGGAGTTGTTTTGCAAGACTTTAGGAGACGAATTTGAGAGTCCAAATACATCTAGTCTTCATATTTTTGAGTCCCAAGACTCATGTTTTGATTCACACATCATTGCCAAACCTTTGTGAATCCTTTTGCAACCCAAGAACACAACTTTGGTTTGTTCAACCCTTGTGGAGGAGACCGTTCTTCTTCTTCATTGCAGCCCTACTGGAAAGGGATAATTCCATCCGCGACTACAGAATCCGATACCCGAGGGTAATTCTTAGTCAACTTGTATTTTCATTGTAATCCGATTGTAAGCCGTTTTCTTACAAATTATAGTGAAAATAAATGGTTTTGCCCCTGAGGGGGATTTTTCCTTTATTGCATGTGTTTGAATGTTCTTGCGTATATTATCTATTTATTCAATCACATACTGCTGCATGTTTAGGGTTTGTTTGTGTTAAAAGGGTTTTATATATGGTTTGATCATTTGAACGCGAGCACACACGTTCTCAAAATCGTCTACATCTAATGTGTAAACATTTGAGGTTATAAAAGAAATAAAATATAATTCATTATAGGAGGCTCGTTTTACTAGGCAGTGTTTTGAATCAAAGATGTCTTGGTATCCTTTATCACATAGTTGACTGATACTAATTAAGTTATGTTTAATTCCATAAACAAGTTGGACCTTTTTAATTACGATAGAAGTTAACGTACCAATTTTCCTTCATCGATGATTCTTACTTTTATTATATCCTAAAGTGATTTTTCCTCGTTTTCTAGGAACTAGGTTAGTGTCTTGTCTCCCGAGAATCCGTTGTCAATATACCACTTTCCTTCTTTCACAGATTCCTTCATGCATACCTACATGAATTAACAATATAGTTTTATTTTTGGTACCCTTTAAATGTTGGGTCCAGAGAGGTTAGTATGTGGTGATAAACCATTCTGATTCCAAGAGGATATTTTATCAGCAAAGACATTTATGTGTTTCAAGTAAGGGGATCTTATATTCAGGTGAGAATAGTGTGGTCTGGATCTCATATATTTATGAAACTGGTGCTTATGACTCATTCCATTTTTATTAAGAAAATATCTTTGCTTCTTAAAAGGAATATTTATCCTTGAGTTGATTTTAGAAGTCTTTAAAAATTTCAGTTGATCTTTTAGTTTCTTTGTTTCCTTTTCAAGAAATATCTTATTTTTCTTTTCATTTTTAATGCGTGTGAGTTTTCTTTCAAGAAGTTATTTTTCTCTTCTCATTCTTTCAATTTCTTTGAAAGCTATTTTATATTTGAGAAAGGAGTTGTGATGTTTTTTAGAATTTTTATATTTTTTTCCCAAGTTTTTGTAATCTTCATGATATTTTTAAAAGGTTTTGAAATTTATAATGAGAGTTTTGATAATCACAAGAATGTACCTCATTATCTTATCCAACATAACAAAGGTTTACTTCGTTTGATCCACTTACATTTTTTATTTTGGACATCCATAACAAAATGGAGGTATTCATTGCATCCAAATCATTTGGGGTTTTCTTTGGATTGATGCTCATTGGAGGGCTGTCTATTGTAGTTTGGTTTTCTATGACCATCATTTCGTTGATATTTGAGGAAGCTTAGAAAGATTTTTGTGAATAGAGTTATCATTTAATTTGGGTAACAATCTCCTTTTTCTTGATTTCTAAGGAGTTCCAAATTTTTTTTGATCATTTTGGTCTATTTCTTCTCCATCATTGATTTCTATTTCATATGTGATAATAGATCCAATGAGTTCTTCTAAAGATACGTCTCCCGTTTGAACAACAGATTGAAAAACTATCTTCTTGGACTCCCACTTCTTTGGCGTGGACATGAGGAGATTTCTAGCATTTTCATTGTTAGATTTTTTTTTACCAATACTATAAAATCTATTTATAATTATATTAAATCTCTCATACATTTTAGTTATTGTTTCTTCCTCTTTCATTTGAAAGAATTCACAACTATCTATGAGTATGCTAATTTTATTTTCTCTAATAATTTGTATGCCTTTGTGTATGATTTCTAAAGTGTCTCACTTTTTTTGAGCATGAGACTTTATGATATTCGTTCATATATTTCATTATGATATTCGTTCATATATTGAGCATGAGACTTTATGATAGTGTAACATGAGACTTTATGATATTCGTTCATATAAAGTGAGCATACAATAGTGTTTATTGCTTTTGAATTAACTCAAACTTTTCTAACATCATCTTCCATGTATTTCATTTCTTTTTTAGAAACGGGAATATTATCTACAATTTTCATGAGTAAGTATGGACCATTAACTATAGATCTCCATGTGTTCATAGTTATGAGCTTGAATATACCATTGCATTCTATTTTCCAAAAACCATAGTTAGTTTCATCAAAAATTGGAGGTCGGTTTCTTGATTGTCCTTCCACAATGGAGACATTCTGTAAATATGCCATTTTGATCTTTATACTAAAAAATATACTTTTTCGAAAATAAGATCTATGAGTTAGGCTCTTATATCAATTTTTTGCCCGAAAATATACCCAGGGGGAATTGGGTATGCGTGTTAATGGAAAATTTCAAACTTTCTTAACTTTTTGTAAAGATTATATGCAATATGAGAAATCAATTAAGTACTAAATAATTAATCAATAATAATTATAAGCAAATAATAGAGAGAGAGAGAGAGAGAGAGAGAGAGAGAGAGATGGAACTTTATAAAATGGGGTTTTAACGTGGTTGATCACATCGTACGTCCACGCTCGAGATGTTACTTTAGTACTTCACTATCTTTGGTTCATTTAAGGCGAAACAAAAACCTTATAAAGAATAACACCTTACAAATCGCAACCAACAAGATGCTAAACTAGTCCTTGCCGAAGCGATACCCACGCAAGATCCCAAGGTCTTTAAATGCTTTGAATCTCCACAGCAACCACACTATCGATCGATAATATACAATGAAATTAACTATATGCAATAATAATGAGATCTGTAACCAAAACGTCAAACAAAATAGCTTTATTAAAAATAATGGTGTAATGGGTTTACTTTCTCTATCTAGAAAAGAAAGCAAACAAGAATCACAAATATAATGCTCAGATAAGTTTTGGGTTAAAGCTTTAGCCCAACTAGGTATTGGGTTTATAACTTTTCTAAATAGTGATTGAAGCACAAATGGGTTTTCATAAAACCTTGGTTTTAATGGAATTTCTTGGTTAAAATGGATTTTAAATTTGGTTTTTCTCTCTCGGAGACTTTGGGATATTGACACAAGATAGGATTGGAACTTTACTCAATAGGGTTGATGTTGTATGTTTGTGCGTTTGACGAATGAACTCAAGTTTTCCTTATATATGCTTCAAATGATCAACAAGGCATTGGAGGATATTAAGGTAATAAAAGGGTTCACTTAGAATTCAAATTTGAAAACTAGCCGTTGTAAGAAATTGAGTTTTCAAATACTTTTATTCGACTAACTCTTTTATCTATTCGACTAAACCTTTTTGGTTTTCAGTTGGTTTGATTTAGTGAGGTATGAGGAAGCTTCTAGTTGGCTATAAGTGGACTTTTAGTCGACTTCACGACTGCACAAAGTTCTAGTCGACTAGAACTCCCAAATGTTAAGCTTTAAAAGGTAGGGTTGGGGTTATTCATTTGGGTAGGTTCAGATGAGTAGGCTTTGAGCATATACAAGGTCAATTAAGTTTCTTTATCTTTATACATTAGTTCCTAAAGTACATCCAGAAACTGAGCATTGATCTTTTGATCTTTTGAACCTTATTCTAAATTACTTGATTCATATAATGTTGCTTTGTGATATGTATTGACAACATGGTTAATTGAGCTTGATATTGATAGGGTATTTAATGTTGAGATAATCATGGTCTTGTCTGGTTGATTACTTTGTGTGATGTGATGAAGAGTTTTCTTATATGACTTGTTGATGATGAAATTCACACTATGATTGAGAGATGAAATTTCTAGGGTTTGATGGATGCTTTGAGTCTTGATTGCAATGCTTGCGATCTTCATTGTATTTATTGGGTATGTTAGTGTTACTCTTTTGTATCTTAGCATAGTTTTGTTGGCTCAATTTTGGAACAATCCTTCTCTCTCTCTCTCTCTCTTAAACTCCTCAAGATTTTATCTACTTTAATTATTCTCATTAATTGAAATCTTTTGCTATGATGTTTTTCAAAATTAAAATCAAAATATAAAAACATTTTAATTACTTTTTTATTTCTAAAAATAATAATTACCTTTATTATTTAGTGCCTATTATAGTTTTGGTCTTATATGTCATAATTCACGTTAAAAATATTTTTCCTTATTTTTGCACAAAATTAATTTTCCAAAAATAAATTTTCTGCATTTAAAACGGTGGTAAACATATTTTGTGTATTTATTATTATACTTCATATAATTATGTGTGTTTGTTATGTGTGTATGCTTTCATTTGTTTTGTTATTTAGTTAATTCCTACTATTATATTTATAGTTGGCTTATGTGGTGATCCTTGGTTATTTCCTTTAACTAGTCTGTGAAGGAGGTGTAGCCCACAGGATTTAATCACATGTGAGATCTATTGTTCTGAGAATGCCATCTCCTTGCTGCAGAATCGTCGAGTAAAACTCCCGGCTAAATGATTATTCTACCCTTTATCCTGACATGGGAAAAGACTTGATTTTACCCTTCAAACTTCTGTTACGTTTGTGCCCTTCGATGCATTTTGTCTTTTACTAGTTTACCCTTAATTGTTTAGTTATTTCGAGCCAACCAACCACCGCTTACCTTGATTATTAATAAACCTCTTGGGTTCATTATCTGCGTGCATTTTATCTCTAAAAAATTTATATCGTTTTGTTGTCAAAATGTTTACTCAAACCCTAAACACTTTTCTGAACTTAATTAATATGTGTATGAGTATTTAAGAGATTCTTTGAATGCTTCTTTTGAATCTTTCTGGAGTTGAATATATTCAGATCTATGTATGTTGGCAATAATGCTGAAAGCTTTATGTCTATAGAATCTATTATATCTTTTCAATTTCTTTGCTAATTAATATCCTCTCCTCTTATCTCTAAAGATTATTTTCTTACCTTTGTGAGAAGGTAGTTAGAACGTATAACCCCTTTGCATGTTTGCAAAAATTAATCGTGTCTCATTTGATTACTTTTGGGAGAAGACGTTATTCTGTGATGTATTTTACTTGATATATATCTTCTACTACATCCTTTACGCTTTCATGCTTGATATGTTTATTATGACTTAGAACTTGTATGTTATTCTTTAATTCTGTCATATTATCATATGTCTTATCTTGTCATTAGTTAAACATGGCTTAATTCCCACTGATCTATGTTGTTAATCATGTTTAAATTGGTTTATGTACTTTTGTGAGTTTTATAAATGATCCTAATTTTTTTATTTAATATTCTTCTTGATTTTTTCCTAAAAATTCTTTTTAAAACCCTTATATCTTTTTGTGAATCTCTAGCATGCAAAACTGGTGTTGAGAGTTTTCTTGGGTTTTGTCCTTCTTGTGATTCTGTCATTGGTTCTCATGTTTGAGTGTGAAAAAAGTGTTGCGTGTGTTGTTTTTTATTTTTTATTTTTTGTGTTGGAGATTTCAGTTAACGGGGTTGTTAAAGTAGTGATACCTTAAACTTTAAAGTTTTCCTTTTTCATTTACTCCTGGGTCCGTATTATGCAATCCTACATTTAATAATGGTGGATTTATGTGTGTCAGCTCGTTTTCTTAAGGGTTGAAATTTTTCTAGGTATTCTGGCTTTCTCTGTTATCAATCTATACCGTGTTAATTCTTTGCCTCATCCCCTTCTTGTTATAAATGCTTTCTTTTCAACTAAACTGATATTAACTTCACCTTGTCTTTTATCACAATTTTCATAAATTAAATAATTTAGACTAAGTTTTATTTTATTTTTCTTCAATACAAATAACTTATATTCATTTAAAAGAAATTTACCAAATAGATAAAGGAGTTTATATTTTTGCATACTATTATATCGAAGAGGCTTTTCAAGTGGTATCAGAGGTGATTTGATTTTGTTTTATGTCTTTCTAAAAGGATCCTAATATTTTATTTAAAATAATTTTAAATTGAATATCGTAATGGTAATTCTCAACCTCTTCATGTGTTTGATGGAGCTAATTTTACTTACTAGAAAGTAAGGATGATTGCTCACCTTTAAGCATTGGGAGATGATGCACATGAAATGGTTGAAATTGGATTTAATTTTCCTAGTCAAACTGTTGGTGAAGGTGATAGCATTATAATTGAAAGAAAATAATTATCTACTTGGACCAGAGAAGAAAAATTGCTTTCAAAGACAACAAAGACAAAAATGCCATTTTCCAAGATGCTGGTGAGTCTGAATTTAAAAGGATCTCAGCATGCACCACATCTAAATCTTGGGACATTTTAATCTCAACACATGAATATGGCATTACAGTAAAAAAGGCCAAATCCCAACTTTAAACTCATAAGTATGACGCTATTTTTATGGAAGAAAATGAGAAATTTAATGATTTTTATATTAAACTCCAGTATATAATTAATTTAGTCTAATCTCATGCTAATGGTATAGTGTATACTAATTCTGAAATTGTTGATAAGATTCTAATGTCTTTACCTAAAAGATTTGAGATCAAGAAACATGCAGTTATTGAAGTGAATGAAGTTTCTTTGACTCCTGAACTCTTGTGTAGTAAAATGAGTACTTTTGAACATGAAATGGAGTTGAACAATAACCAAAAAGGAAAAACTAAGGTCACTAACACACAATTTGCATTGGCTTTTAAATCAAATGTTAGTAATTTAGCTTTTGTTTTATATTTATCACATGATAGTTCTAATATCAAATTAGATGCCCTTGATAGTCAACTTTTCATTTTGAGTAAACATTTCAAAAAGTTTTTAAAATACATAAATAAATTTGCTTCAAGAGAAGGGCAACTGCATCATTAGTCCAGACCTCATGAGAAACATTTTAAAAACAAATCTTTTGATAAGTTAGACTATAACAAATATTTGAGCCATATCCAATGTAAAAAATGTAATAAATAATGTCACTATGCTAACAAGTGTTTTTCTAAGGTTAAATGGACACAATAAGATAAAGATAATTTATCTCAAATATGGCATCATAGTTCTCAGTCTAATGATGATGATTTTTTGTAGATGATTATACTTTGATAGCATTTACTTCCACTATTCATGTAGATAAAACTATTGATAATCATGGTCTTACTATTGATACTCCTACTTTAACTGTGTATACTCATGCCCAAAATATTATGAATTTTCCTGCTTTAAATGTTAATACCCTTAGTTTAATTTTCTGGTAGTTCTAAAACTTCTGAAAATATTTTATATGCCAATAATACTAATGTTTGTTCTATAATTTAATGGATAAATTATGATAATGATGATGAACCTTAACTTGAATGTTTTGTTAGTATAATTTCTTGCGAGAGTGACAACGAGGATGAGTGTTTGGATTACAAGAAATGTTATGAATAAACTTTGAAAAATGTTTGAAAGTGGGTAAGGTTAATGATATACTTAATTCTAAAATAGATGATTTGAACTCACGGATCAAACTTTTATGTGAAGAATCGTCTATACAAATTCATGTGTCTGAGGTTGTGATTAATGAATATTTAAGGCGATTTAAAAGCTAAAATCTTCCAAGTCTCTTTTTGTACAAAAACTCGAGGCAACTCTTGTTGAGTTCACTGAAACAAAAAAAAATGGTTATTGCATTGGATGAGATTGAAACTTTTGATAGACCTATTATTATTTTAAATCAGATTCTAGGGTCTAGAAAATTCGTTCATGACAAAAGAGCTATTGGTTATGAAGGACTAATTTTAAAAGGAAAGTAAAATATTAAAACAGTTTTTGTAAATGTTGAAACTAATTTTCCAAAATCTCCTTAAAATTTTCCACAAACCTCAACTCAGGCTACTCAATCTGTTAAGACTCAATCTTTTATAACTATTTACAAACGTGATTTTTGTGGAAGGTTGGGACACTTAATAGAATTATGCTTTAAATCCTTTCCACATCTAAAATCAAAAAGATTTTTTGAAAATAATTTTAGATGGAATCAACAAATTAGAAGGGTCCGAGTACCACCTAAACCGATGCCTTATAATTCTTTAAATTCTTTTGTAAAAACTAAGACAATCTGGATTTGTAAAGATGAGTCAGGATACCAGTGGATTTATAATGTTATATTTACTTCTTTAAATGTCAGTCATCAAAACTCTCAATGGTATCTTATCTCTGGATGCTTTAGGCATATGACTGGTGACAGATCCAAGTTTTCATCAATTAAATTTTTCCTAGTGGTAATGTAACGTCAGTGATGGAAAAATGCCACGAATCATCTGCAAAGGTACTATCTAAATGTGATGATGTTCTTTTAGTTGAGGGTCTTAAGGCTAATTTATTAAGCATAAGTCAATTTAGTGACAATAACCATTTAGTAAATTTTTAAAAAAATGAATGAAATATTTTAAATAAAGATCCCCAGTCCATTTTTTGTAGTAAGAGAACATCACACAACTGTTATACTGTTGTTCAAGAATTGATCTCACAAAATTGCCTCAAAACTAGACTTAATGAATTGGTCCTTTGGAATGAGAGGTTTGATCATTTGAATTATGACAACCTTAATGGCTTAATATCTCAAAAACTTAAATTTTTAAAAATTCAAAAACATTTGTGATCCATGTAAAGTTGGGAAAATGCACAAGTCTCCTGTTCGAAAAATAAAGATATTTTGATCACTCAACCATTAGAACTTCTCCATATGGATTTGATGGGAACATCTAGAACAACAGGCCTCTATGGTAACTTTTACATTTAAGGGGTAACTCTTACAAGGTGTACTTTGGTAACTTTTATGAAAGAAAAATATGACACCTTTCAAAATTTCCTTAAAACTCTTTTGAAAATTGAAAATGAAAAGGACACCCAAGTTACCGAAATAAGGAGTGGCCATGGTGGTGAATTTAAAGACACATAAATAGTTGAATGTTTCAGTTGTAATGGCTATAGACAGGAATCCAATGCCCCTAAAACTCCACGATAAAATAGAATTGCAAAAAGAAAGAATCTAACCCTTCAATAAATATCTCGAGTCTTACTTCATGAAAAGTCCATATCAAAATATTTTCGGGTTAAAGTTCTTCAAACCTCTTGTCATATCATTAATTGTGTTTATTTGAGAAATAATTCAAAACAAAATACCTATGAATTATGGTTCATAAAAGAACCAAATTTGAAATATTTTATCTTGAAAAATCTGTCTAAATTTAACTCAAGAAATGATAGAGCAATCTTTTTAGGTTATTCACAAAATATATGTACACACTGAGTGTTTAATTTAAGAACTAAATCTATCATGGAATCTATAAATATTGTTGTGAATGATAGTATTGTCCATCGTATGGAAGGGAGTGAAAATCATATACCAATTTAATAATATGGAAATGAAACTGAAATAACTTACCAAATCCATCAACTAATAGTGATTCTGACTCTTTGCCAAATGATGAACCTATTGTTCCTAACCGTGTTAAGTCAAATCACCCCAAAGATAATGTGGTTAGAAACATTAAAGATCCTATAAGAACTATGTCTCAAGTTATAAATTCCTCATTCTCATTTTATATGTCTTTAATTGAGCCTAAACATGTGAAATAAGATTTAATAAATGAGTCTCGATTGTTAACTATGCGAGATGAGTTAGGACAATTCAAACTTCAGATGTTTGGTACTTAGTCCCACGTCCTTCTCACACTAATGTAATTGTAAAAAAAATGGATTTTTAAGAATAAGTGTGATGAATCTGGAAATATTTTGAGAAATAAATCTAGATTAGTAGGACAAGGTTATACGCAAATAGATGGTGTATATGTAAAATACACCTTTGCTCCTGTTACACATCGATAATTTGTTAGATTTCTCCTTATTGTATTGTCATTTAAAATTCAAACTCTCCCAAATGGACGTTAAATCTGCATTTTTAAATCAAGAAGTGTATGTTGAGGAACCTAAAAGATTTGTATACCCATTTTCCCAAATTATGTTTTTAGATTACAAAAAAACTCTTTATGGTTTAAAACAGGTTCCTCGTGAATGGCTTGAGGATTAGCAAATTTCTCAATTGAAAATGATTTTAATCGAGGGGGAGTTGATCTAAGAATGTTTATTAAATGTAACATAAATTATTTACTAATTGCCCAAATTTACGTTGATGACATTGTCTATGGGTCCACTTCTCCCTTGGAACCTGAAAATTTTGCTAGAATTATAAAGTCTGAATTTCAAATGTCTATGATGGGGGATCTTCATTTTTTTCTTAGGTCTTCAAATGGAGCAAAAGTGTGATCATATCTTCATTGATCAATTTAAATACGTTGTTTGTTTGGTCAAATATTTTGGTTTGTGCTCTGCTAAATCTGCTAGAACACCTATGAGTTTCTCAAGTACTTACAAAAGACTTATCCGAAAAAAGTAATTATGTCACTTTGTATCATAGTATGATAGGCAACCTGTTGTACTTAACTGTGAAATGGCCCAATATAATGCATAATGTATGCGCGTATGTGGTAGATACCAATGTGAACCTGAGAAATCCCATTTTCTTGTTGTAAAATGTATTTTCAAATATATAAGTGGAATTATAAATTATTTTATGAATACTTTTGACTCTAACTTTAAAATAACTGGGTATGCAGACGCTGACTGGGATGGTTGATCCTATGATAGCAGGAGCACCTTAGGTGGTTGCTGTACTTAGGACGCAACTTAGTCTCTTGGTCTTTTAAAAAGTAAAATTACATCTCTTTGTCTTCTACCGAGGTAGAGTACATTTCTGCTAGCAGTTGTTGTTCTCAACTTTTGTGGATGAAACAAATGCTAAATAACTACGGCTTAATTCAAGAACCAAACATATTAAAATTCACACTGTTATGGTATCAAAATGTTTACTTGAACCCTAAACACATTTCTAACCTTATCTAATATATGTTTGAGTGAGAGGTCCTTTGAGTGCACCGTTTGAATCTTTTTGTAGTTGGATATATTCAGAATAATGTATGTTGGCGATGGTTTTGAAAGCTTGATGTTTATGTGATTTGTTATGTTTTTCTAAATATGGTTCAAGCTTTTGTGGGTAACATCCTATTTTCTCATTCTCTCTAAAACTTATTATCTTACCTTTGTGAGAAGGTAGTTGGAATGTATGACCTATTTGCATGTCATGCAAAAATTAATCTTGGTCTCATTTGATTTGTTTTGAGAGAAGACCTTTTTTGTGATGTATTTTACTTAATATATATATTCCAATACATACTTTATACTTACATGCTTGATATGTTGAATATGACTTAGAACTTGTATGTGATTCTTTACTTCCATCATATTATCATATGTGTTATCTTATCTCTCGTTAAACATGGCTTAAACCCTACAGATCTAGGTTGTTAATAATTTTTAAACTGTTTTGTGTACTTATTTGAGTTTTATGAAAAACCTCAATCTTCTATATTTTATATTCTTCTGGTTTTTCCCTAAAAACTTATTTTTAAAACCTTTATATCTTTTTGTGAATCTCTAGCAGCAAAACTGGTGTTGAGAATTTTCTTATGTTTTGTACTTCTTGTAGTCCTATTAGTGGTTCTCTTATTTTAGTGTGAAAAAGTCTTATGTGTGTTTCTTATTTTCTATTTTTCTTTATGTTCGAGATTTTAGGTAGCAGGGTTATTATTTCATTGATACCTAAATCTTTAGGGTATAAATTTTTTATTCACACTTAGGACTTTATTTTTTAATCCAACATTTTAAAATAGTGGACTTCTGTGTGTCGACCTATTTTCTTAAGGCCCAAAGATTTTCCAGTATTCTGTTTTTCTCCATTATCAATCTATATTGTGTTATCCTCTTTGCATCATCCCCTTATTATTCTAATTGCTTCTTTTCAATTAAACTGGTATTAACTTCAATTTATCTATTTGTCATAGTTTTTATGTATTAAAATATTCACACAGAGTTTTAATTTTTTTTCTTAAATATAATAAACATATTTTCATTTAAAACAAATTTACCCAAGAGATAAAGGAGCTTATACTTTTGCGTGCTTTTCTATCAAAGAGGTTTTTCTGTTAGTATGGTTGCATGGATGGTTTGTTTCGTGTAATATATATCTCATAATGTATTAAGTGCTTGTTTATACTCAAGTACATTAGAAAGAAAATAGTGAAGTGTGATGTTTTATTAATTGTGTTGTCATTATAAAAAATTATTTTGGTTGAAATACATTTGATTTCACATTATGGGCTTCAAAACTACTATGAGAGGTTCCCCAAGGAAAACCCCCTTCTCCTTGACCTATGGCACTGAGATGGTCATTTCAATTGATATTGAAATCCCGACAAAGAGGGTAGTTTAATTTGTATCAGAAGACAATTAAAAAGGACTTAAAAGGTACCTAGATGAATTAGAATAAAGGCATGAAGGTGTATTGATCAAGATGGCTGCATAATAGCAGCGAAAAGTCTCATACTTCAATGAAAAGCTCGCCATAAAGAATTTGAAATGGGAGACTTGTCCCAGAGAGAAGTCAACATCGCCACTAGAAATCCAAGCGAAGGAAAGTTGGCTAATAAATTGGAATTCCCTTATATGGTGACCAATATAACAAGTCCAGGATGATATTATTTGTTAGACATGGAGGGATGCAAGCTTCCACACCTATGGAACATAAAATATCTCAAGAAATATTTCCAATGGTGTTCTCTACTGTTGAAATGAAATGAAAAAACTATTTCTCTACCTTTGCTATCCCAATGTAATTCTTTATATGAGTTGCAAGGCTTCAATCCATGTCTTTGAATTAAACCCAAGGTCCATGGAGCTAGTATGAGTTAGAAGACTTTAATCCTTGGCTCCAAATAAAATGGTTGACGTCCAAGAGAATGCAGATAAACAACTCTAAGAATTACACGACCTTTATCCTTGGTTTATAAGACTACTAAGGACTTAAATGAACCTGAAAGAGCTGCAAGTGGGGGTGGGCACAGTCCGGTTCGCTCCGGGTTAAGGCCATTTTTAAATCGGATCGAATTATTTGATCCTACATATTGTTAGACAGGTTTTGGTCCGAATAATTCGGTTAACCTACCGTATCTGTCTAGGCTAATTTCGCTTCGGTTTGGTTAAAAATATTGGTATAGATGATTTTAAAGCTGTTTTATGGGCTTTTAAAACTGTTTTAGGGGCTATTTTTTATGGACTTTTAAAACTATTCTAGGGGTGTTTTTTTGAAGGGCTATTTTTACAAATTTTAGGAGCTATTTTTTTAAAGGTTTGTTTATACAAAATTTAGGTTTTTTTTAATCAAATATACATCGTAATTCAGTTCTTAGTACGACCTTAATTTTTGGTAATCCAACTGCCACATATGAAATAAAAGAAGCAACATCTCATATGAAATAAAAGAGAAACAAATCAACATTCAAAAAGGAAAAACAAATCAATAAACTAACTAGAAAACAAAGCAGCAAACAAAGCAACAAAATAAAAAATCTAAAAAAAATTCAATATTCAACAAACAAAGCAACAAAATAAAGAAACAACATATCCAACCTCTATTTAGTTCTTGAGAAAATTTTAACATTGAAAAAAAAAGAGTTGGCAATTGTTTTATATGAGATGGTCGTAAAGCGAGTTGAGCATATGTTTATAAAAAATGAGTTGAGCAAAGCTTCATTAAAAAACATTGGAATACTTGATTTGTCTCGATTGGTAGTTGAACTTGAGCACATGCCTTGTCCACGCAAGCTGGGCTTTCAGGTTCCATGGCATTTAGAGCAGATAGGAAGAAGGTGCGCGAGTTGAGAGAAGAGAGGAAGAAGGGAGGAGCCCCGTCGGCGTCGAGTGAGAGAGAGAGAGAAAGAGGGAGAGATAGAGAGTTTGAGTGTCGTCGCGTGAGTTGAGAGCAAATGGTGAAATGTTTTTTAGAAAATAAAGGAAAGGGTGAAATGTTCTAGGCCAACTAGTTTTTTTTATGACAATCTCTAGGTTATAATATGTATATAATATATTACATTACATATATATTTATATATAAATAGGAAGTGTAATAAATAAATGGGTCGGTCCGATCCAAACCAAATTTTAAAATGCATGGACCAATACCGAACCGAGAAAAAGGGTTATTAATTTTTTTGGACCGGTATAGGACCAAATTAAAAAAAAGACTGAAAATATAGAGTCGGTCTGGTTTAGTCCAAGCAGTCCAATCTATTTTTTACCCACCCCTAGATGCAAGGCATTTACCCTTGGCTTGAACAAAGAGTCTAAGGTCTAATGACCCTAGATAGACTAAAGGAGCTACAAAGGATTTCATCCTTGACTCTGCCTGAGTTGATTAAAGTCTAAGGATCCAAAATGTTCAAGCTAAAGGACTCCAACTATACCAAAACGAGCTTTTAGTAACGGTATATTACTGTTACGCCCCAATTTTTTATAACGGTAGTATGCCGTTAATAAAAAAAAGTGGCCAATAGTGAGTGATGGTAAATTACCGTCAGAAAATTAGTGACATACTAACGGATTTTTATCGTTACAAAACATTCCATAACAAATTCGTAGCACAAAAATTGTTACAAATTGTCAAATTTTCTACTGGTATAAGTCCGTAACTAATATTAATGGATTTTTCAATATATATATATATATATATATATATATGTCGATATCCTCAACAATGAATAACCTAGGAAAATAAATATATATTAATCAACAATAAGTTGGCATTTATAGTATTTCATGACCCTAATCCTACAAGTCATCTACGATCGCATGTCATAAAATAAAGTTTGTAAACGATTTCATTATAACTAAAAATTTCTTAGGGCATAAAAAAATTGTTGCGTCTAAGATACATCTATTTATGATGTTCTTAGCTTTATTTTATTAAGTACAATCCTTGATAAGGTATGGCAACGGGACGGGGCGGGTCGAGGTAGGGGTCGGAACCTCCATCCCCATCCCCGTTTGAAATTTTAATCCTCAAACCGGCTAAATTCCCTATTTGGTTCGGGTTGGGATTCCCTGTGGGGAACCATTAGCCAAAAAAATGAAAATTTTATTTTTAGTTAGTTTTATTTAATTTTACCAATATAAGTTACAATAAAATACCAAAATAATGCTAAATTAATGATAAATAATAATGAACGACATAAATGGAGTGTCTATAAAAAAACATAAAATAAGGCACAACGACTTATATAAAAGGTAAAAATCACAATGAACTTTAGAGATAATCATCCTAATATTAAGCGTATAAACCACCAAGAAAATCCAAATATTTTAAACATATTAAAATTAAATTTTAATTTTTCAAAGTCGACAAAAGTGAATTGTGACTACAAGACAAAATCCACCCCAAATTCAAGTCTTCACCTCTTCTTTACAATCAACAAGCTATAGTTCTCACGCCTTTGTCATGCAATTTCGATCCTACAAAAATTAAATAAACAAAAATAATATTAGTATACAATCAAACAATACACGTAGGCTTATAAAATAATTAAATGGCAAAAGATTATTTATGTCTTCATCGGTATCTTCGTTTATTACACCTCTTTCAAAACATGTTGCGCAAGAACCTTTACCTTGAATTTCCGCCCATAACTAATCTTGAGTACACATAAGTGCTTCCAATGTCTTTGAATGAAGCCTACTACGATGAAGGCTTACAAATCTGCCACTAGTACTAAAAGCCGACTCAGAAACTACGGTGAATATAAGGATAGTCAAAATATCTTTAGCTATGGAGGATAATATTGGATACTAAATGACATGTGCTTTCCACCAGGCTACTATATCAAAATCTTTCGTCCTAGGTAAGGCATTCTCTTCTAAGTAATAATCCAACTCTGACTTAACATGCTCGATACTAGAGGTACTTGAAACAAACTTATCAAATTTCTTAATAAAATGATTTCATCCTTGTGATCGATAAAATGTACAACTTGTAGATTTATTATCAGCACGAGTATCTATGTGAAAATTCTCACTCACTTGGTACTCTCTCGACATTTCAAAGCAAAGGCTACACATTTCCTTAATTTCTCCTGTTGCTTCATCATTGTAAATGGGAAGAAAGTAAAACTCAATACCTTTCATCTTAAATCTTGGATCTAAAATTGTGGCTAAGGCCATCACCTCGTGAAGTAAACTCCAATATTTTTCAAATTTCACACTCATATTAGATGCCATCACACTTATTTCATAACAACTTAAGTACTCCCCTCATTAAGCGATTATCTAATTTCATAAATTTTGGTAAAAATAGATTGATTGTAGGATACTTTGTCCTGAAAAATATCTCAGTCACCTCATAAAATATCTATAACCTTTCATAAATTTCACGACCCAATAACCAATCATCTTCGAAAGGTTCACACTTGTATTGAGACTCACTTAATTTATACGAGCAAATACATCTTTATAACCCAATGCTGTATGAAGCATTAAAAACGTTGAGTTCCATCTTGCTTTATAATAACGTATTTGTTTTTTAGTGCATGGAATTTTCAATTGGCCAAATACTTTTTCAAAATTTTCCCATCTTTTCTGCGTACCCATCCTATAAGTATCACTCTCACGCATTTCCTTAATAGACCCACCAATTATGTCTAATCCATGTTTAACAACAAGATTCAATATCTGTGCAGAGCAGCGCATATGAAAAACTTTCCCACCGAATAATAATGAATCAGAAGGAAACTTATCCAAACGAATGTTCACCATTGAATCATTAATGGAACAATTATTTAAAGTTGTCGTAGACAACTTAAGATTTAAGTTCTAGTCCATTAAGCATTCCATTAAAGCCTCAGAAAGTACGTCAGCTGTGTGAAGGCATAACACATATATAAACCTATTAATAAAAAACACCTTTTAATATAAAGAAAATCATGTTTAAATACAAAAACAACACTTTTTAACAAAAAACAACAACATGTTTATATACAAAAAAATCAACTTTTAAACAAAAAACATGTATAAATGCAAAAAGCACAAGATTTTAATAAAAAACAACATCTGTAAATACAAAAAACAACATTTTTTTTAAAAACCACATGTTTATATACAAAAAACAAAAACTTTCAGACAAAAAACAACATGTATAAATATAAAAAATAACAACTTTTTACACAAAAAAGCATGCATAATACAAAAAACAACAATTTTTTAAAACAAAAAACAGCTTGATTAAATACAAAAAGTAACAGTTTTTTTTAAAAAAAGCAACATGATTAAATACAAACAATAAAAATTTTTAACAAAAAAATAGCACGTATAAAAAAGTATAAAGTGAGAAAAAAAAATACCTCGTAATTCTACTTTGCAATCTCCACGAATCCCCTATTTTGGGTTAATAAAGTCCACATATCGGTCGTCATTGCAAATCTCCCCCCTTTTTGCCTAAATATCTCCATTGTTTTACTCTTCTCGTGTTCATAGATATTAAGGATATTTTTTTTGAGAAGGGACCTTAAATAATGGTTGAAATACATTTTTATCCTATCTAAACCCTTCATGTTCAACCATGCTTAGAGGATACTCATTCGCAATTATCACTTTTACAATAGAATCTCTGGTCTTCTTCATCAAATGTATAATTACTAAGTTAAGTTTTGTCATCGGATATTCGTTATTAAGTTAGAAGGGCTTGCTTAATATCCTTCATCTTTCATCGAGGGCTTATGTTGAAATGTTAAGCCAAATGTGAGGCACCATTTTTACTTGACCGTCCAAGCTTCTTCTCACAATAATTGCAAATAGATTTCTCTTGCCCATTAATTTTTTATGTTACAATGTGTTCCTAAACCCATGAACAATGAGTTCATTTTCCATTTTCGTTGGGATTCATCCAAAATATTTATGGGATCTTGATTCAATGCTACCTCAATTGGCGGAGTTGATCGTGTTTGTGTTTAACGACTTTCACCTTCCTTTGATTTATACATGTCTCACCTAATCCAAAATGTTTAAAATAGGTCAACACGACATTATATCCACGTATTCATAACATATGTACATGTATTGAAAATAGCAAGACATGAATAAAATAACCAAAAAAAAGATTACAAAACTCATACAGATAAAAATTTATCATCACAAGCAAATTCAATAACAAAATAAATTTACACAAAAAATCAAAAAAACCATAAATACCTTTAAAAGATTACAATGTAAAAAACACATTACAGTGTATAGAGGCCATTTTCAACAAATAAATGAAAAAAATTACAAAAATGAATTACAATGTGAAGAGGGCCTTAGAGAAAACAATATAACATAAACAAGGTATGGGGGGAAATTCTCTAAAGCGCTAATAAAACTCATTTGCCGGTCTCGATTATTAAAACAACAAAGGTGAAACATATAAAAATTAATTTAAGGTAAGAAAAAGACCTCATGACATATAAGTATGGGGCACATCGGGCGAGAGAGAGGAGGATGGTGTGGCATCGGATGGAGGTGGGGGCGGGGTGTTTGGGTCTAGGTAGGCATTATTTAGAGGAGATAGAGAGGAGGAGTGAAAGTGAATAAGTGAAAGGGTCGGCAGCATAGAATAGAAAGAAACTAAGGTTTTTTCCATGTATATATATATTAGGTTTCCCCGTGGAGTCCCGACCAAAAATCGGAACTTGACCGAAAAATTTTGAGGAATAAAATTGAAACACATAACTGACCCCGACCCTAAAATTTAATCCCTATACCCACCTCGTTAGGGATGGATCCCCGTGGGGACCCAAACTCATGGGGAAAATTTCAACATTCATATGTCTGGAGGTCTCCTACCAGCTCTTCCAATTTTAAATTACTCAAATTACCTAAGGAATTCAATACAGTCACTTTAGGGATAAAACATTTTGGTAGCGATCTCAAAATCTCTTTAACCATTCGTGCATCAGGTATGTGCTCACCAAGATTGAAACCAGTGTTGACAATATCAGATAACGTGTGTAAAAATCATCAAAATACTCAAATTCAATCATGGTTATTTTTTCAAATTGAGTAGTTAAAATTTGAATTTTAGACTCTTTGACCGCATTTGTGCCTTTATGGGTAAGTTGAAAAACTTCTTTTGACGTGATGCCCATCATAATATGTCGAAACTCTTCAAGAATGATGGCGCCAAAAATTGCATTTAGACCCGGAGAATTAAAAGTACTCAACCTAAACTTATCCTCAGTCCAGTCAGCCATGGGTTTATGATTAGTGACGTTATTAGCCGTGACCGTGGGAGGAGGCCACCCTCTTTCACAAACAATCCAAACTCGCTCATCGATTGCTTTTAAATGTGATTTCATACAATCTTTACAGTAGGCATAATTAGACCTGTCAAAAATTGGCAACCGATTATATAAGTTCTCATTTAGAAATATCGCGATTTTTTTTTTTCGAAAACAAATATTTAAAAAAAAATCAATATCACAAAATTTTACGAAAAAAGGAATACACGATAAGTTAGAGTAACTTGCCTACTCTCATACCAATTTGTAAAAGTGATACTTGCGTTGTGATACTGATTTGAACAAATTTGCAAATTTCCAATTGTAAACTTATTTAATTAGTCTCAATTTTTAAACCAATTTAATTAACCCTTAAACATACAACTATGTGGGTAAAATCAAACCGTCATAAATAATTGTTGATACACAGATTTATGGATAAAATCCAAAAGGGAAAACCTTTTTATTTCACTTAAGAATACTCATAAGATTACAAGCAAAATCTACAATGAATATCTGCAGATACCCACAAGAAAATGCGGTTCTGAATCCACAATGGAATTTCGCAGTAACTTCGTAAGTCAGCAAGGATCACCCATGAGTACTCACAAAGATCGCAGTCATAGTCAGCCCGGCACCTCCCTCAGGCAGTAGTTAATCAACAGTAGGAAATCTTCCCTACAAGAGAAACTTCAGTAAAGATCGTATCTTGGGTTCTAAAATAATTCACTAAACTATTGGGATTTTTTTGAATTGAAAAACAAAGGTTTGGATCCTAAATTGAAGAAGACAAAAGTGTTATGCTGTTTTAGAGTTTTTGCAGAATGAAAAACGTCTAGCCTTCTTAAGAAATCAAGAATCGTTTAACATGGTTTGTATAAAAAAATTGAGTCGTCCCGTTGCTGAACAAGGAAATAGGTAACTCGAACGAGGCTTCGCGCGACATACACATGTCGCTTGAACAACATAAAGAGGTCGAACGACCTTTAACAAAGAACATATTTTTCTTTTAAAAGTCTGCCTCAACACTTAGAAAAATATTTTGACAAAAAATAATGCCTTTAATGTTAAAAAAACATTTTAGAACATATATCCCAACAACCGTTAAGGGGCTAAAACACAACCTTACCAAAATTAATCTAACAAAGGCTTTTTCCGTTGAAGAACATTGATATTCGAATCCATTTTGATTCCTGATTGGTCTTGAATAAATCTTCGACGGTTGTAGCAGTCTAAGACATATACTGATGTAAACCATGACTTATAAAACATGTCCTTACAAATCTCCCCTATGTATATGCCGATACAAACTAAAAACATTCAAATTATCAAATCAAACGCCTATACAAATCTAATACTCTCCCATTAACCCGAAACTAAAAAGGTACTAAAAATGCAAGTCTATAAACTTTCTTACAAAATCTTCAACTTGAAATCTTCAAATATTCTTTGTCATCATTAAGGTGTGCAAAATATGATCTTCCATTTAGTTCCTACACATATGAGACAAAGAATATACCTTCGTGACGTATTGAAATTGAAATGAGATAAATATAAACAAATATCGAATCTCAATTCTACCCCATAATTAAAACTCCCCCATAAAATCATAATTCGTTCTCCCCATTTTAATCTATCTGAAATAAACCAGGAAAATAATAAATAAATAAACACGGACTGTCACGACAAGCAAAGCAAACAATTACGATCATCAAGAATAAACTTGAAAGCATTTATCGACTGTTTTTTATTTTTTTATTTTTTCAAACAAAAATCCAAAAATAATTTTACACAAATCACACACCATGAATTTACACTAAGACAACCAAATAGTGAAAACGAAATGAATGGGTGTGAACAAATTCGATAAAAAAATTAATGCAGTTAAACATAACATATGTGCACGATGAATACGGATACTCCTAACGAATGAACTCAAAGTCGTCCTTTGGTGTCAAAATATGAATTCATATGACATTGGCTCAATCTAATCGATACATCAAAGTCTAAAATGATTTCCACACCAATAACGTCTTAAACTATATAATACTTTTTCAACACTTTGTCAGGATGTGTAAACCCGTTGATTACCTTTCCATCCAAACACCTTCATAAATAATAATGCATTTATTTTTTTCTTTTGAGGTAATCTAAACCAATTAGTGCCTTATTTTGGCATATTTATCTTTTTTATTGCCTTTAAATTTTTTCGGCCTCTTTTTAAATGGTGGTTTTCACGACGAGTTAATTTTGTACTCTCGCAGCCCTTTCCCGTGTTCACTCATCATTTTTTTATATTAAACATATTCCTCACGGGCAATGGTTCTTATATGCACTCTTTCATTGTCAAGTTTTATCGCATATGGTCCAGTTTAAAGACAGGATTGAGATGGAAACACTTCGACCAACATGTGATAGACAAGTACAATAATCAAACAAATCCGTGCAAGTGTGCATTAAAGGAACCTAAGACTCAAACATGTAGGTAGTATTCTCAAATTACATCTTAATGACTCTAAACATTATAAAGAACAAAATGAAATGATGACGCATATCAAAATATTTTCAAACTGTCACATAAATATGGAATGAAATTGTTACTAGGTCATCCTAAATGTCCATCCATAAACGGTGTAAACAAAATACAAAAATATTTTTGTCATTTTCCAAAAACATTATCAAAATAAAATCTTTTTGGCTTTTTCATTTTAAAAAAAAAAAAATAGATTTTTCTTTTGTATTTTTCCAAAAATTTTCAAAAAAAAATCTTTTTGTTTTTGAGAAAAATATATCAAAAATGGAAAATATAAATACAAAATGGTAGACACTAGCAATAGGCATAAAAAATCGTTATGCAAATCAACATATGCTAGCAAAAGAGTCTAAGCCTCAACTGGTAGTGCAGTGGAGTTTTCCAAATATGATGACATCCTATGAAGAAATCCATCAATTCATGTGAAGTCTTGCCTAAAAATATTACCTACTCTCTAAGATGTGAAAACTCTCTCACGTAATCATCCGGAGCATATTGTGTAGGTGCATGTGTGTGAACACGTGGCAAAACTCTATGCAACACACCACCCAACTTAAAGAAAATTTCCCTAAGTTGTCCTCTCTTTTTGCAATGGGTGAAAACATACACAAGCTTAGGAACACATCTCTCAAAACGTCTACGGAGCACTCTATTATTCAGTACGGGATGCCTAGGTGGGTTAGGTTGAGAGCCATATGGATTAATCACAAACTCGGGAACCGGCTCGAGTGCAACGTGGGAAGTGGACGCATCGTTATGACCTATTCCTAGTCTGTCAACATTACCCAAAGAGGGACCGATGATCATCTTTACTACCTTCTTAGAGGTATCCTCTATAGTAACCTTTACCTCCCGATCAAGTTTAAGATCTCTCTCTAATTGTGACACACGGGCTATAATTTCACTTTTTTCCCGACCTACGAGGATCAACTGCTCACTCAAAGTAATCTTCAACTTATCGAGTTGACTCACCGATGCCTCAAATCCCCTCAAACTCTCGATCCATCTCTCTAAATATATCACTCTAAGAGTTAGGTCTTTGTTCAACTTTTTGGTCTTTAGGGTCTCGGCGTACAAATCTATAAACGCAATTTGGAGCCCACTATCCCCCTTATTAGAAACACTCAAATTATCATCCTTAGGGGTCTCATGTGCACAAGTATCCTAAATGATGTGGGGTAAACTAGATGTCCTCACATGACTAGCTAAAATGGCTACACACATCCCATGTGAAGATTCATCCCCGGATGGCATGATAATATTTGCCCTTTATCTTTAGCCTAGAGTGACACTCAAACGCCTTATGCCCCTTACCTTCACATTCAAAACATCTCTCATCTTCTTCTTTCTCTTTTCCACCCTCATTCTCACGGCTCTATTTGGCCTCAACTTTCTTTTTATTTTTCTCAAAAAATCTTTTATTGAAAGAATTTTGTTTTGAAAAATTGAGAGATTTTTAAAAATTCTTTGCAAGCATGGCCACATCATCGAAATCAAACTCACTCTCACAGTCAGACTCACAAACTCTCACTTTCCTTTTCTTCTCTCTCTTGGACCCTTACTATCCCTTCCAAGAATAGTCTCTGAGTGTTATCCCTCTATCCTTAGGCTTGACAGTGCCGAAAAATATGTCAATTTCATATGTTCGGAGGTCTGCTACCAGTTCGTCCAATTTTAAATTGATCAAATTAACTAAGGAATTCAATGAAGTCACTTTAGGGATAAAACGTTTTTGAAGCGATCTCAAAATATTTTGAACCACTCGTGCGTCAGGTACGTGCTCACCAAGATTGAAACTAGTGTTGACAATATCAAATAAACATGCGTAACAATCATCAAAACACTCACATTCGATCATAGTTATTATTTCAAACTAAGTAGTTAAAATTCGAATTTTGGACTCTTTGACCGCATTTGTGCCTTCTTGGGTAAATCGTAAAACATCTCATGCTTTTTTTGACATGGTGCACATCATAATACGTTGAAACTCTTTAGGATTGATGGCACCAAAAATTGGACTTATCCCTAGAGAATTAAAAGTACTCCATCTAAACTCATCCTCAGTCCAGTCAGCCACATGTTTAAGATTAGTGACGTTAGCCGTGATCGTGGGATGAGTACACCCTCTTTCATAAACAACCCAAACTCGCTCTTAGATTGCTTTTAATTGTGATTTCATACGGGCTTTCCAATAGTCATACTTAGACCCGTAAAAAATTATCAACCGATTTTATAAGTTCTCATTTGGAAAAATCGCGATTTAAAAAAAATAGATTTTCAAAAAAAATTAATATCACAAAAAAATGCAAAAAAGGAATACTCGATAAATTAGAGTAATTTGCTCTGATACCAATTTGTAAAAGTGTCACTTATAGTGTGATACCAATTTGAATAAATTCACAAATTTTCAATTGTAAACTTATTTAATTAATGTTAATTTTTAAACCAATTTAATTAACCCTAAAACATACAACTATGTGGGTAAAATCAAACCATAAATAATTGCTGATACACAGGTTTCAGGAAAAAACCAAAAGGGAAAACCTTTTTATTTCACTTAATAATACTCAAAAAATTACAAGCAAAATCTGCAATGAATATCCATAGATGCCCACAAGAACACACGATTCTGAATCAACAATGGAATTCTGTAGCAGCTCCACAAGTCAGCAAGGATCACCCATGAGTACTCCCAAAGATCCCAGTCGTAGTCAGCCTAGCACCTCCCTCAAGCGGTACTTAATCAGCGGTAGAAAATCTTCCCTACAAGAGAAACTCCACCAAAGATAGTATATTGGGTTCCAAAACAATTCACTATACTATTGGGATTTTCATCAATTGAAAAACAAAGTTTTGAACACTAAATTAAAATAAGACAAAAGTGCTCTGCTGTTTTAGAGTTTTTGCAGAATAATAAACGTCAGGTCTTATTAAGAAATCATGACTCATTTAACACGCTTTATATAAAATAAATTGAGTTGGTGCGACGCTTAAACCAAGTAGCAATATCGCTCGAACAAGGCTTCGCGTGAAATACATATGTCACTTAAACGACATAAAGAGGTTGCTCAAACGACCTTCAGTAAAAATATATTTTTCTTTTGAAAGTCCACCCCAGCACTTCAAAAAAATACTTTGATGAAAAACAACGCCTCAGATGTTTGAAAACATTTTAGAAAAAATATCCCAACATTTAAATGAACCATTAAGGGACTAAAATACAACCTTACCAAAATTAATCTTGTAGAGGCTTTTCCGTTGAAGAACGTTGATATCCAGATTCATCTTGATGCATCATTGGTCTTAAATTCGACGGTTGTAGCAGTATACGACATATACTAATGTAAACCAAGACTTATAAAATATGTTCTTACAGACACGCGTATTAAGATTTTTATTTTCATTTCAGAAAATAAATCTCAAACCACCACTCAGCTATACATCACAACCACCTAAACATACCACCAGGATCCAAATACATCACCAGCCTAACAAACAACCACATTACTTAGGGGTAATAGTGTATAAGCATAAAATTTTGGATTTACATACATGATGTGGTTATAGGTACTTGTTAAGTTTTTTTCAATAGGGAGGGGTATGACTGTCCAAAAGATGAAAATCTGTTTTAGATGCTTTTACAAATAGTAAATATTAACTACTCATTCCATGCCAGGGGAAAAAGCTCCATATTTCTACATTTTATGCAACAAAAAATCGATCAACAAAGTCATAAATTGTAAAATAACACACAAACCTAATTTCTAAGTTGCTTTTGAAAAATAAAAACAATACCAAACAGCTGGCTTCCTGCTCATCCGTATCATAAACTTTAGAAAATGAGGATTTCTTAGATTCTTCAGGCTTGTTATTTCCAGTGTCATCCTAATCATTCTAAATAATAAAAAAATGTAAAGAGAGTCACGATTTTTTAACTCAAACACAAAATTCAATGTATAGATCAATATATATTTGACGTATTATTGGATTTTGGTTAAATTCTTCCATGGCCTTTTTGTACTCCTCTTTTTTGCAGCCTTTGCAATGTAAGGAGATTTCTCCTAATCACAACATATAGTATCAACTAAACACAATATAATATTAACAAACGTAAAGATGAAATTATGTGCGGGACAATGAGAATATGTTCATTTCAAGCTACAATGGTGGGAAAAATAGCTAAACACCCCTGAAATGCTTGGCAATAGTTTAATTAAATGATTTATATCTTATTCTATATTATCATTTTAGAAATTTCCCCAATTAAAAGTTTTTAGGGATGTTCTATAAAATGTGGAGGGATCAAACTAAACAAAGACATATAATTATTTTCGAAAATATGGAATGTTCAAACTAACCAAACACATTGAATCGTTCGTTGAAAAGGTATAACCGCTACCAAAAAATGTTAATGGTGACTGGTTTATTAGGGACAACCTTATATACTGTCCCTTACACTCATTATACGGAACGACCATTAAATCTTCCCTATATATACACTAGTAGGCACGAGTAGGTCCATCCATCCTATATAATGCATAAACTATTTTCTAAATAGGAAGTTTATGTTGGTGTTTCTAAAGTGTTTTCCTTTAAAAACTTTTAAGGGACAAATGTTTGCCCAAAATTACACGTGGTTAACTCCATCCCCAAAATCATTTCCCCTGCATAAAACGATTACGCCTATCTCTCTCTCATCTATTCTCACCCTCCCAGTAATTATCCCGACCGAAGATGGAATTGTTCTTACTCACAGTCTGCAGACATCTCCATCTCACAATCCGATAACATCTTCTCTCTCTCATGGTCCAGCGACATCTTATCTCTTTCAATCCAATGTTATCTTCTACCAATTGTGGTTTATTGCTTTCCTCCCTCAATTTCATCCCCTCCTCCCAACAATTAACTTTTTGTTATAGGTATTTAATCATACATGTTTCTTTATTTTGTGTATATGTGTAGCATAGTTTTTTATATGATGTTTGATATGTTATTGAAGGTTTATCATGGTCAGTGGATGAAAAATCATCGAAGGATGCTTTCTCTTATTTTGGGGAGGTCAAAGAAGGTAACATATGCCATATCCACCAAATATATCTACACTTTATTCATCTATTCATTGGGTTTTGACATAATGTGTGAGTGATTATAACTAACTGTTTATCATTTTTATTACTGGGAAAGTTTGTCCAAAGAATGAATGTTATGTGGATTGAAATAACATAGGTGGCTTGGATATGAATTCCACATTTATTGATTATTATGGGTTTAATTGACATATTTGTTGAATTTGGCTTGAGTTGATACGAGGGTTTTAATTAACCCAACATGCTTTTGTTTTGTTTGTTTGGGAGAATGAAATATGAAATCCGTGTCGATTTTTCAGGAGATAGAAAAACAAATCTCATATGCTCTTTTTTTTATGTTCAACATGAAGTGTGTGTTGGCATCCCTTATTAGTGATTAGTTGCAAACTTGATAATTATTAAAATTATTGGATTTAAGAATGTTTAGTAATAGGTGCATTTACATTTATTACATTATTTGACATTCGTATAATGTAGTATTAGTCACCCTATTTCATCCCGCTCTGTAACATAATAGAGTACTGGGTGTCTCTTCTCATTAACTACGCACTCTATCACCATTCAAGGTTCAAGTTTGTCAGACTCATTACCTATTAATTATTCTTCTACTTCGCTGAGCCTACCTTTAAATCCTTATTTTAAACCTTATATATAATTTAGAACTCTATGTTACTATTATCTAAATCATATGTTTTTATTAGATTGTGCCTTCGAAGAGGTATACTTGTGAGCTGCTTTTAAAAATATGGTTTTATGCATGTCTATCTTTGCACTAACGCTCTTTATATATGGAGTCATGTGTGCCGAATAGTAGGATTATTCAAGTTTGCTTACATTGTTTCCAAAAATGTTCCTGCTTGATTTTTTCATTTCCTAAACTGAGCTCGAACAAGCTTGAAAACAAGCACACGTAATTCAAGTGCAAGTGTCTTATTCTGTGTTCTAAAAGGCCCGCCTAGGCTCCGCCTAGGCCCGCCTAGGCTTGAGGCTTGGGAGAAACGCATCGCCCACGCCTTATTACGCCTTATTCTTGGTAAAAGGCTTAAGGCACACTTTTTTTAAAAAAAAACGAAGGATTAGTTGACAAATATTGGTTATGGAGCATGAATATGAGAAAGATGGCTACCAAACATATGAATATATTTTCAAAATTCAAGGTATGTATTATTTTATTATATTACTAGCCTTAGAATAATTAAAATAATAAAAAAACGAAAAACGCCTTTTTACGCCTAGGCGCGCCTAGGCTCCTAAGGCTTGAGGCTTGACCTCTACGCCTCGACCACGCCTCGCGCCTTTTAGAACCTTGGTCTTATTATTTTGTCATGTTATTTTAGTGTGATTATTACTAATTTATCAAATTATAGTCAAACTCGATAAGATAATGAACTTTAAAATATTATCAATCTTGACTCCTTTATTTTACAAGCTTATTTTGAAAAAGTTTATTAAGATACCGTTGAACAAATATAAAGTGGGATTGAGTAGCTTTGTACGTTTTACAACCCTAATCATGTCAGGGGATTTGTCACATTTTCTTACGTTTCATCTAAGTTCTTTCTAAATAAGGGTTTTCATGAATATGAGGTGATTATACTTTTTTAAGTGCTCCGTTTCTATTTTTTGTATGGAATATTTGAACTTTGGTACTAAATTAAGGGAGAGACTTCTCTTTGAAAACATATGCTTCAGTCGCCACTTTTGGAAGTTTGTAGGGGAGGGATAACAAAATTCGGAGGTTATAAAGAGGAAACAAAAATATATGGGATATGATCAAGTTTGTGGCCCCATTATGGTGTTTATAGTCAAAGTACTTTCAATATTTTAACCCTCTACTATTCTATTGAGTTTTAATGGCATGGTGATGATGAATTAATGTTCGAAAGCTTATTCTAGGCCTCACGAAATTGACAACAACCAATGTTTTGGAGCTTTTGCTCAAACGTATATATTCATTTAGACGTAGCGTGACTTTAGAGTATTTTTATCGTGCAAACTGGTTGAGCCCTTTCATTATTTTCCCACCTTTTGCCTTTCTAAATAGCATCTCTTACTAAATAGAGGTTGATATCGATCATGATCCACTAACTTAAAATGCATTATTGAATAATAATTGGATGGATAATGTTTTAAAAGGAGAATATTCATGACATGTTCTATGTAAAATTTGAATCAGAGGAATACATGGGGTCTCCCTTTATGATAAATTTTAAAGATGACAATTCTAAACATGAGTCTTTGACATAACGCGAAAGTCACGGGGAATTTACTTTTGAAGGGTTTTATTTTAGCTCTGTCGGTTCACGCATAACACTAATTTACTATATATGGTTCATATACGACCCATACAAATATGATCCGGACACTGCATGACCAGTGTAATAAGTTTGAGTGCATTTTTTTTGTTGCGAAAGATATAATAGATTTAAATTTATTTGTCTTATATTGTGTATGGAGAATTTTGATATTGAAAGGTGAAAACTAAGTGTAATTTATGTTGTGGGTCTGAAATGCTTAATGGTCTGGTGCTTTGGTTCTTATTTAACTACTTATTTTGGTGTAACTGGTAAGAAAATTCATCCTTAAATAGCTTCTTTATGGATATTTTCTTATTTAGTTATCCCTCATTGATGCAATGCTGATATTTGTTAATCACTTTATAAGACATTTCCATCATTTCCATTTTTATTGGCCTTATGCTTGCCCTCTTGCAAACTTGACCTTAGATTTTGTTTGAGTGAAAATTCCTCATGATAAAAATCTAAAAGGGGAAAATAATTATAGATGTTTACTTTGGAATTAATCCCCTTATGTAATTAACAGTACATAAGTCTTGATATAAGTCCTATTGTGAAGCCATCGAGGCTTGGTTGCATTGAGGTATAGTGGTGAATAAAAATTTATAATTTATCAATTTGCTTCTTTTTTGGTGCTGAGTTGTAAGTAGAGAATTTCCTATTAAGGGTGGAGTAGTCTCCTCACGAATTAATGATAAATGATTTTGTTCCATTATTAAAGGCGTTGGTTGAGATGATTTTTTAAGGCATTCAGATTCTAATGTGAAAGTTGGAATTGCCTCTTACATCAGTAAAATCACAAGAATTACTGCACCCAATGCTCCTTACACATAAGACAAGATAAACGTACCTGATATCTTTCTTCTAGATGTATTTGGGTATATTTTTCTTGCCTTATTCCTTGATTCGGCATGAATATTATATTTTCCACTCCTTATAGTTGTGAATTTTATCCCCCTCGGGTATCTTAATTCCTATATTTATGCTTGTTAACCAGACAACCTCCGTTTTGTATGTTTACATTCTATATGAGGTAAAATTGAGCTTTTGTAGGTATTAAAGTGCTTAACGTGAAGTTTGGTCACTTTTTGGTAAATTTTCGTTGATTATTACAGCTTCGGGGGAATTTTAGTAATTTTAGCATTCGAGTTATAATTTTGACCTCTTCATGGAAGTTGAATACCTTTGATTTCTCTTCGCGTGGCCGCCAACGGTGCATGGTTTCGATGTATAAGGAGGGAGTTAATGGTTTTTTAGGATGTTTTGACTTTAAAAGCACACTCAAGGGCACATCCAAGGGCGTTTTAGTCTTATAATTTGTTTTTTGGACTAATGTCATCTTAGATGATGTATTCCTATGAGTAATCTTCCCGTAGCCTCTAACCGTGCCTAATTCCGAGTTATAACGAAGAAGTTACGACAGTTTTCGTAAAGTTGGACAAAGCTGAGAATTGCCGACTGTTAGGTGCGAATCGATTCGCACTATTTGGCACCATGTCCTACTACTTTATTTCCCCTATTTTCGAATCGATTCGGTGTCTACCGAATCAATTTGGTCCTACAGATTCAATTTTCTTTTAATTGCAATTATGCCATTGGGGTTTTGTATAAATACAATTTTCTCTCATTTGGGGAAAAATATCTATCATTTTGTCTAGTATTTAGGGTTTGTAGAGGGGGCTAAACACTTCTCCCTTCTCCCATTTTCCATTTCTTTGTTACTATTTATGTCTTCTTTAATATATTTGTTGTTTTAGTTTAATTTCCATGCTTTCTTTACATTTCCTTGCCTAGATTAACTCGTTCTTAATTTATTTATTGCTTTCCTAGTGTTAAAGTAGTTTAATAAATGTATTACCCTTAGATAAATAGGGTTGGGGTTGTGTTCCGCCATTAACGGGCCTCGAGCTCCGAAAGTTAGTTTTTGGGTAAAATTGCATTCAATTGAAACCTCGCGTATTAAAGTCAGATTATTATGCGTTTAATTTTCTTTGTCATGTAACGTTAATGTTTATATCGATAATCCCAATTTAATTCGCGTGTGACAATTTTGATTAAATGTTTTATCTCGCAACTTTGGGTTAAATTCCTTCTTGCATGATGTTTATGCTTAATTTAATTTATTGGTCAGATAGCCTTTGAGCCTTAATTCTAATTAGTAGTTGTTTCGATCTGTGTGGTGCGAATGCGATCCCGATCCTCGTTTTAATTTTGCATAATGTAACTTCTCTTTTTCTTTATTTTCTTTATAACCCCCTATCACCTTTTACATTTTTATTCTTGAAGTAATAAATCAATTACCAATATAATCAACACTCCCTATGGATTCTTACGATACCAGACTTACCACTATACTTGCCTCGCAAGTGTAGTAATACTTAGGTTTTTGCATCGCGACAGCGAATCAAACAACGAATGTGCTTCTACATGAGCACACTTTTACCGCCTAATCAAAATGGGGCCGTTGTCGGGGAGTGTATTTTAGATTGTAGTTGATTTACTATTTGATAATATATGTTTTATTCATATTTGTATTCTTTATTTTATCGTGTCCTTTTGACTTGTGCTAGATTATTTCGAGAAATTGAAATTTTGGCGCTTGTTGATTTTGTTGAATTTGCTCATTTTGAAATGTCTCACCATAACTCTTTAGATAAATTTAATTGTTATGCTAATATTCTCAAAGTTACACTCCTGAAATAATGTGAGAATGCCTAAAATTTCTTGAGTATGAGCGTCTTGCACGTGAAAATCAAGAAGTTATAGGTAATCCCTCATTGTCTTGGGATGGAACTTTGAGTTGTGGGAATAAGGAATTGAACGACGAGGCTGCAATTTATGATGCTTGGACAAATAGAGAAAATATGCAACTCGATGAGATAATTTCTTCTTCAAAAATCTCGGTTGAGGTTGAAACTTTCATTTCACCTACACCCCTTTTTGGGGAAGAAATAATTGAGAGTGATCTAAGCACTGTCGATGGTCCTTCACTTACTTTCTTCCCTACTATTCTCAAATCGTTAAATTTATCACAAGAATCGATTGAAAGTCTTGAGGAATTTAACCTGATTCTTGAACGGGAATGCTATTTTGAGAGGCTTCATCTCTTGGTCTATTCACTTGAACTAGCCCCACACCCCCTTCCAATTGAAAACCCTTAGGGAGATGATTTTATTTTTCCCAAGATAAATATGGTCTTATCTCCCTTGTTACCCAAATTCCCCATCGTTCCCCCAAAATTGATAATTGGTGATGGTTCAATTCTTCCGCCTTACACAATCTTCCATTTTTAAACAGAATTCCTATTTTTTGGGAGGTATTCATGCTATGGAGGGTCCACCGTTGCTCTTCTAAACTCAAAATATTATTTGGGTGGATCCTCAAGTGTTTAGACATGTAGTGTATAGTTAGTGTGAAGTCCAAATATTAGGTTGTAAATAGTTAATTTTTATTATTCTTTCTTTCTTTAGTTTTTCTTTCCTTTTAGTTTAGTCTAGTGTAATTAGTTAAACATTTTGTTATTGTTTTTTCTATGCTTGGTACAAACTTGTTTTGCAGATTCAATGGACTCATACTTTTCGAGGATCGCTCCAGTTTAGGTAATATCTTTCTTTTTCTTTCTTTATCTTGTGTTCTTAATGCTCATTGAGAACAATGCAACATTTAAGTTAGGAGGTGTGGGATATTTTATCCATTTCTTTGTTTTGTCCATTGATTTGATCACATATTGTTACAAAGTTTGCCTTTTGTTAAAAATTGAAAATTTTCAAAAATATTTTCTTTCTTTTTTCTCCTTTGTTGGGTATTTTGCCTTTGTTTTCGATGATAAATTTCAATAATTGCCCGATCCATTAGACAACTCAATGATGCATGTTCTCAATTTTAGAAGTTATTAGACTTTAGTCCTCAAATCATTGATATTATGAATAACTTCATGAATTAAACTTTAATCCCATGAGCATATGCGTTTTTCTTGTTTTATTGATCTGGTTTAATATTTTTTATAACTTGGTAATCTTTTGTTGCATTGTATATACTTACACCGAGTGAGATTATAAACTTACCTTCATTTGTGAGTGTTATACACTATCCATTCCTCATTGAAAACGTTGAATTTGTCGGTAATCTCACTATTCTTTCATTAATCGTTCATTATTTCAGTTTATATCTTGAAATGTGTTACTTGAGCATGATTTTCAAAATTATTTTGACTCGAGAATTGCATAAACTTTATGAAATTATCATAGGCAATCTTTGCTATATCACCAATATTAACCTTGACCTCGCCTTTAATGTTTCTCTAGTCAACCCCTTTGAGTCAAAATAGCAGCCTTTAGTTTCATTACCCAAAATCCCATGACCAACTCCAAATTGGAGTTATATATGATACATATTACCTTCCATACCTTTGTTTGGAATGATACTTAGGATTTAATGATCTTATTGTATTATGGTTGCAATTTAAGTGTATGAGAGTGAGAAAAGAAAAGAGAAGAAAAGAAAGAAGTTAAAAAGAAAAGAAAAAGCAAAAAGTAAAAGAAAAGAAAAAAAAACATGAGAAAAATAATAAAAGAAAAGAAAGAGAAAGTTTGTATGCGTTGTATATAGTGTTCAATAAGCTTTGCTTACTCTCCTATTGTTATATTTAATGATTGTTTGGAAACTTGTTTTCCAATTTTGGAATTGCCAGTAAGTTTCCGTTATCCCAAGTTTTTCATCCCCGAACACTTTGAATTTTTACATATTTCCTTCGTTTCATAACCCGAGCCTCGCCTACATTACAACCCTATAAAGTCCTATGTGATCTTAGGGTGAATTTAATTTAAAAGTTTAAATAGTTTTGATAATATGTGAAAATACATTTCGCCTCCTTTAATAAGCGATATCTTTCATTGAGATTATAATTTTTCATTTTATATATATAATTCTTCATTAGTGACTTGTGCGCGACCTAGTTTCCATTTCCATTACTCTTTATGTCCGCATGTTCCGTGTATTACCTCCCCTTCATAGTGATTTCATTTGTTGAGTGTAATATCCGGTGAGAATTGAATATATGCATGCTTTTATGTTTATCCAGTTTATTTAAGTTTTTGCAAATCATACTTTGCACGTGCTCGCTCCCCTCCCACTTTTAAGGTTTCAATTCAAAGAAGTTTGTTCTATAATGTTAATAACAACGGACTTTTTTTGGAATTCGTTCGATATGCTAATAACTTGTTTGTATGCTTTTTCATATTGTTGAGTTTTTGCATGTTGATTGGGTATATTTTGAGAAAACTATTTAATTCCTATATTTATGCTCGTTAACCAGACAACCTTCATTTTATATGTTTACATACTATATGAGGTATAATTGAGCTTTTTTAGGTATTAAAGTGCTTAGCGTGAAGTTTGGTCGCTTTTTGGTAAATTTTCGTTGATTATTGCAGCTTCGGGGCCATTTTAGTAATTTCAGCATTCGGGTTTTAATCCCGACCTCTTCACGGAAGTTGAATCCCTTTGATGTATCTTCGCGTGGACGTCGACGGTGTATGATTTCGATGTATAATGAGGGAGTTATGGCAATTTTAGGATGGTTTTGGATAAAGATGAGATTTACCGACTGTTAGGTACGAATCGATTCACTAAAGTGAGAATCGACTTGATTTGGCACCAGATCCTACTACTTTATTTCTCCCGTTTCGAATCGATTCGATTTCTACCAAATCGCTTCAGTCCTGTAGATTCAATTTTCTTTTAATTGCAATTATTCCATTGGGGTTTCGTATAAATACAACTTTCTCTCATTTGGAGAAAAATATCTATCATTTTGTCTAGTATTTAGGGTTTACAGAGGGAGCTAAACCATTCTCCCATTTTCCATTTCCGTGTTACTATTTATTGTCTCCTTTAATATATTTGTTATTGTAGTTTAATTTCCATGCTTTCTTTACATTTCCTTGCCTAAATTAACTTGTTCTTCATTTATTTATTGATTTCCTCGTGTTAAGGTAGTTTAATCAATGTTTTGCCTTTATATAAATAGGGTAGGGTTTGTGTTCCGCCATTAACGGGCCTCGAGCTCCGAAAATTGGTTTATTGGTAAAATTGTATTTAATTGAAACCTCGCGTATTAAAGTCGGATTATTATGCATTTAAATTTCTTTGTCGTGCAAAGTTAGTGTTTATAGTGATAATCACAATTTAATCAGCGCGTGACCACTTTTGAGTAAATCTTTTATCTCGTAACTTTGGGTTAAATTCCTTCTTGCGTGATATTTATGCTTAATTAAAATGCTCGGTTAAATAGCTTTCGAGCCTTAATTCTAATTAGTAGTTGGAAAGGCGAGAGTGGCGGTGGGTGTTGGGCAATAAGTGAATTAGGATTCATCGCTGCGTTTGATTGCCCGTAACTAAAACCTAGATGGTTCTGCCACGAACGGTTATAAGAATTCCCATGCGGGGAAATAACGTTAACCGTAAAAGATCCTACCGCTTCCACTTGCTCTAGGAGAATCACTATGTAGGCGGGTATCATCGAAAATTCTTTTGTTGAATATATTGCCTCACAAATAACCCACACCTTCTCTCTCACTGCTCGAGTGGAGCCGAATATATCTCTCCCCTAACCTCAACCACGTCCTCTAGCCACTTTGCTAGTTGATTAGTTTGGAATTTTAATTCGTCTTCCTTATCTAATTAATATAGTCCAGATGCGAAAGGAGTCGTGGATATTTGTCTAGGCTTGGGTTGGGTACATGGGTCCGATGTGTCCCACACTTGAGTAGTCTCGAAGACTTACTTTAAGTGGGTCTCTGCATCATTCGTGTCTAACCCTAACAACTCTCCCTTGCACATGGTCTCAATGAGTTGTTTAGAAGGTAAGATCGCCCATGATGGAAGTAGGAGACTAGTCTCCACTTCTCAAAATCGTGGTGTGGGAACATATTGACTAACTCATTGAAATGCTCCCAACATCGATCAAAGGGCTCGTTCTCGTATTGTCTAAATGTTTGAATTTGAGCCTTAATAGCATTGGTCCTATGTGCGAGAAAGAACTTTTGGAGAAACTTGGCTGGGATATCCCTCAAAGTGTCTATCGAGTTAGGTGTTAGTGACCAAATCCATGTCTTAGCCTTATCCTTCAGGGAAAAGGGGAAAATCTTGAGATGCACTGCATCTTGACTACATGCTTGGTCCGTGAAAGTCTCGCATGCCTTCTCGAACTCTCAAATGTGTAGGTAGGTGTTTTCTGACTCCATACCGTGGAATAATAGGAGAATCTGGATAATCCCATTTATAAAACAAACCTATCTTGCATTTTATAGGAGTATAATACATCCCGGAGTGACGATTCGCTCAGGATATAAGAGGTCTCTTATAGGAGATATGGTAACTCACCCTCACCACACCATAACTAGCGTGATCTGACATAACATTATCACTTAATGACTCGTCTTCCTCACCGGACGCTCTAGACGTGGACTCGTGATGGAGTTGGGTGGTGTAGGAGGTGGAACCCAGAAAATAAATGCGTTTGGGGTGCGTGGGCTATTGAAGGTAAGCTTAGCTGTGGGGTTCTCGTGTACTCTAGGAATGATGGGATTAGGATGAGTGTTTTGCATTTAAGGATGGAGAGGGTATTTTTGGATTTTTCTGATTTTTTTGTAATTTATGATTTTATGTGAAAATTCTCCATCTTTATTGGCTCAATTTTGAGATAAATATCATTGTGGTATCCCTTTATGATTTCTGCATTTTTATTCTTAGTTAAAATCAAATTTTATAAATTTTTAAAACCTTAAATCAATTTTTCTTAATTTGGTGCAATATATAATCTATTTTTGATAACATACTTTTATTATTTATTTTTAACTTAAATAAATTTTATTTCATCTATTATGAGTTGTGTTTTATTTCCTGGATTTTATAATTATTATTTTGTATTTTTATATAATTTTTTGTATTTCTAAAAATATTAAATTAACATTTGATTAAACATCAAATTTGTTTAATTATCTAATTTAACCCGAGCTAAAACAACAGCGTTTTTTTATCCTTGGATTATACCCAAGTGATGGCTGTTAAGCCAATGGGAATGGGTCGTTCTTTGCATGCGTTGACCAAGCGTGTGGCTTGTCTTCGGTTCGGTCTGATCTCTCGACCGTTTTATTCCCTATGGTTTTACGCTTTTGCCCTTTCTGTAGCGCACATTTTTATGCATGTACCCTTATTTTTTGCCTTTCGTTTGAGCCCTTAGACTCTTATGGCTCTTTACCATTATGCCCATACTGTTTGAGGTATTATGGTTTTGCCGAGGGTCATTTGGCTGTGCCTATAAATTGAAGGCTTGGAATATTGAAAAAATGGTTTTTAATTTGTAAAAAGTCTCAGTCGAAAATTTCTCTCACTTTCTCTTTCTAAATTTCTAATTGTTTAGCATTTATTTTAGATGATTTCTACTCTAACCTTTACCAATAAACACCTTCTGATAATTTCACATATATATACTTGAGTTTGACTATTTGTTTCAAGTGTTTAAGGTTTAATTTTTGAATATTGTCACCTTTGTTTCGAGTTTTTGATTTTACTGATCTCAAAGTTTATTTTGAGGATTTGGGTTGAGCTATTGGAGATCTAGTACCGTCAAAGTTTCGCTTTAAAATTTTTGGGTTTGAAGACATTTACTCTTTATAGATTCTCCTATTCCTAAGCTGGTTGGAATACACATATTTTTGTGACAGTCTTTGAGATTTCTCAGCTTAGGTAACGAATTTCTTTTGATCTCTCTCTCTCTCTCTCTCTCTCTCTCTCTCTCTATATATATATATATATATACTAGTGGATGCCCGTGCCCGGTGGCACAACGATAAATTTTCCCCCGTGATAATAAAAATTGAGAAATATATATATATATATAAATTAAAAAAAGAAAAAAATATTTAAAAAATTAATAAAAAATAGTTAAAAAATTGAGAAAAAATATTTAATAAAAGAAATTAAATTTATAAGTATTTAAAAAAATACATGTATTTATAATAGTATAATAGTATTTATAATAGTATATATATAACACAAAAAAAATTACTTTTAGCATGACATTCATGTATGGGCATGAAAGAGAAAAATATCATGCATAAAAAAGTGAAGATATTTTGGCAAAATTTTCAAAATTTTTTCAAAAACCATGCTATCATATTATGTGGATATCCACATAATATGATACCATGATTTTTGAAATTTTTTAAAAAATATCTTCACTTTTTGAATGTATGATATTTTCCTCTTTTATATCCATGCATGAAATGTCATGCTAAAGTGTTTTTTTTTTTAATAAAAAGGGTTTTGTTTTTATTTTTTTAAAAGGGAAATAATTATTTTTAAAAAGGAAAATAATTTTAAATGATTTAATTTATATATATTTTTAAATATTTATATTTTTTAATTTATATTTTTAAAATATATTTTTTTATTTTTTAATTTATATTTTTAAAATATTTTTTTTCTTTTTTCTTTTTTTTATCACGGGGCAAATTTATCGCCGTGCCCTCGGCACGGGTATCCACTAGTATATATATATATATATATATATATATATATATATATATGAAAAAGGATCAAGTGAGGTTCAGTTTGAGAATCCCGAATGAGGATCATTTTTTTAAAATAGAAAAAAAAATATTTTTAGGTTGATTTTTTTTATGATTTTTAAACATTTCAATTATCAGCCAAAATGAGGACCATAAAAAAATAATCAGCCAAAAATAATTATTTTTGCTATTTTAAAAAAATCACTCAAACTGTGTCAGTTTTTAAGTTGATAAAAACTGACAAAATTTAATCGATTTTTGTAAAATAGTAAAAAAAATCATTTTGACTTGATTTTTTTATATGACCCTACTGAAATGTTTAAAAAGTATATAAAAAAAAATCAGTTCAAAAATATTTTTTTTACTATTTTATCAAAATTGGTCCGCGCTAGCGGTATGCAAACAGAGGTCCTCATGAGATCCTCTCTTTCTCTCTCTCTCTCTCTCTCTCTATATATATATATATATATATATATATATTCTGCTATTTATATTTAATTTTTTTGTTTAAAATCCTTTTGCATGTTTAGATCTCCTTGCATGTTGTAAAACCTTAAGTAGACTCAGATTAATTGATATTTCATTTTTTTATTCAAACCATTTTTGTTTCGATTTGAGTAACCTATATGTAACAACCCGCCTAATGGGATACCGGGCGATCACTCCTATATCATATTAAAACAGGAGTCACATATGGATCATCCTTAGCATCACTGTCGAAAATCCATTTAATTACTAATATCCTATTAGGCGAGTGTTAAAAACTTTTACTTAACTACTCTTTTTAACAATGACAAATAAATCATACACACAGTTAAATGCGTAAATGAAACTGAAAGGAAAAGGAGATGAAATAAAATAACCGAACACTCGGTTCAAATTATACAACCATATCGAATAACGTGCAAAGAATAAATAAAAACAGTTGGACCATTGGTCCGAATGTTTGTACAATACCTCCTATCTAGAGTACAAGGAAAGAAGCGTCTATCGAGAACCCGCAAGCATCCACAGCTGCTGCAGCAGACGTCTGACTCGAAATAAATGTCATCCAGGCGTCCCTGTGTCTGGACACCTATATATATATATATATATATATATATATATATATATATATATATATATATATATATATATATATATATAATATACAACAAGAGATGAAAAGTAGATAAACGGGTCAGAGTCCGAATTTGATAATATTTTGCAAGTGCATAAATGCTTTATTTTAGAAAAATAGTTTTATCTCATATTTGAATTGGTATCGCACTCCCATGAGATACCCCTCACCTCTCCTCTAGTAGTGCACACCTAATGCATCCTAACAACATACCCTAGTCAAGCTATCCCTGCCTAACTAATCTAATTTACCCATCTACTATCTACCCTAGATAGTCCAAGTGCTAAGGGCTAAACTTCCCTCCATTCTCAACACTGCACTAAGTTCGTGCGTGGGGTGTCTCGCAAAGCGAACTCCAAACAAGAAACCCCCCCGAGACACTACTACTTGGCAGGGTTAATGGTAGAGATCCATTAGGCCCGTAGCACACATCTAAAGTATAAATATATACTTATATATATATATATATATATATATATATATATATATATATATATATATATATACAAGTCACATTCATTTTATATATACGTTTTACCATATACATCCGGATAATATCTCCCGGACTAAGGTTTACCAATTTTAAATTTCATCTTTATAATACACATCCGGATGTACCTCCCGGACTGAGGTGTATTCTATACTCATATTAAAACTTTCTATTTCCCTTCTTATATCCAGGAAATATATTTAAAGCCAATTCATTAGCATGAATTGCTTTACCATAACATATACCTTTTTAAAAGCCAATTTTATTATCCGAAAAATATTGTTCCTCTTTAAATCATCTCATTTCCCTTCTCATATCCGGGAAATGTAATTAAAAGCCATTTTTATTATCATAAAAATGCTTTTACCATATCATATGCTTCCACATCCCTTCTTCCATCCGGGAGTGTTACCGAAGCCAAACATATAACCCATTTCCCTTCCCATATCAGGGAAATTTAATTAAAGCCAATCCATTATCATGAATTGCTTTAACAAATCTAAGACCGCCCCTCCGGGTTTTCCCACTAGACGCGCCCCTAAATGGCTATCATCTTCCAGGGCCTATCAAACAAGACAACCTGGGAACCTACCAACGTCGGGAAGCGGCCATATGCCTGCGGGATAGTCATGACCACACCCAGAATCACCTAACCAGCGCAGTACAAATAACGCCCATATGGCCTAGGGACTATATCCACCCTGCTCAATAGCCAAGGGGCTTCACCACAACGCTCGCAACTTCCCTTATGATAGCGATTTAGGGAGGTGTGTAACCATAATTTATCAATTATGAAAATCATTTATCTTGCCATTTTGAAAACATTTATCTTTACATTTTCAAAATCATTTACATCATACTATACATATATACTTTAATCACATAGTATATACATATACCATACATCATATATTCATCCTTGAATACATACATATGGCCCTACTTGCCAACTACATCTAACGATGACCATTAATCCCAAAGATTCCCTCAAGGAATCAAAATCATGCATACATATTAGCATGATTCTAAATCCAAAGTATTTCCTTACTTTTATAACTAATAAATACCTTAATCATCACTAAGGATTTTATCGTATGTCTCCAATTATACCAATTCACTCTAAATGAATATATATATATATATATATATATATATATATATATATAACTACACCCCCAAATTATCCTAATTATCTCCTAGGGCACACTCAACAGTAGTCGATATAATTATGCTTTCTATACGCATAATTATATAGGCCTATATGCCTACTAGAAATATCCTCGGGATTTATCTCACACGAACAACCTTAAATTCAGTGGGTTAGGGATTTTATTTCCATGAACCCACAGACTACACCTAGTCCAATTCATCATTTAGGGGTCCCCACCCTATCTTAGGAACCCCAACATTTTAAATCCTCTATTTATCTATTTTCCTCAAAAATATAATTTAAGGGTTATATATTTAAAACCCCCACTTCGCCCTCCTAATTTTCCTCAATTAGAGAGCTATATACTCCTAAAGGACTACTCATTTTATCCCTTAATTAACCTCAAAGAAATGTGAATTGGAATCTATCCCATCCAATTCACCCTAAGAAAAATTG